>JAZKLR010000448.1:0-600000 GCA_037103525.1 Ganaspis brasiliensis
GTAGAAATTGAAATGCTCAATGTGCAGATTTAGTGCGAGGTCAACAACCCGGATCTAAACGATATCTCATATTAATTGAAAATAATTTTCCTTTTCCTCATATGTATGAATGTATAATTAATCATTGTTTATATTATTATCACAAATATTACGAATAATAGCAATTTAAAATCTAATATAAATAACCTATATCAATCATCATTATATTGACCGTAATTCATTCAAATTTACAAAATTAGTTTCACTTTGATCTTGCCTGTGTCAAATTCAATTAAAATCTCAATTTTATTAATTTTTTTACTATTCCTTTTTTTTCTAAAAGAATCTTTATTTTTTGTTATTAATATATTCAGTAAACCAAAATAGAAAGTTATTTTTATCTTGTGAACAAACACGCGACGTGTCTGCATAAAATTAGTAGTTGTAAAACATCAATGGAATTACACAAAATCTCACAAAATTAATAGTGACATTTTCTGAAAGACAAGATGGAACTCTGCCAAGAATGACCTTCATTTCAAAAATCTAGTCCAGGTGTTTCTTCACGTTTGAATAACAATGAGAAATTAGGACAAACAGGTAGTTAAATATATATCAAATAAAAAAATTTAAAGCGCATTGTTGCATATCATTAAAAATCCATTTCTAATTAACCATTTCAATTATTTATTATTGAAAAATTATTAAAAAATGTTTAGCTCCATGTATTGATATATTCTTTTGATGCTTTAAATCAGAATCCGGGATCAAAATTGACCCAGAAGATCTGAGTTTGCACCTAACCTCAAAAATACCTCAAAATCGTAAAAATTGCATTTTTTGTTTGTCAGAACTTAGTCTAATTATATTGATACTTATCTAAAGGATACTTATCTAAAGTTTAATTCTGACCTTTAATACACGGAAAAAATGTTTTGGTTAACTTTTACCATTTTTATATAGACTTGGGATTATTAATACAGAATTGTCCTAAATATTTTAGAAAATTATATTTCCATAGTTCTGGTAATTTTGCTCCGAGGTCTAACATAATAACAAATATGATAAATCCTACTCGAAAAATTGTTTCCGTTTACATTTTTTTAAAAAATGTTTTACGGTGGTTTTTAAAGATGTGATTTATTTATTTTAAATTGCCTTTTCTTTAATTGTTAAAAATCACTTGCATCAGACTTTACGTCATTTTTTTCTCTATATATATGTATAAATGTATAATCTACTACTATATTTGATAGCTTCACTTGTATAAAAATCAGTACAAAATAGTAATAGTGTGGAGTTAATCGATAATGGTTATGTATAATTTATTGTTCCGCAGGGTTGAAAAAATTGATCTACATATTATGAAATATTAATTCAAAGTTTTTATCAACCATCATGTTGTACTTGATGTCAAATTTCATAATGTCAAACTAGTATTTAATAATTAATTTATATCAAATAAAGTTTATTATGCACACCAATTTTAATAGTATATAATCTACAATAGGTGCTACACATTTCTGTATATCGTGTGCATTTTATCGCTTGATTGTTAAATGCGTGCTAATTTAGGTACACATAACCAATAACACCAATTTAAATGCAGATATTCTCAGCACGTTTCAGTGATCAGCTGTCACTCTATGCTACAAATTGCATATTAATTATTTATTATGGGAAACTAAGAGAATTAATTGCCGCATGTCGAGAAAACTCACATAATATCTATACATATATTTTGTATTCTATATATTTTTGAAAGATTCCCTGGAAAGTGCTCCCTAGAGTTCACGTCGGAATTCCGTTAAACACATTTATCGAAATTCCGATGAAGTCTCCAGAGAGCCCTTTCCGAGGAATCTTTCCAAGTGGGCATTTGACAAACTTTTTTCAATTTTGTTATTTAAAACATCGCGGATTTAAAAAAGTATCTCGCTAAAATATAAAAAAATTACACTTCAATTCAGTTCTCTGCTTTAAACATAATTTTGTTTGTCATACATTAAACAGGGCGTTATTTTTCTCGATATAATAATCATTTTTGACAATAGGGTGTTAATGTTGGATATTACTACGTGTTTTTATTTCACTCATTTTTAAGGAAGCAGTTTAAGGCTTTAAAGTGCATTTTGATCCCTAACTTTGTTGTAGATCAATATTTCCTCTTTTATAAATTGAAAAAGACCTAAAATCTACTAAAAAAGGTTCATTTTCATTTAAAAAAATATATATTAAAAAAATTTACTTGCTGTTATTACCACGCCGGTATTACTACGCATGCATTTATTACTACGCCTGCAATATTACGTATGAGTCTATTATTACAAATGAACATATTATTGCTAATTAATGATTTTAACGTTCAGTTAAATTTGAAAACATAAATAAACTCTTCTCTTTATTGCAACGATTACAATATATTATTTTAAATGCTTTTTACAATAACATGAATATCCTAAAACATAAACATTGTTATTTTATATATTCTGTTTCTGAATTATACCAGCTTCATATGTTTCTTTCATTTAATGAATTTGAAAAGTATTGGGATCTGACATGGGGGCGTGGCCTAAACAAATATGGCGCACTTTGGATAACATTTTTAATGAATTTACATAGGATACAAAACAAAGTGTAAAAAAAAGTTAATTTCTGTAGATAGTATTTCCAAATAGATAGGTACAAATTTTGACCAACGAAAATTTATCGAAGGTATGCGGGTTGTTCAAACCCAGACAAGTGATAAAATGTGATGAAAATTAATAAAATAGGGAGATATCATATTAGGCTATGTGCTTCTAAATTTTTAAAAAATCATGAAGTGTGTAAATAAATATTGTAATAAAAGTCAGGGAACAAGAGAAAAATAAGAAAAATCAACTTACTTTCTTTTTAAGTCATTTGATAACTAAAAACTTGACATAAGCGACATAAAAGATATTATAACCTCTAAATTTAAAAGGTATGAAACTTACAAAAATAAAATAATTTCTGTTGAAATGCAGTGGGAACACATTCTCATTGAAATCCTTATTCAGTTTATTTTTAAATCTACATTTGGCAGGCCTTTAATTTATCAATTTAAAATCAAACTTTTTTTTCTTATCAACAACATGCTGTTTCGGATTCAGAAAATTATGAAAAGTCGCATCTAAAATTTTTGCAACAATAGAGTAACAGTGGCAATCGAGAAAATAGTTAAATAGGACAATTTTAACGTAGCCAAAATGTGTCCTTATTCTTTGTAAAATAAATAACGATAATAATATTACAAAGATGTAATAGAAAATTGCACAACATGTTATCCAAAACTAATTTAATTTCTTAACACCAGATGGCGTATCTGCGAATGTCAGATCCCAATAAATTTATTATGTATTTTTTAGTTTTTAAAATCGGCGAATTTATTTTTTAATTTAGCTCGAATAGTCGGTTCTGAAATATCATATTTTTTAGATGTAGCCGTTGCTGTTAAGTTTCCTTTCTTAACGTCCTCATCCACATCTTAGAGTAATCTGTCTCTCGGATATGGCATCCGAACTTTTTTTACCATATTTATTTTGAGTATTTTACACTCTTATCACATGTTAAAGCGCTATCCACTAGATAGGTAAACAATCTTTAGAATAAAAATTTTAGGTTAAGACACCTGTCAGCTAATGGCGTAATAATAGAAGCACGCACGAAAATGAGTGACTACATAACTACGTTCGAAATTAAATACTGAAAACAATTAAAAGGTTGAATTTTATTTATATTTATGAATACTGCTGTATTTACTTTAGCTGACAGTAACTTTGAATTTTATAAATCTTTATAAATCACATTAAAATTACTACATTTCTGAAAGCACTCTCAACCCGATAATACTACTTTTTATGCTTCGACACTGAATTTCTATTATCAAAGTGACATTACATATTTTTAATATTACTTTTTATAAATTATAACTTAAAATTATATTAAAGATTAATTCAAATTATATTTTAGTTTTTCAAAAGTCTACAATCTAAACAAATTAAGTTCTATTTTAATATTTCAAGTAACATTCGTAGTAATAACAGCACTCGTAGTAATACCCACAATCACCCTATAAGTAGAATAACTTAATAAACTAAGAAACAATGAATGCCTAGTGCTTTGTAGCTAACACTGGAAAACTGTATACGTTATTGAGATTGAAAGAAGATGTAGACTAAAGTTTAAATTTTGCAATTAAACTTTTTAGCAACTTTTACTCTATTAAAAATTATAACATTAATAAAAAGAAGATAATTAATTATCGATATACTTTTTTTTCAGAGAATCTTTATAGCTGATGGAACAAATAAAAGCACCTTTAGGAGCTTGAAATTTATTGTTGAGCACACTTTCAGAAGGTAATTGTAAGTTTCAACATCTAACGTCTGAATGCGTTTCCTTTTTCAAAATAATTTATTGTTTCTTCATTTTTTTATTTTATTCAATAAATATAGGTTTTATATCTAAACTTTAAAACCTTTTCTTGTCATAGTGGTAAATTTTCGATTTTACAAACATTCCATGTCTATATTTGCAAGTGAAAGGTATAAGCTAAAAAGTATTTATTGATAAAAATATTATTGATGTTATAATTCCAGGGGCGGCAACTTATAAATTTTTGCCATTGCAAACTTAATATTGACCGAGGAGTGGGTGGCGTGGGGAGAGAGAAGTAAAACAATAATAAATTAAAGAGTTTCTTAATTAGCGTAATTATTGTAACGCAAAAGTTGACAATTTTATTTGATTTCGAGTACATTTTTGGAATTAATAACCAAATAATCAAAGTAATTGAAAATCAAATAATTGAAGAATAATGAAACTAATAAAAAATTAGAGACAATATTGGCAAAGTACCTAAAAAACTAATTAAAAATTGAAGAAAATTATTAAAATTTGAGAAATATGTTTCAAAATCTAGAAAATTAATTGAAGTATAAATAAATTAATTAATTAATGAAAATAATTAAAAATTCTAGACGATATTTGCAAAGTAATTAAAAATAATTAAAAATTGAAGAAATTGATTGCAAAATGATAATATTAGGTAATAATTGAAAATTGAAGGAAATTATTAAAATTTGAGAAAAATATTTTAAAATCTAGGAAATTAATTGAGCCAGTATCATTTTGACACATGACTTAATTTTAGATTGTTATATTGTACAGAATGGAAATGTTATTTTGTACAACTGCTAAATGTTATTTTGTACAGTTTTGAAAAATGAATTTGTTATTTTGTACAATTTTTTAAAAAAGCAATAAAACATTGGAAGTACAATATTTTAGCTTTTTTAAAGAATTGTACAAAATAACAAATTCATTTTTCAAAATTGTACAAAATATCATTTAGCAGTTGTACAAAATAACATTTCCATTCTGTACAATATAACAATCTAAAATTAAGTCATGTGTCAAAATGATACTGGCTCAATTAATTGAAGAATAATAAAAATAATAAAAAATTGGAGGAAATATTTGTAAAGTAATAAAAATAATTGAAAATTGAAGATAACCCAATGGGAAATTGCCAATGATCACCATTGGCTAAATAATGGTCCCATGATTGGCGGCCAACAGTTTTTTCTTGGCAAACTATTGGCAACCAATATTGGACCACAGTTGGTCAATCCTTGGGATGATAACGGGTTTGCCGGTCATTGGCAGCCATCATTGGTTCAATATTGGTTGCCAATGATAATGCCAATAAATAAAATTTTTTAAATTAACAATATTAAAATCTATATTTTCATATTGTTAATTTATTTATTGTTTAAAAAAATTTTTTTTTTAATAAATATTTTAATTTATTTATTAATGCATGTCAAGTATTGGTACAATAATTGGCTTTCAATATTGGTCCATCCTTGGGAGCCAATGAATAACCAACAATCTTATTTTTACAACTCTATATGGAAACAGAGTTGTTAATTTAATCTTCAGCCAATATTTGACAATGAAGATTTGAGTGTTGGACACATTAGAAATGTATTTTCAGAGGTACGGGATCAGGCCTTATATAAAAGAGCTGAAGAAACTCGATCGTGAGAGAGGCTGACCGATGCGCGCCCTATGCCAGTTTCCGAAACCACAAACGCGTGAGAATCCTCGGCGCGCAGACGCGGCATAGATGCGGCGGGAAACTTCCACTATTTGAATATGAATTTTTTATGCATTTAATCAAAAACAAGAAAAGAAATATAATAATACAAAAACTATACAAATTCTTAAATTTGTATAGTTTTCTGATTGTTATTAAAAAGTAATACGCTTAATTATAAAGAAATACTTATAATAAATATCCTCCATAAATAATTGTTCAATTCTTGAAGATTTGAAAAACTCTTAAAGGTGTGTGCTAAGGTTAAAAATTATTGTTCTAAATCTACTTTAATCGATTTTCATGTTATAGAAATTATTTAAATTAATTAATTAGTTTTAAAGAAATCAGAAAGAAATTAAATTGATGAAAAAATAAACATTTAATATTAAAAATAATATTAATAAAAATAATCACATTAAAACTTTGCTTGTAAAATAAACAGAACGAAAAATTTAAAATTAAAAAATTAATGAACAATTACAAAATATTAAAGAAGACTTTAATTTTATTAAAATGTAAACTTAAGTCACATAAATACAAATATTCATGTAAGTATTTAAATTTTAAATTCACCATTTTTTCTGTTTAAATTTAAAGTAAAATAACAAATTGTAAAGAACGATAGTTAATAAATATTTAACTTTATTTGTTATTCTATTCGTTTTTCACATGCAAAAAATAATCTTTTTTTTTTGATAAAACTAAGAAACAAATTCTCTAAATTTGAATACAAATTAAAAATGAAAAAAATTTTAAATTTGAATCATTTAATTAAATAATTTATTTTAACAAAATGACTTTCTAAATATAACTATCCAGAATATATAAAAAATATGAGCAAAAAAAATCAAAATTGGTTTTTAAAAATAAAAAAATAAACTTTTTAAAGTTCAAAATAAATTAAATTTTTTTTAAATTTTGTTATTCTAAAATTAATATTAAACTTGAATAATAATTTTCAATACAATTACTTAAAGTTAGTTTTCAAAAAATTCAATTATCATTAAAATGAATCTTTCCAAATAATAAAACTTAAACAGAAAGAATTAATGGTTTCTTTTAAATTAAAGAAATAATAGATCATTAAACATAGTTAATTTAATATTTTGAATACTATTAAAAAAAATTTAACTTTAAAAAAATTAATGATATCAAAAATATTATTTTTCGATCCTAATTAAAAAATGTAACTTATTTCAATTTAGCTATTACAAAACGGCATTGAGTTTTAAAATTTAAATTTGTATAGAAAGGTTTAATTTAGTTCACATCTTATTTCCAGTTTAACTTAAAAGTTTAAAAAATTTAAACAAAGTTTTTACTTTCTGAGCACATTTTTAATAATATTCGAAATGTTTACTTTAAAATTTTAAAATTTTTGATATCATTAATTTTTTTAAACTTAATTTTTTTTTAATTTTATTCCAAAATTTTAATTAACCATGTTTAATGCTCTATTATTTCTTTAATTTAAAAGAAACCTTTAATTTTTTCTGTTCAAGTTTTACTATTTGTAAAGATTCGTTTTAAAATTAATTTAAGTTTTTGGAAACTAACTTTAAGTAATTATATTTGAAAATATTATTTAAGATTAATATTAATTTTAATATAACGAATTTTAAAATATTTTTAATTCAACTTTAAACTTTAAAAAGTTTATATTTTATTTTTAAAAACAAATTTTAATTTAATTTTAATAAAAGATATGGACATAAAAGATAATAGGATGTAAACTAATTTAAAGCTTAATACCTAGACACAAATTTTAAAATTTTAAATTTAAAAATCAATACTGTTTTATAAAGCTAAATTAATATGAATTTTTTTTTTAAATTAAAATCGAAAAATAATATTTCTGATGTCATTAATTTTTTTAAACTTAAATTTTTTTAATAGTATTTAAAACCTTTAATTTTTTCTGTTCAAGTTTTACTATTTGTAAAGATTCGTAATTTTAAAATTAATTTAAGTTTTTGGAAACTAACTTTAAGTAATTATATTTGAAATTATTATTTAAGATTAATCTTAATTTTAATATAACGAATTTTAAATAATTTTCAATTCAACTTTAAACTTTAAAAAGTTTATATTTTATTTTTAATAAAAGATATGGACAAAAAAGAAAACGAGATGTAAACTAATTTAAAGCTTAATACCTAGACTCAAATTTAAAAATTTTAAATTTAAAAATCAACACTGTTTTATAAAGTTAAATTAATATGCATTTTTTTTTTTAAATTAAGATAAAAAATAATATTTTTGATGTCATTAAATTTTTTAAACTTAATTTTTTTTTAATAATATTCAAAACATTAAATTAACCATGTTTAATGCTTTATTATTTCTTGAATTTTAAAGAACCCTTTAATTTTTTCTGTTCAAGTTTTACTATTTGTAAAAATTCGTTTTAAAATTAATTCAGGTTTTTGGAAACTAACTTTAAGTAATTATATTTGAAATTATTATTTAAGATTAATATTATAATTTTAATATAACGAATTTTAAAAAATTTTCAATTCAACTTTAAACTTTAAAATGTTTATATTTTATTTTTAAAAACAAATTTTAATTTAATTTTAATAAAAGATATGGACATGAAAAAAAATAAGATGTAATCTAATTTAAAGCTTAATACCTAGACACAAATTTTAAAATTTTAAAATCAACACTGTTCAATTAAGCTAAATTAAAATGAATTTTTTTTTTAAATTACGATCGAAAAATAATATTTCTGATATCATTAATTTTTTTAAAGTTAAATTTTTTTTAATAGTATTCAAAATTATAAATTAACTATGTTTAATGCTCTATTATTTCTTTAATTTAAAAGAAACCATTAATTCTTTCTGTTTAAGTTTTATTATTTGGAAAGATTCATTTTAATGATAATTGAATTTTTTGAAAACTAACTTTAAGTAATTGTATTGAAAATTATTATTCAAGTTTAATATTAATTTTAGAATAACAAAATTTAAAAAAAATTTAATTTATTTTGAACTTTAAAAAGTTTATTTTTTTATTTTTAAAAACCAATTTTGATTTTTTTTGCTTATATTTTTTATATATTCTGGATAGTTATATTTAGAAAGTCATTTTGTTAAAATAAATTATTTAATTAAATGATTCAAATTTAAAATTTTTTTACATATATTAAATTTTTTTCATTTTTAATTTGTATTCAAATTTAGAGAATTTGTTTCTTAGTTTTATAAAAAAAAAATGATTATTTTTTGCATGTGAAAAACGAAAAGAATAACAAATAAAGTTAAATATTTATTAACTATCATTCTTTACGATTTGTTAAATTTTACTTTAAATTTAAACAGAAAAAATGGTGAATTTAAAATTTAAATACTTACATGAATATTTGTATTTATGTGACTTAAGTTTACATTTTAATAAAATTAAAGTCTTCTTTAATATTTTGTAATTGTTCATTAATTTTTTAATTTTTTTCTTATTAAAATTAAATTAAAATTTGTTTTTAAAAATAAAATATAATCATTTTAAAGTTTAAAGTTGAATTGAAAATTTTTAAAATTCGTTATATTAAAATTATAATATTAATCTTAAATAATAATTTCAAATATAATTACTTAAAGTTAGTTTCCAAAAACTTGAATTAATTTTAAAACGAATCTTTACAAATAGTAAAACTTGAACAGAAAAAATTAAAGGTTTTAAATACTATTAAAAAAATTTAAGTTTAAAAAAATTAATGACATCAGAAATATTATTTTTCGATCTTAATTTAAAAAAAAAATTCATATTAATTTAGCTTTATAAAACAGTATTGATTTTTAAATTTAAAATTTTAAAATTTGTGTCTAGGTATTAAGCTTTAAATTAGTTTACATCCTATTTTCTTTTATGTCCATATCTTTTATTAAAATTAAATTAAAATTTGTTTTTAAAAATAAAATATAAACTTTTTAAAGTTTAAAGTTGAATTAAAAATATTTTAAAATTCATTATATTAAAATTAATATTAATCTTAAATAATATTTTCAAACATAATTACTTAAAGTTAGTTTCCAAAAACTTAAATTAATTTTAAAACGAATCTTTACAAATAGTAAAACTTAAACAGAAAAAATTAAAGGTTTCTTTTAAATTAAAGAAATAATATTAATTTACATTTTAATAAAATTAAAGTCTTCTTTAATATTTTGTAATTGTTCATTAATTTTTTAATTTTAATTTTTTCGTTCTGTTTATTTTATAAGCAAAGTTTTAATGTGATTATTTTTATTAATATTATTTTTAATATTAAATGTTTATTTTTTCATCAATTTAATTTCTTTCTAATTTCTTTAAAACTAATTAATTAATTTAAATAATTTCTATAACATGAAAATCGATTAAAGTAGATTTAGAACAATAATTTTTAACCTTAGCACACACCTTTAAGAGTTTTTCAAATCTTCAAGAATTGAACAATTATTTATGGAGGATATTTATTATAAGTATTTATTTATAATTAAGCGTATTACTTTTTAATAACAATCAGAAAACTATACAAATTTAAGAATTTGTATAGTTTTTGTATTATTATATTTCTTTTCTTGTTTTTGATTAAATGCATAAAAAATTCAAATTCAAATAGTGGAAGTTTCCCGCCGCATCTATGCCGCGTCTGCGCGCCGAGGATTCTCACGCGTTTGTGGTTTCGGAAACTGGCATAGGGCGCGCATCGGTCAGCCTCTCTCACGATCGAGTTTCTTCAGCTCTTTTATATAAGGCCTGATCCCGTACCTCTGAAAATACATTTCTAATGTGTCCAACACTCAAATCCTCATTGTCAAATATTGGCTGAAGATTAAATTAACAACTCTGTTTCCATATAGAGTTGTAAAAATAAGATTGTTGGTTATTCATTGGCTCCCAAGGATGGACCAATATTGAAAGCCAATTATTGTACCAATACTTGACATGCATTAATAAATAAATTAAAATATTTATTAAAAAAAAAATTTTTTTAAACAATAAATAAATTAACAATATGAAAATAAAGATTCTAATATTGTTAATTTAAAAAATTTTATTTATCGGCATTATCATTGGCAACCAATATTGAACCAATGATGGCTGCCAATGACTGGCAAACCCGTTATCATCCCAAGGATTGACCAACTGTGGTCCAATATTGGTTTCCATTAATGCGCCAATATTGGCACCATTGGCTCCCAATACTGGTCCATTAATGCGCCAATCGTTAGATTCCCATTGGGAATAATTTTAAAAATTAATAAATTAATTGAAAAATAAATTTAATATGAAAATAGTTGATAGAAATAATTGTAAATTAAAGAAAATAGTAAAAATTTGACAAAATTAATTAAAAAAATTACTGAATATATTTTAGATCAACAAGAATACAATTACAATTATATATTATAATTCTTCGAACTTCAATTAATTTGAAATTTCATTGATTAAAATTTCAATTAATTTAGGAATTCTTTTCTTTTATGATTTTAATTATTTGCTACAGTTCTCAACTACTTTTATCATTTTTCAAAATTTTTCTTTAATTTTATTTTCATTATTTTTAATTTTTTCCCCTCATTTTTAAATTCAATTTCCGAAAGTTTCAATTTTTTTCTTTAATTTTTTCAAATAAAACGTTTTTATTTTTACTTATTTTCTTATGAAAAAAAAAAATTAACTGTTTAATATGTATATCTATAAAAGATTATGTCTGAAAATTGAAATATGAAATCTTCTTAGTCTACAAAAGTATAAGTTGATTATTAATTAAAATACTTGATTAAGTAATATTTGAAATTTATTTTACCTGAAGTAAAATATTGACTCAATCAATCAGTTCAGACATTTTTATAACTGATGATTTAAAGTTTCAAAGTGTTTTTTTTTTATATTACGTGTTTAAATATAACGAAATTCAAAAGTTTATCATTCAGACTGTAATGTAACGAAAAATAATTCCATTTTTAACCTTCAACTTTATTTCAAATTTTTTAGATTACTGTTTCTTATCAAAGAATACTATCATTGCACATTAATCAAAATTTTTTTTGCTATCTATCGTTCCCGATTCGAATATTATAGTAGACGATCGCTGCTCGAATTTTCGTTTGGTTTTCATATCTTTTTTTCACAAGTACACAGAGCTGTGAAAAGTGCAATTTGCTATGAGAAGATGCTTCTTTGATCGACACGATCCCGAAACGAACGTAGATTATACCTCTAGATGATCCTTCAGAATATAAATATAGAGAAGCAAGCATTTTTCTGCCACAAGTAAATTTTTTTTGTCTAAATTTTGGAATTTATAACAAACATTAAAAACTAAAAATTGGGAAAATATTTGGTTGCTATATTTACTGAATTTAAAATAAAACGGTCAAGTGCCAGGATAAACTCTCGTATCGAGTACTACTAACACGAATTTACCTTAAATCAATTATGTTTGCAATATTTAAACTGAATTCTAAAGATAAAAATCTTGAATTGGCGATGTAGGGATTTGTGGTTGAGAGTCTTTTTTTGTTTCTTGACTATCATATAAATTAAATTAATTTTTGAGTGAAGCACAAGGAAGCAGATTTTTCGAAAAAAACGTGCATTTTTAGAACAGATTTAAAATATTTTGTCATATTTTTCATAAAGTTTGCACCAATATTCTTTCCAAGCATTGGAATAAAACACTATTCCCTTCACTGAACAAACGGTATTCTCATTTTTAAAATTATTCTTGGCGTTTATTTAAGAATAAAATATAGTTTTATTAAGGGTATAGGGCAAGTGCGTTAGTTGCTGCGGGTGCTTCAGTTGCTGCGGTTTTCAGAAAAATACTAATAATTTCTATTTAAGAATATGTACCTATTTCAAAATGTGTGATAAAATTATTCTAACCTTTACTTAATACAATTCCATCAAAAATCTTATTTTAACTATTATTAATTTATAATTATTTAAGTTTAAATTATTGTTCCCGCAGCAACTAAAGCAAACATTTGGTTTGTATGTGCTTTAGTTGCTGCAAGAAATCTAACCTCCAATTACACGTTATTCTGGCCGCAGCAACTAACACGCATCAACTGACTCAAACCCGCAGCAATAGATGCATTTGATATTATTTTTAATTTCTTAATTTTGTTCAAATAATCAATTTTTATGAGGTTTTGATGTTTGAATAAATATCTAAATAACACAAACTACTCATTTAATAAGTCGTAAGTTCATTGTTATTAATAAAAAGGCGGTATTTTTTAATAAAAAGGAGCCTCGGCTGAGAGCCCGCAGCAACTGACACATTTACCCTAATATTCTGAAAATAAGAAGAATCTTCTTAAAATAAGAAGCACATTCTTAAATTAAGAAGCTAATTCTTAAACTAAGAGTCATATTCTTAAATTAAGAATATTTTTTAATGTCTTTAAGAATATGCTTTTTAACATAAGTATGCGCCAAGAATAATTCTTAAATTTAGAATAGGTACCATTTTTTCCATGTTGTTCCAATAATTTTTCTTCAAATATATTTTTATTTAGGTATTTATTTATTTATCCAAAAATACCAATACAACACTGTAAAAAGAGAATCTTAATTATAAGACGTGTCTTAATTTAAGCAAGCCCTGCTAAATGAATGTTTTTGTAAAATATACTATATATCTTAATCAATTTGAATTTTAAATAATTCGAAATTTACCTTTTTAAATTTATTAGTACTTCACATTTTTATGCAAATTTAAAGTTTTTAATTTCTTTTGTCACAGTTTAAAGTAAAACAAAAGTCTGTAAAATAAGCAAGAAGTAAAAATGTTGCGTCTTAAAACAAGACAGCTTTTCTGCCTTAAAATAAGACTTTCTTTTTACATATATATGCAGAGTCAATTTTAAGTCCTAAAGAGGCAATTTCATTACCTCTGCTTAGGTCCGGATAAAACTTAATTACACAAGAAGGCGAAATGACATTTTAAATTTAATCAAAAAAACATTTACGGAACGAAAAATTACATAAAAAATGAGCTAGAACTTTTTCACAGAAGAGAGCTCTCTTGAGAATGCAAGTTTCTGATTCAGGAAACGATTTGCTGGAATTTGATTATCTGATGGAAGCAAAATAAGTAGGTGAAGAAATAGATTTAGTGTACCGGAAATCTAAAGCACGGCCCAATTACAAGTCGAGAACGCGGAAGTACCTCGTTATGCACCACACCCACCGCCTCAAATTTTCCGGCATTTTAACGCGTCTATGTCGAAAGTGAAGACGAGCAAGGACGCATAATCATTAGCCTTATGTTAATCATTAAAGAAAGTCACATATACTGAAAAACTTTTGATTATAATATCTGCATCATTGCTTATCATTACACTCTAAAAACAAGTGTCTTATTTTGAGACTTGCCTTAATTTTAAAACAATTTTTTTGAAATTTGACAGCCATATTGGATCCGCCATTTTGAATTTTGTAATTTTGACTTTAGATTCGCAATCAGCGATCTCAAAAACCCCAAGATACCAAGTTATATTAAAATCCAAAATTTTTTAAAAATTTGTCAGCCATATTGGATCAGACATTTTGAATTTTGTAATTCTGACTTCAGAGTCGCAATTAGCGACCCCAATAACCCTAAGGTACCAAATTATATTGAAATCCTAGAATTTTTCAAAAATTTGTCCGCCATATTGGATCCGCCATTTTGAATTTCTGTAATTTTGACTTCAGATTCGTAATCAGCGACCCCAAAAATCCCAATGTACCAAGTTATTTGAAAATCTATCAATCTAAAAAATGTATGCATTTAGAAACGACTTTTTAGGTAGAAACTGGTGCGCGCAGGAGGGGTTAATGTGGTTAAATCACAAAAATTCAAATATTCATAACTTTTTTAAAAATTAATGTTGTTATTTTTGTTGTTTCAGTAATCTAATAATAAACAAAGAGCTTTGTAGGTGCTATATCAACAACCTCTCTCTGCTAAATTTAATCCAAAATTGGTTATATTTAGTCAACTTATTTTCTCAGTGCATTTTAAGTTCATCGATTCTTTCACTATTTCTGTTTCAATGTAATTTATTTATTAATTTTAATTTAGTCTTGACAAGATGCTTGTTACCATCTGACATGCCTTTTAAAACTGTTGGACGAGTTAATATCTAACGTTAAATTTCACGATTACACCGAAAAAATTAATTTAGTCATTTTTACATAACTATTTACACTGAAAAAAATATTTCCGTGGAACTGCAATAAATATGGGCAAATTGGCAATATTTTATTGCTGTTTTGGGAACTGCCATACGTATTTGTGTTTTAGCCATACGACTGTGTGAAACCGCGAGAGACATTGTAAGGTTAGGTAAAATCGACAGTGGCGCACCGATACATTATGTCAAACATACTCAAATGTCTAATCTGATCACAGTATTTTTTTCAGTGTAGGACTGGCGGATACATTTACTGGACTTGGTTCTGTACATAGAAAAAAAGAATTCAGTGGATTTTACAGAACTGTTGTAGAATAGTGTATGCACAACCTTTAACGGATATGAGTTTTGTAAAACTTGGCGAAAATCCGCCAGTCCTAAATAGTTATGTAAAAATGACTGAATTAATTTTTTCGGTGTAGGTATATTATAATTTTTTTAATTTGTCCAACAAAAAATTGTGCTTTTTACTATTTTCAATAGTGCTTTTTGTTTAATTGTGTGTACTTTTGTCTCTTTACTAGCCTGATGAGGATGACAAACATTAGTCATCGAAACGTCGCTTTAAAATAAGAAAAAGCAAATGACAAAAAAGTTTGGTGTTTTTTATGTGCTACTCGCCTTCCTGAAATCAAGTTTCAATTCCTCTATATTAACTTTAGAAGGAAATTTACTTCTTTTAGATCAACATTTTATATACTATATATATATTGTTATTCATGTTCAACAATGATTACATTTGTAGTTGAGCACTTGTTTATTTCTGTTTCGAAACTTAATTTTTAGAAATTAATTTTTTAATGGAATTATTCCGAGTAGATATAATAAATACATGTTACTTACTTTTATTTCATTTTCTTTTTCCTAATAAAGTACAGTAATTTCTTTTCAGATTTATAATAATCCAAGAATAAATGCGTAATCTCCAGACAAAATGTCAGTCCTTTATTTCCAACGCCTCAACGCATCGTCATAAAATAAAAAACGTCAACGTTTCGCCATACATATATGTAGGCCTCCTCAGGACAATTAAGACTAAAATTACATAAACAATTTAAATATACAAGCAATTAAAAAATATTAAAAACGCAATATACAAATTTTGAGGTTATATACACAAACATCAAGTATTAATTATCAATTGACAATAAAATTAAAAGACTTACTTAATAGTCAATAGAAATAAACATAAATCCATTGTTAACTAAATAAAATCTAACAACAGAAGTCACAATAAATACGTCACATAATAAATATAGACAAAAACACAACAATTTATCTACACGTAAAAAAATGCTGTAATTGCATCTACTCCAGGAAACTAGTAGTCAAAATACTTCAGGCTGTGGTGACAGCAGCCTCAACTGTAGTGAATGTAGCTACAGTTATGAGATACATGAGTTGCGTGAGCATGCGCGGTAATGCTCTACTCAGCTGACAATCGAAATTAATCGAAATTGTGTTAACCTTTACTCCAGGCTGTAGCTATCCTATATATTACTATTTTTTGTGATTCCCATTACTCCAGTTGAAGTAAGCTGAACTCCAGTTTTTTTTACGTGTAAGTCAACATGTTTAAAATTTGGAGGTTAAAAATTAGTACATTCAAATTTCACCTGGTAACATAGAACACTACTATACTAACATTTTTTTGGAAAATTCTATTACAAACCAACATCTAATTTATGTTTCATCAAATCATTCAAAAGAAAAAACAAAAACCGATATTATCCTAAAATTTATCTAAAATCACATTATATAAACCATTATAGTTTCTTAAATCGGTAATTAAATTTAAACTATTTTCCTTTTCTTTTTTGATAAAAAACATTTCACCTACTAATCTTTTATATTCATTATTTTCTTTATGTACAATTTTAATATTATTAAAATCAAACTCATGAGTGAAACAATCATTTATTTTATGTTCAACTTTATGTTGTGAGATAACATTATGATACTTTGGATTCAAATTAACATTTTTTTTGTGTTCATCACATCTTTTATATAAATATCTTTCCGTTTGTCCAATATAAGTTTTTGGACAACTCATACACGGTATCTTATAAATAACATTAGTTTGTTCATTGTAATCAATAGGATCTTTACCAAGTACTATCATATTGTCAAAAGTTGCATAAGATCTAAAAACAGTATTTACATTATAATTTTTTAGTAATCTTTTAATCGTCCAAGAATAACTTCCTAAAAAAGGTATAGAATAACCTTTTTAACCTCTAAATTTTAAACATGTTGACTTAGATAAATTGTTGTGTTTTTGTCTATATTTATTATGTGACGTATTTATTGTGACTTCTGTTGTTAGATTTTATTTAGTTAACAATGGATTTATGTTTATTTCTATTGACTATTAAGTAAGTCTTTTAATTTTATTGTCAATTGATAATTAATACTTGATGTTTGTGTATATAACCTCAAAATTTGTATATTGCGTTTTTAATATTTTTTAATTGCTTGTATATTTAAATTGTTTATGTAATTTTAGTCTTAATTGTCCTGAGGAGGCCTACATATATGTATGGCGAAACGTTGACGTTTTTTATTTTATGACGATGCGTTGAGGCGTTGGAAATAAAGGACTGACATTTTGTCTGGAGATTACGCATTTATTCTTGGATTATATTGTTCCCAGACGTTAAACTAATTTTTATATTATTACGAAGATTTATAATAAATTATACACTGAAAGACTTTAGTAAATAATTACTATCAGGTTTGTTATATGGGATAATCGTGTAAAACAAAAATTTTCTAGTGAAGATAGTAAAATTTTTAATGCATGACAGAAAAATTTTTTTAAAAAAAATGTAAATATTTCTATCCTGGATTTTTATTTTTCTAAAAAAATGTAAATTTTCCTATTCTGGATTGGAACTTTACTATCTTCGCTAGGAAAAATTTTATTTTTGCATGATTATCCCAGATTATTAGCTTTTACAGTAAAAATTAGTGGATAAACTATAATACACTTAATGTCTAAAGTCTTTGAGTGTATATTTGATAATAAGAACAAATTGATTTACTTCATTTCATCAATAAATTTAATAAAGATTATAAATACGCTCCAGCTCACTATCGCCATCGATCCCATTTAAAAAAAATTTGTAACTTTATATGAAGAATCTTGTATCAGATTTTCTGCTATTCGTTAAAGACATTTTAAAAATAAAAAGCACTTTAAGATATCTATATCTTTAAGGAAAGGAAACCGCACAAGCAAGATTAAATTGACGAAGTGAGTGTAGTGTAATGGAATTAGAGGAATTTGTGCACCATGCACAGAGGGTGCATTTTTCTCTCTTCTGTCTCTTTCTGGTTGTATGCTATGCGATTACGCGAGCATGTCTGTCGAAAATAGAACAGTACCAAAACATGCAACCCCCGTCCGGTTTTCAACTGCGTCAGCGCACTGTCCTCGTAGTTATAATTGTTCCATTACTTAATATTCTCTTTGACATGTAAATAATTTAAAAGCTTAAACAGAAAACCAAAACTTTTATACTTATCATTATCGTTGAAAATTGACTAAATACAAATTTCATTAATAAACTATTCTCTCTGAAGAAAAAATGAGCATGAAAAGGATAACTAACGGGCGTGCAGAGATATTTCAAAAAGATTTAATAAAAATTATACTCCATAAAACAGTTGAAAAATATATATATATATATATTCAGTATTAAATTTGATGAAGAGCAAAAGAGCGTTCAGATATTTAATTATCATCAAAATCTCTTTCACAGAACATGCAGATTAAGCTTTTAAAAAATCCGATTCCTATATATGAATGCGCATGAATGTTATTCGATTTATACATGGAAAAAATGTTTTGCGTAAAGTTTACCATATTTATGATAGATCTCGAATTAAAGTTAGAAATGCAGAATATTCAAGATTTTTTAGAAAATTATTCCCATATTTCTAGTAAGTTCGCTCTAATTTGACAGAAATATGGGAATCATTTTCTAAAATCTTGGGTACAATATTCTGCATTTGTGACACATTGTAGTGTTTAAACTTGTTTTTGGAAGATTGGGAAGGGGGTGCAAAAAAACTTTAATCCAAAAAAGTGCTTTTAAATTTTTTAAATTTCTAATTTTTACATTAGCTTTTTCTGTAATAATTATATCTTTTCTAGTCAATTTTAATAAACATCTATACCTATTATTTAAGTTTCTAGTAATTTTTTATTATTTTAAAATTATAATCGTTCTTTAATTTCGAAGTATCTTTTATTTTCTGTGTACTTTTTTTTCAAGTTCTTTTCTTTATTCACATTTCAGAGTTTTAGGTACTGCATTTTCAAATTATGTTTTTTTTTTATTTCTAACTTTTCATAAATTTCCATTTATTTTCTAAGGAAAAGTTTGTTTTTAAAAATTAGTTTTATGGCAAAACTCAAATAAACTTGGGTCAAAGAGACCTTCCTAATGATACTTTAAGTCATTCCTCAAAGTTTGAAGTTAAAGTATTTATTATTTTAGGAAAAAGTTTACGAAAAAAATTTTCTTATACCATGCAGTGACATAATTCTCAATCACATGGCGTTAATTTAAGAATATGCTTCTTATTTGTAGAATATTCTTCTTATTTTGAGAATATTATATCTTTAATATAAGAATATTTTATTCTTAAATAGGAGCCAAGAATAATTTTTAAAATAAGAATATACCGTTTTTTCAGTGTCAGTTACTTATTTACTTACAAATAATTTTTCTTTATATTTTTGGAGTAATTCATTTAAATTTATATAACATCGGTGTTGTATTCAATTTAAAAGTTCAACATCAAGTCCTTCAAGTTGTATATAGTGGCAAAAAGCAACTGAGGTAACATCTCAATTTTTCATGCAATCCCAAACTTTTCAATTTCACTAAAATTAGATTTCATTTAAAATAAAGATAAATTAGTTAAAGTTAGCTTTTTTATTGTAGAAATAAACTTTTACTGGACAGCATAATGCGACAAAAGAATGCTGTAAACGTTGAAGTAAAAAAAGAAAAATAAAAAATAACACGAATTGCTATGAAGGAGAAGAATAAGAAAGGTGCCATAAAAGCTCTTGCCCTTCCGCCAAACTTTTTAATGTTTTTTTTTCCTTTTCTCTTTCTTTATCTACAATCTTGGAATGTCCCAGGACATTCCATTTCAAAATATAATCGTTACTATATCTGGAAAATGGTTTGACGGTATCATTTATACACATTTAGACAGTCATTTTGTTGCTTCAAGAACAGTAGAAGTTATTATATCATTTGTTTTATTACTCTTTGTTATTAGTGAATTTCATATTGCAGTTGTTGAAAATGTTTAGTCATTTTAAACATTTTTTCAGGTGTTAAACATTCTTTACATGAATACATTTAATGAATGAAAATATTCCTTGTTTATTTTCTGCAAATTAAATATTCAGTTTGCGATAAAATGAAAACTAAATTACAAATTTTAAAGGCATATTTGCATATACTTTTTTCAAAAAATCATTCAAGTCGATATAATAAAGTTTTCGAAATCAATATAGTGCAGTGTGCATATAGGTACATACGTATATACAGTGTAATAATACACATAGTTCAGATTCGTATCTTTATTAATATAAATTGCACTGAAAAACGAGATTGCAACAACACAATGTATGCAGAACGTGGCTTGTAAATAGCACACATGTTATACATATCGAAGCATATACTGAAAATACTTAATTCTGCTAATTAAAAATAAAATGAAAGAAAAAAGAATGTTTTTTCAAGAAAATATTTGCTGAGGAAGAAAAAGTTTTTTTGAGTTAGTTGTTTGCCAGAAAACTCTGCAGAATTTTCTACTTTAACTGTAAAACTTGCATAATAAAAGTTCTCTTTGTTCGTCAACTTTTTTTAGTTTGAAAGACTCCTAGATTTGAAATAGAAGAGAAATATTTGAGAAGACAGTGATTAATCGATAACAGTAAATAAATCGCTCAGAGAACACGAAAATGAAACAAACATATAAAACCTTTGTGTGTAATCACTGCGTCTATGATTCAGAGTTTACTGGACCAGTTGATAGTCGTCTCTGATCCAATATATGTGCGTGTGATGGAAAAGCATGCCAAATACATAAAAGCCTAAATTTAAATCAGTCTCAGATAAAGTATTCTATATTCCAATTTTTATAGAAATACTTTTGTATTTTTAGAAAATGTTGTGATTAATTTATTGTGTGAAAATTCTGTCAGTTTTCTTGTATAAAAATTTGTAAACATCTATTCTACAAATATATCTGTTAGACATCTATAATGAAAAGCAATTAAACTAGGTTCTGAATACAAAAATAAAGTATATTATTGTATTTTACAAGTTGAAGCATAACTTTCTTTATCATTATACAGTAAAAGTGGTAATAAAATATTGAAATAAACAGGTTTTCGTTATGATAATGTCTAAAGCCAGGAATTAATGAGAAGCGTATTGCCTGACAAACAAAATAAATGCACGAATGTTAATAAATGATATTAATTATGAAATAATTTATCAGTCTAATGGAAAAGTGCATTTAACTCTAATTAGCGCAATTCCTTTTCAATTCGCAAAGTTAATTAGGAATTATATTTTTTTTATTCTCAACTTATTAAATTTATTATCAATATTCTATCTTTTTATGTATTATATACAAGTTTTCGTAAATACCTGTTATCATTTCTTGAACAAAGTGAACAATTTAAAAGTTGTACTTTAACGACTTGAAAACAAAATATAACATTTACTTTAGGACAACTCAGTGAAAAATTTATAATTGGCTAAATTGAAATAATATTGGGAGCCAAGAGTCCAATATTGGGTAAATATAACTATCCAACATTGGACCAATGATGACACTGAGGCTTGTCGTATAGACATCAATGACAATAATTGGTATGCCAGTATTGGTCTAATAGTTTCGAAACATGGACAATAAATTCACTTACCTTTCTCGCAAGTGAGTTAAGCTACTGAATATATAAGTTTACTACTTTCAGTAAATTTTTAACCATCAAAGATTCGTAGAATTTTTTGATCCTATATTGAAGTTCAAAAATACTGAGCGCAGTGTATATACCAAATGTTTCTCTTATATATTCAGTAACTCAACTCACTTGCGAGAAAGATAACTGGAACAATAATAATTAGCCTCGCTTAGAAAACTATCGGATCAATTTTAGGACACAAATTATTGCGCCAATAGTGTCCTACATCGATTTTCTATTAATGTTGGGTGATTAATTCGCCGAAGATTGGAATCTTGGCTTCCAATATTGATTCAATAGTTCGCCAATCATTAACATTGGCAATTTCCGATTGAGAAGTGATATTCTCTGTAGGCAACTAGTGTAATATACCCAAAGTCAAGTGTTGTCTCTAGTACAAGTGCTGCTTCTGTTCTAACCCTAATAGCGGGTTCACTTTTAGTGAAAAGGATCGTATTGACTCAAACTCTCTCCATTTCGCTGCAAAAAATTTGTTTAATTTAAAAATAAAAAAATTTTAGAGACAATTGTAGTCAGTGTTACAGAAGATATATAAGTTATTTTTTCATCAAAATATATGTAGTTAAAAAGTGATATTGAAGAGTGTTGTCACCTTTATTTTAATAGGTAAAGAAGTTAATGATAATTCAAATCCATATTTACCTATAACAAAATGAAGATGACACAACACTTTTCAATTTCACTTTTTAATCACAAATTAAGTATCTCTTGATTAGAAAATAACTTAAATATCTTCGCAGGTCCGGATTAAGGCGGTCACGGGCCTGAAGCACAAAAAATTTCAGGGACCCCCTAAAAAAGAACAAAAAAAAATTTGTACATTGCTATCTTATTAGGGTGTCTAGCGAATAATCATTTTCAAATTTCCGGATCGCAACTCATAATTTTTCCAGATTTTTTTATTTTTTTATTAATAACTGTACAATTTTAATATTAACAAGGTTTAAATAAAACATTAATATTCATTCAAAAATATGTACAAAAACAAAACAGACAAATTAAAAAAAAAATTTAAACATTAGAAATTATATGGAAAAAATAAAATCACAACGAAAAAATAAATAAATTTAAAAAACAGTCAAGAAGTATAAAGAAATAACAAAAAGTAAGAGCATTTATTAAACAATATAAAAAATTTTAAACAATGAAGAAAATTTTCAAAGAATCTAAGAAAATGTAAAAAAAGAAAATTTACAAAAACTACAGAAATTACAAAATTTTATTGAAACCAGTATTATGAATGAGCAGATAAAAAAGTTAGGAATAATTTACATTGATATGGAAAAAGTAAAGCAAAAATATGTAAAAAATGTAACAATTTAAAAATCTGTCAAAAAATAAATAAATTTTTCTTCTAGGTAATAAAAAAGGTAAAAAAATCATTGAAGGCAAAATGAGGAAAATTAAGTAATATGTTAATAATGATATAATAATATTAAACAGTTTAAGAAACATTGATTAAATTGCATTTTTTAACTGAAAACACCACATAGTAATATTTGAAAAAATAGTAAAATTTGTTAAAAGAAAAAATTGAAACTACAAAATAGAGGAAATAAAGGTTTTCAAAAAGTTAAAATATTCACAGATATGTTTTTTAATGGTGAAAATAAATAAGATAATCAGTGAAAAACATACAAATTTTACTAAAGAAAAAAAATACATGAAAAACTTGTTTTAAAAATTAAGAATAAAAGAATAATTTCTTTTAAATAAAAAACTAAATAAAAACGATTAAATAATTTTGAGAAAAGTACAAATATTTCTAAAAAATAAAGTAATTACGATTAAATGAAAAAATTTATTTTAAAATCAAATCGACATAAAAGTAAATGAAAGAAAAAACGTTTTTAAAAATTATAAAAATTAATAAGTGATGACAAATTACAAAAAAATCGAATAAATGTTTAAAAAACCATAAAGTTGAAAAAAATTATAATTTCCCACCTCTTAATTATGATAGTAAATAAAATTAATTACTAAAAAAGTAAATAAATTTTTCTAAATATTATAAAAATAAAACTTTTTCAAATTAACTGAAGTAGGCAATTTATGTAAAAAGAAGAAAAATTAAAAAATCCAGAATATAAAAAGCTTTATTAAACGCATAAAAAAAGAAAATTTTTTAAAAAGAGATAAAAGTTAAGTAACTATAAAAATACAGAAAAACAATGCAGAATAAAATATTCACAAAACTTTTTTTAAAATTAAAAATTAGAAGAAAAAAAATTAAATATTTCAAGAAAGTGATATAAATTAGTAAACAAATCTAAAATTTTTTCTATAATTTTCAACAGTTTTCAATTTACAATTATTCTCATCAAATTTTATTATTATTATTTTAATATATAAAATAGGTTTATTCTGTTGTCGAAAATTGTCCCCAGTTTTCGATTTTTTTTCAATTGCCAATTATTTTCCTCATTTTTTAATTTTTTTCTTTAATATGTAATTATTTTCCTCATTTCATTATTTTTCTATCAATTATAATTATTTTCTTAATTCAATTCTATTCTTCAATTTCCAATTACTTAATTCAATATTCAATAATTCTCGCCTTATTTCAATTATCAATTGTCTTTTCGAATTACAATTTAATTCTTCAATTTTTATTATTTTTTTTGATTATCAATAAGTTTTAATAATTTTGAATTATTGTCTTTAAATCTCAATTTTTTTTTAAAATTCCAATACCATTTTTCAGTTTTCAGTTATTTTCCTCTAAATTCAATAACTCTCGGCTTTTTCAATTACTTTTTTTAATTTTTAATTGTATTCTTCAATTTTCACTTATTTTTTCTAACAATTATTTCCAACAATTATTTCTATAATTTTTTTAGTTTTTAATTTGCAATAATTCACTTTGAAACTAATGTTTCTTGGTTAGTTTTTTCAATTATTTTTTTCAGCTAGTCATTTTTCCAACTCTGTTTTCAATTGTTTTCAATTACACTGAAAAAAATGTTTAGTCATATCAACAAAAATTTTGTTGGCTCAACCAAATTTTTGTTGATATGACTAAACATTTTTTTCAGTGTATTGTCATTTTTTAAATATTTTCTTCAATTTTTCAATTATTCTCGTCATTTTTCAATTATTTATTTCAATTATTAACTATTTTCCAGATTTTTTCAATTATTTCCCACAAATATCTCAATTTTCAATTATTCCCTTAAAATTTAGTAATTATTTTATTGAGTTTTTCTACTATTTTATTTGGTTGTGTATTAATCTATCTATTTTTCGAATTTTGTTTTCAATTGTCAATTATTTTTAAGGTTTGTAATTTTTTTCCAATTAACAATTATTTTTTTA
Source organism: Ganaspis brasiliensis (assembly GCA_037103525.1). Lineage (NCBI taxonomy): Eukaryota > Metazoa > Arthropoda > Insecta > Hymenoptera > Figitidae > Ganaspis > Ganaspis brasiliensis. Next base: position 25,625 of record JAZKLR010000448.1, read on the forward strand.
AATTTCAATATTATTCTGAAATTTTGAATTTGTTTCTTCCATTTTTTATTATTTTCTTCAAATTTCTATTATTTTTGTTCAATATTCAATTGTTTTCTTCAACTTTTTATTATTTTCTTCAATTTCAATTTTTTTCGATTTGGCTTTCTCACGCTCCTAGGAGCTCGTTATTATTGCTAGAAATTAATATTTTACAATTATAGTTTAATATATTTTTCGTCTATCTTTCTATCAAACTTTTTTAGATTTAATTCCGACCATTTCAACTTTAAATGTTAAAATTATTATTAAAGAATACAAGATTAAAATTGAAGTTTTTAGGATTTATCTACGAATTCTGAAAGTTTATTAAAAATTCACAGATCGTTTCCAAAACTTGCGGATCGGTTTCAAAATTCCCGGATCATTTTTAAAAGTCACGCCTCGTTTTCAAAATTTGCATGTCGCTTTCAAAATTCACGGATAATTTAAAAACATGATCTTCTGGTTAATTTAACCAGAATTCTGAATAATCTTACCAGATGTCCGGTTAATTTTACCAGAATTTCGGTGAAAATAACCTGGAACTTATTCTGGTTATTTCAACCGAACAATTCTTTCAGTGATAGGGAAGGCAAATGGAGTTCAAATTATTTGCTTTTCTTCTTACAAGTTCAAAATCAGACTAAAATGAATTTCGTCGCAAATTTTATTTTTTCTTTGAATAATGGAACATAATATATTCATATTTAACTAAAGGAAAACTTGTCGTCGCATTTAAAAACATTAAAGATATATAATCGCCCGGGATTCATCTTTCGTCGCTTCTTCTTTTCAGTGAGGCCATTCTCCTTTCCCATTTTCCAACAAACCTAAACGAGATCCAAGGTGGCGCTATTATCGCCAAGATCTTTAATGAAGCATTTGCAATGCAAAGTGCACATAGCCTAATGCGCGTTTCACCCGACTTTTCTCCGCCTTTCCAACCTGCCGCTCAACCCTCTCTAATCTTAGATCTTGAGCTCTTAGTTCCGCTTGACTTTTTCCTATCTTGAAGCAAGAATAAAGACAAAGAGTCAATAAATCGAACAATTTAACTTTTACTTTTAAAAATCAGCCTTCTTCGAATAAAAAGAATGCTAAAGATTCATTTGATTTATACTTAGAGGGTAATTTTTTATTCATTCAAGAAGCAAAAAATGTTTCAAAATAAATATAAAAAAATATGTTAACGTCAGTGGCAGATCTACCTGAAAAATTTCATTTTTAATCTTGTATTCTTTAATAATAATTTAAAAAATTAAAGTTGAAATGATCGGAATGCAATCTAAAAATTTTGGATCGAAAGATTGATGAAACGTATATTAAACTATAAAAGTAAAATAATTATTTCTAGCAATAATAACGAGCGCCTAGACGCACGAGAAATAGAAAAAAAATTGAAATTAAAGAAAATAATTCAAAATTATAGAAAATACTAAAAAATTGAAGAAAACAATTGAAAATTGAAAAAAATAATAGTAATTTGAAGAAAATAACAAAAAAATTGAAGAAAAAAATTCAAAATTTAAGACTGAAATTGAAATTTGAACAAATAATTGATCATTGGAAAAAAATTACAAAACGTGAAAATAATTGACAAATAATTTTGAAAACAAAATTCGAAAAATAGCTAGATTAATACACAATCAAATAAAATAGTTAAAAACTCAAAAAATAATTACTAAATTTGAAAAGAATAATTAAAAATTGAGAAAATTGTAGGAAATAATTGAAAATTGCGGAAAATAATTAATGATTGCAAGAAATAATTGAAAAATGACGAGAATAATTGAAAAAAATTTAAAACAGAATTCTAAAAATGATTAGATTCATAGACAACTGAAAAAAAATTGAAAAAATAAAGCAAGAAACATTAAATTTATAGAAAATAATTGCAAATTGAAAATTAAGACAATTATAGAAATAATTTTTGGAAATATTTGCCTATTAAACAACTGGCTTTAAAATCGAAAAAAATAATTGATATTGAAAAAACAATTGAAAATTGAAGAACGAAATTGAAATTGAAATAATAAAATTAAAAATTGAAAAAAGTAATTGAAAAAGCCGAGAGTTATTTAATATAGACGAAAACGAAACTTAAAAATGAAATTAAAAGTTGAGAAAAAATTAAGATTTGAAGAAAATAATTTGAAATTATCGAAACTTATTGATAATCGAAAAAAATAATTGACAAAAGGCAAGAATTTTTTAATTTTAAAGAAAATAATAAAAATTGAAGAATTAAATTGTAATTCGAAAAACCAATTGATAATTAAAATAAGGCGAGGATTATTAAATAATGAATTAAGAAATTGAAGAACAGAATTGAATAAAGAAAACAATTATTATCGATAGAAAAGTAGAAAATAATTATATAATTACATAATAATTATTAATTAAAAGATTAAAAAAAAATCGAATAAATGTTTAAAAAAACATAGAATTGAAAAAAATAATTAGATTGAACACCTCCTAATATTTCCCCTTCTCCTTTTATGTAAATTTAGAAGTGTGGAAAATAATTGACAATTGAAAAAAAATTGAAAACTGGGGACAATTATCGACAACAGAATCAAATTATTTTATATATTAAGGAAAGATTATAAATTTAACACTGTTGAAAATTATAGAAAAAATTGTAGATTTGTTTACTAATTTATATCACTTTCTTCACATATTTAATTTTTTTTCTTGTAATTTTTGATTTTAAAAAAAATTTTGTGAGTATTTTGTTTTGCATTATTTTTCTGTATTATTATAGTCTCTTAACTTTTATCTTTTTAAAAAAATTCCCTTTTCATGCATTTAATAATACGTTTAATGTTTTAGATTTTTAAATTTTTTATTCATTTTACGTAAATTTCCTACCTCAGTTAATTTTAAAAAGTTTTATTTTTATAATATTTAGAAAAATTTATTTACTTTTTCAGTGATTAATTTTATTTACTATAATATAATCAGAAGGTGGGGAAATATAAATTTTTACGTTTTTATGGTCTTTTAAATATTTATTCCATTTTTTTTATAATTTGTCATAACTTATTAATTTTTATAATTTTTAAAGACTTTTCTCCTCCTTTTATTTATTTTTATGTCAATTAGATCATATAATAAATTTTCTCATTTGAACATATTTTATCTATTTTTTAGAAATATTTGTTCTTTTCTCAAAATTATTTAATCGTTTTTATTTATTTTTTCATTTAAATGAAATCATAGTTTTTTGCTTAATTTTCAAAGCAAGTTTTTACATATATTTTTTTTTCTTTAGTAATATTTTTCCGTTTTTTACTGATTACCTTATTTAGTTTCATCATTTAAAAAAGCATATTAGTGAATATTTTAACTTTTTGAAAACCTTTATTTCCTCTTTTTTGTATTAAAATTTTTTTTTTTTAATTTTACTATTTTTTCATATATTACCGCGTAGCATTTTGATTTAAGAAATGTATTTTAATCATGTTTCTTAAACTGTTTATAATATTTTATAACATTATTAATTATTATTTTTTGACAGGTTTTTAAATTGTTACACTTTTACATATTTTTGCTTCAATTTTTCTATTTCAATGTAAATTATTCCTAACTTTTTTATCTGCTCATTTATAATACTGGTTTTAATATAATTTTGTAATTTTTGTAGTTTGTGTAAAATTTTATTTTTTACATTTTTTTAGATTCTTTAAAGATTTTTCCATTGTCTAAAATTTTTAAAATGTTTATATTGTTTAATAAATGCTCTCACTTTTTGTTCTTTCTTCAGATTTCTTGACTGTTTTTTAAATTCATTTATTTTTTCGTTGTATTTTTACTTTTTCCATATAATTTATAATGTTAAATTTTTTTTTAAAATTGGCTGTTTTGTTTTTGTGCATATTTTTGAATGAATATTAATGTTTCGTTTAAACCTTGTTAATATTAAAATTGTACTGTTATTAATAGAAAAATAAACAAATCCGGAAAGCCCGTGATAGCCTTGACCCGGTCCTGGTTAACATGTAAATGATATAGTTAATCAATCATGTGTGTACAATTGAGCGCGTAAAATGTTGATTTATTTATGTTATATTTTAGTTGATTTTATTGTTTCTTCTATTCTTCTTTTCATTTCATGGTATTTTTTATAATATTTTATCTTATTTTATATATTTTATCATATATCAACTTAATCCATCATTTTTCATTCTTCTTCATTTTATTGCTTCTTCTTTTCTTCTTATTCATCATATTTTATTTTATATTATGTCTTATTTCATCTTATTTTATATCTTCTTCTATATTATTTTATCTTATTTCAACTTACTTTATTCTTTTTATTCTTCTTCATTTTATTGCTTTCTATTTCTGTCTTATTCATTATTTTCCATCTTATTATATATCGTATTTTATCTTATTCCACAGCATATTTCATATTGTTACATTATTTTTTTTCCATTTTGCCTTATTCCCCTAATTTCTCCTTCTTTAATTTTATTCCATCTTATTTTATTCTATACAATTCTATTCTTATTCCTAATAATACCTACATAATATTATTCTCTCCTATTTTTCCTTCTAATTTTATCCCAAATGTTCAAAAAGTGTTTCATGTTTTTAATGTAGATTTTCATTTATTTCATCTTACTTATTTATTATTATTGACAATACAATTTTTAATTTCATAGAAGAGGTTTCATTTTTTCCTTTTATATTTTACATTTAGAATACATTCAGAAAACATTTAAAGACAATATTACGTTCATTCAACTTTATTTCTATCTGTATTAGCACATTAATACAAAACAATATTATTTCAGATATATCAAAGAAATGAATGAGCAGCAGCAACAAAGTAATAAAGGGTAGTTTTTTGAAGATGAATCGTAATCATATTGAATGACGATGAGAGGATCATTTTGAGTAACTTGAAGTTTGTCGATTACTCAACTTGATATATACCTATAGCTCAAAATGAGTTACATCAATTATAACTTCAGATTTTTTCTATGCAATATTTGAAATCAAAAGTCTTTAATAATAATTTCATAAATAGACACTAGAAGCTTTTACAATCAACTGATAATGAGAAGCGTAAAAGCCGTTTTTATATTCTCGAAACTCAAATCATTTTGCACGACGATCAGATGTCAAGTCGAGGGTCTCTATAAGGGTGTCATTGAAGCGGTTCTCCAGATGCAGTAAGAGTTGTCGAGATTTTTATCTTTTTATTTTATTTGAATAACGTGTTTACTTCACACTTATGAAAAAAAAAAACAATTGCAATAAGTACCAAAAGCAAAGTGACAAAAGAATTTCCTAACCATTTCTAAGCTTATTTCTATGAAATGAGATATATATTCCACGAAAATTCTTTGAAAATATATTGAATATGTCGAACGGGAATTCAGCCATAAACTGTGGACAATAGATTGTGTGAAATTGAAAAAAGTGAGCTTGAGTGTAAAAATATATTGACATTGATGGAATGTCACGTAAATTGAATGAAAAAAACCATAAAGCTTCAGTTTATCGTGGTTTCAGTGCGTTTAGGTCAGGATATAATAATGTTATGAGTAATATTTTCACGAGCAATTAAAAGTGAACAATATTTCACTTTTCATGCGGGAAATGTAATTTGGTCCAGCTGCCATTTGATCGATTTCTGCCATTCGAGGAGCTTCGACCAACGTTTCCTGCAACTGCATTATTAACTATATATTGAAAAACAAAAGACAAAACAATTGCACATCGAGTCTACATTATCCATTCTGTTGTGAACGTAACAATGAATCGATAATCTCTCAATCACGTTCAAATATTAAATCAACGATAATTTGTGCAAATATAAAAGTAAATTAGCACTCAAAGATAATACTAAACCGACAAGTACAGTATTTTAAATATGATTTCATAAAATTATTTACTTTAGAAAAGCTTTATTTTAAAATTGCGAAATTCATCTTGACGAAGAAAGTAGATTAATTATATTTCAGAAAATTAATTACAATAATTGAAGGAATGAAGGAACCTTCGGGTATAATAAATGTCTAATTACTGAGAGATTTGTCTAAAATTAAGGATAACAAGATACTGTTACTTTTAGAGATGCTTAAAATCTCCTTAAGTGCTTATATCTTCTGACAAATTCTTACAAGAATCGATACAAAATTAACATAATGTAAACGAAAGAAATTTAACGCTACCTGCTTTTTTCAAATCATTATCAACTACTTTAGCATTAAAAGTGACATTAAATATTAATGGAGCAACTTGCATAAATAATTGACATTAATCTTAGTTTTTTTTTTAAATATTAAATTGACGTACTCTTAATGCGTTTATAATCCGACCAGTTTTAAGGAATTATATTAATAATGAACAAAATCTTTTAAAATAACTTAAAACTTTTATTTATTATTTTATTTTTTCATGGAGTATACATTATTATTATACGTGTTTACATTATTCAGTTTAATGCAACTGGCCACCCTTATGAAAATTTATGTCACGAATTTAATGATAGGTATATCATTGTTTTGTGTAACAGAAATTTTCAGATTTTGATACGGAAAATAAATTCTGATATGGCGACAGAAATTTGTATGGTCACAACCATACATAACCAAATTTTGTTTCATGAATAATTATACAATTTGATAGGTTCTTTTCTTAAATGTCGGAAAGATTAAAAGCTTGACCGATGGTAATATATGTTCATAATGTATGTACAAGTCACAGTCAAAGTTCTAGTATCACTGTCACGTCTTCAAACACTAATTTTTTTCGTTCAATATCTTCAGTTTTCAACTTATTTATATAACCCAGAATCCTATTTGATCTTGTCTACCTTCTTTCCGTGTATTATGTGTTATTTTGATAAGTACGATTCGTGTTGTGACAGACAATTTTATAAGTGGATAAATACAACAAGTTTTTAAAATTAAAAATATAAAGCGTCTAAATAAGGAATTAGAAAAACAGGGTAACCATAATTTTCTCGAAAACTGAAGTTACAGAATCTCCAATAGATCGAAATTTATTTGTCAGAATATTGAACTTCCCGAATATACTTCTGTCAGAATATTTAACTCTCTGACTTCTAAACAGACAGATTGTTAAAACACCTTTCTGATTGACTGATTATGGGTCCGAAAAAATTACCAGCCAATCAGAAAGCTTTTCAGAATGTAGCAATTCTACATTCCATTGGTTGGACAGATGCAAATTCTGTCTGTTTAGTTGTCGGAGAGTTGAACATTCTGACAAATGGAAATTCGGGAAATTAAAAATTTTGACAAGTAGAGTTTCGGAAAGTTTAATATTCTGACAAATAAATTTCGGTCTATTGGAGATTCTGTCAAAATTGAATTTTTGAGAAAATGATGACTACCCGAACAACACGCTCTTAAATATTTGTTTTTGATTTTATAAATTCTTGAAAAAAAAACCCATTTTAAGTTATTTTTTGTTCTTTTAACGTATACAAGTTACTTTTCTTTAGAATCAGTCATTCCTGTGGCATACTAGTTCCTCTAGGAAGCACAGGTGTTCGCTTTGGCGTTTTTTGCTCAATCCTTCCTTCTTTTGACTCTTGACCGTACAGTTTTAGACCACTTTGTGATATTTCAGCAACACGGGGATGGGTTTTATCTCGGTAATAACTTTTGCTGGCTTATGTATTTCGTCATAAAATTTTTACCAGTATGTTAGACATATAAAGAAATCGAATAAGGGAAAGAAAAAAGATATATTATTTTTCATTTTAAGATTGCAATTTGGTGAGTTATAGGGTATTTCTGCGATTATTTTTTTAGAGCTCTTTCAGACCAGCAAATTAACCAAATTTCATATACTCTTTTTAGGATAATAGTTTAATAATATAAAATCCATACAGCATATTAAATAAAGAATATTTTGATACTCAATATATTTAAAAAAGGCAATTTAAAAATAATATTCAATGCATGAGTTACTGTTAACATAAATGTATTACTGTGAACTAATTACGGGAAAAATACCAACTATACTGCGAGGCTATTACTGGGAATTGGTGTGAGATAAAACAATTTTATTTTATTTTACTGAAAAGCAAACATATAATAAGTAAATTAATTTTATTAATTCTTGCGGCAATCATCACTTAATAATACTTATTACAATCAAAAGTTTGTATACGTTCTAATTAAATTTTAGTTTTAATAATTAGGTATTTTATTTTATTAAACACAAACAAATCACCCAATGAATTGCAGAAAAGAATACATATTTCATATAATATACACGTTTTATTCTAATTGATACTTTATTAAACTTTTCTTTCTTCTTTTTCATTATCTTTTTAACTGTAGTTTTTTCTATAGCACTTTTGGTTTGACGAACCATTTATTATCATTTATTTAAAATAACCGTTTATTTATCGTTTTTGCATTTACTATTAATTTTACAATTAAACGTTTAAATGTGATTTGCAACTAAGAAGGATAAATGCTGGTCTGGCAGACGTCAACAAAAAAATTACATATATTTTTGTGAAAAGGTTTGTCCTCATGAATAATTAATATTAACGACATTACCGACTATAATTGTCATCAATTTTTCATATTTTAAACGATTTCTCAATTATTTTCTTTTGCTTTAAAAATAAATTTTGCAAGTTTTCTCTTATTTTCTTCAATTTTGTAATTATTTTTATTATTTTGGCATAACTTTACAAAATTTCAATTATTTATCTAAAATTTTAATTTTTTCCATCACTTTTCGATTATTTCTGCAGTTTTCTAATAATTCTTTTTAATTAAAAATATTTAAGTAATTTTGTAATTATTTTCTTTCTTTAAACATATATTCTACGATTTTTTAAATTATTTCCCTCAAATTTTATTTATTGTTTTCAATTTTTCATACTTAAATTATTTTTATCATACTTTAATTTTTTTCTGAATCTTAAATTACTTTCAGCATATTTTAATTATTTTTTTCAATTTTCAATTAATTTTATAATTTTTCAATTATTATTCTCATTTTCTAAAATTATGTTCTAAAATTTATAACTATTTTTCTAAAATTTCAATTATTTTCTTCAATTTCTAATTATTTTTATTTGTTTTCTTACTTTCCAAATTTTTTTTATTAATTGTCATAAATTTCAATCCTTTTTGGATCTCTTCAATTCTTTTATCCAATTTTACATTATTCTCATTTTTGTAAATTAATTTTGAAGATCTTTATGTATTTTTCTCAAATTTCAATTATTTTTTTTATTTAATCAAATTTCTGCAATGTTTTAAATTATTTCTCTTAAATGTCTTTTTTTTCTTTTTTTTATTATTTACAATAATATACAGGCCACAATCAAAAGATCTTTTACGGGCAATAAATTTATTTTTTACAACTTATCATTGTTTTTTTCATATTTCAATTATTTTCTTCAAGTTTCAAATTTTAAATTAATTTTTCAATTATTTTCCAAAATTTATCTGTTTTAATTATCAATTTTTTTTTTATTTGTTTTATAATTTTCAAAACTTGAAACTATTTATCTGACATTTTAATTATTTCATTCAATTTTCAATTATTTATATTATTTTTTATATATTTTTTTAATTTTCAATTACTTTCGTTCTTTTTCATAATTTTCAGAAAGTTTTTTAGTATATATTTTAATTCAAAATTGTTCTCTTGAATTTTAAATTACGTTTATCTTTTTTCATTTATTTTCACGAAATTTTAATTATTTTCTTTTTTTTTTAAAGGAACTTCTAAAAATTTTAAGTTGTTTTCTGATATTTTCTTTAACTTTCCCTTATTTAAAATATAATTATATACCTAATTTTTTTAATTATGTTCTCAAATTTTAATTTTTTTTTCAATTTTCAATCATTTATTTTTCAATTTACAATTATTTTCTTTAATTTTTCATTATTCAATTTTGTCAATTTATTTTCTAAACATTTTTATGATTTTTTAAATTACTTTCCTCAATTTTTAATTGATATCATTATTTTTTTTGCAATTAATTTGCAAAATTTTGAATTTTTTGTTTAATTTCAATTACTTTTTGCAATTTGTTTTAGTTCTAAAATTTTATAAATTTTGTCCTAAATAATTATTTATTTATTTGTTTATATAAATTTATTTTTAAATATCATATTAAAGATATTTATAATTGATGATAACACAAGGTGTAGAAACTAATCGCGGACCAGTGCAAGTTGTTTAATTTAGTCAAACTGTAAGTTACTACAATTAGTAAAGTTTTTGGAATTCTTTTTTAAAAAGGTCTATTAGGGTTGATCAAGGGCCCCGGGGCACTGCCCCACTTTCCCCCTTAGTAGTTACGCCATTGATTAATGATTTTTTAAACAATCCCTGTAAGCGGAACACTCGCAGAAATTCCCACACTCACCCTAACTTCTGAAAAGGTATGCAAACGTTTTTATAAATAAGTTTCTGGAAAAAAAGCCATATAACAGACACGAATAAAAATAAAATGATTTTCCAAATTTGGGTCACGATATTGTTACCCGCTTTTGTATCCTCGAAGAACGTATGCAATTTAATTTGTTACTTAAATGAGCACGAGTCATCTTGTCTCTTTAAATTTCGACTATGTGAATAATTCGGTCGAATCTTAATGAGAAAATTCATGCCGGAATCACTCCTATTATATCGCAATAATAGCGCGGCATTTGAGCATGACAAGCAATTCACAGCTCATGTAATATTCAGTCATTTCGACACGCACTTATTCTTTTCGCTCTTATTATCAGAGTCTTCTTTTGAATTGCATTTTTCCTTATTGATATTTTCTTTTTTTGTTTTTTTTTTCAAAGTTCCTTTTCAAACAGTCTTATTTGTTTGATTGAAAATATTTTTAATCTTTTATATTATATTTTTATTAAATTAAATATGTACAAACTTGATAGGAGTAAGACAGAAACGCAAAAGGACTATTGATGTTTATTTTTATACAGAAATATCTGTAGTACGGTTTTTGATGAAAATAAATTCAAAACCTTGTTTGAACTTTATTAAAAATTGCTTCGAATTTAAATTCAAATAAAAAATTCCAAACGTTTACTTTATCTATTTTCATCTTTTGAACGTTAAAAATAACATTAAATAAAGGTTTAAAGTCTATATATATATATATTAGGGTGGCTCTTATTTGCGCGATGTTTTCAAATCTTCGATCTCCACCCAGCAAATTGATCCAGGCATCACAAAAATATATTCCTGCAAGTTTGAAACAAATCAAGTAATAATACGTACCTCTAAATCGTCAAAAATAAATATATCAATGCGCAAACGATATTTCTCTTCATAAATGTTCATAAGATGAAATTCTGATTCTTATTAAAGTTGCCACTGGCGTCCAAGTAAAAAATAAAATCTGTACTGTTTAAAATGCAAGAGTAAAATAATTCTTGTATTATAAGTAAAATCATAAGCTAATTCATCTTAAATCTTATCTAGGCTCCAGTCATAAAAGAAAGACAGAGTCCAATGGTATGTAATTAAGGGTTTGGCTCGGAAAGCTTTTAAGGTTTTAAATACTAAGTTGTTGATAGACAGGTTTGCTTCCCAATAACCTTGACTTGAGTTGTAATGATCGATCATATGTTGCTACTTGATATTCCCGTCATTATATCCTTCCTCTCTCAAGACATGATGCAATTAGATTATCATGGGCGTACTCCATAATATCTGCATCAAACGAGAAACTCTCTTTTTCAAGAAACTCACTTTAATTGCATAATTATTTTTATTTTTATCAAACTTCTATCATGTCTGAATGTTAAATAAGACATAGTATTGTTTTTCAAAAACGCATTTCGCGAACAGGTACGATGACGTGCTGATCAGAAACCGGTTGCTGAGTTGGGTGTTGAGCCAAGCACACAACTAGTCGTAACCTCGAAACTTTTGTAAAGGTTATGTAATTTTTAAGGATTTGTATAATGATAGAAAGCTTTCCGTCATCACTGCTGGATTGTCATTTTTATACAATTAATTTATATATTATATTTCACGTGCATACATAATATAACACCTAATGAAGCGAATTATCGCAAATAGTGTGAGAAATAATTTTCACACTCTGGAGGTCAATTTATGTTCATATACAATCAAGTATTACGCCTTCATGATGTATAAACATTAATCAATCAACACTAATTTAATTTGACGTACTAAATTGTTTGAAATTTATTTAATTCCTTTGGATAAATGGAACTCAATTATCTCTTCACTTATTATGATGAGTTTTCCAATACATTAAATTAACACGAGGCGGCTTTATTAAGATACCTCATAAAGCTTCTTTTAATTAATTATTATTTAATTCTATTGCACTTGCATCAGAGATTATACGAATATTCGAAATGTGTATTATAATAAACCGATTATAAAATCATGTTTTCTAACAGGCATCTTGTGTGGTCAGGTCACGGGGAAGGCATTAATCTCCGGTGTTTATCCATCTTTGTTTAATTTCCTCTTTTGACGTCTCCTATTTCCGACTGTCATCCTTCGTTCGATGAGGCTTTATTGGAAAAATGTAATGTATTTCATTATTTAGTTCACAGAGCTTTTACATTTTCCTGTTATATTAGTTAACCGCAGCATAGGTCCGAATTCATTTCATAACGAAAATCAATACACTTGCATAAATATATAGTGATAAGAGCTGATAAATAATAATAAACCGGCTCGAAATTCTCTATAACAGAGAGGTGCATATTGCCAACTTTTCATGTCCAACGCAGAAAACTGTGACTGTTAATTTAACATTCAATCCTAAATTTATATGCAGCAGAAAGTTAACTACTTATCGTATAATTTTATAACACTGAATTTTGTACATATTGACATAGATACGGCATAAAATTCGATGTAAAAATGACCGAACCGAAAAAAGCTTATCAGTTGAAACAGAGAAATATTTCACTATATATAACTTCACTGCTGCAGTCGAACCTTTCACTTTTTTCCACCTTCAAAAAACTACATGCAATAAATATATTGCATCAGATATTTAAAAAATGTTTTTAGTTCATAAAATACACACTGATAAAAGTCCACATTGAAACCTAAATGTAAAATATTTCAAAAATTCAATAAGGTTGTTTATTTGCATCCTAAAGCCTACAAAAAAAGATTACAATTTTTAATCAAAGGATAATATTCAATATGCATCGATAATATATCACAGATTAAATTAATTAATTATTTATTGAACTAGAAGTGAACTTAGTCGCAAATTAAGTTCTTCTGAATAATTTTAGATTTCAACATGATTCTAAAACTCAATTGGATATTTTAATTGAACCACATTTTTCCAAATCAGTGATTTCAGTTATTTTTAACTCTAAGCAAAAATAAGTTAAATAAAATCAAACTGTTCGAGAACTCACTGGAATAAAAAGAATATACTGTTGACGATTGACAATAAAACCGTTATTTTTTAGTCTTTCTTTTATGCAGGAACGAATGCGCAAAAACCTGTTTACCAGCAAACACTGTATAATTTCTCAATGCTCTTTTCATCAAACGTCATATGTCAAAATTTTATCTTTGATGACATTTATTAAATACTTAATTTAATTGAAAAAAAAGTATAGACGTGAAGGTAACTCTTATATAATATTACAATTCAATCAACAATGCATTAAGTTTTTCGTGCTTCGACGCCGGACATTTTATCGGGTGCACTAAAGCCAACATAAATTAAAGAAAATGTAGAAATAAAATTAGATAAAATACAAATTTTAAAAAATATGAATGACATGCCATTCATTACCTTAAATCAATATCTTGAAGATGTAATTATTGTAACGCAATATTGTCTAAATATTGTCCGATTTTAAAAAAATAGGGGTATTTTTTTTCGATTTGGAAATTTTTGGGGCGTAGGAGCAAAACATTTAAAAAAAATTTTTTACTGTACATTTTTGGACCATCCCAATATATGTGACGCTCCGCGAGAGAAGGGACCTATCGCGGGAAAAATCAATTTTTATTTTTTGGTGCTAAAAGATAGTTTTTGAGTTGTTCTTTCATTTCCATGTTTCAAAAAAAATATTTATTAAGTACACTTTTTGTTATAATGCTTCAAACCTAGGCGTGCTAAGTGTATCGCATTTTTTGGATTTTATTTGAACGACCGTCTCTTGAAATTGTCTTTTATTGATTTCATTTTTTTTATGGTAATTGATAGTTTTTGAGTTGCTTTTTGAGTTCCAAAAATCAAAATTTAATTCCTGAAATTAGTTTTATTGTTATGAAGATTCAAACAAAGATATGTTAAGCGTCTCGATTTTTCTTCCTTCTCTTTGCCTGTCCGTCCTTTAAAGTTTGCTTTCTCAGCGATAGGTCCCTTCTCTCGCGGAGCGTCACATATAATTATTATATGTATATCTATAGGGGAGAGTCGGACAAAATGCATATAGTAAAGTTTGGAGCAAAAAAAAAGTATTTAATTATAGTTTTGAAAAATATAAACCATCAAATATTTAGAAAACAACCTTTAAGAATATAATAAGGTAGTCATTTTAAGTACTTATTTCAGAAAAAATAGAAACTAGCTGAGAATTATGTCCATTTCATGGACATTTCGCTTCCAAGTAAGCAAAATAATTTGCTTCTTCATAGAGGAAGCAAGAAATTAATAATATATAAGTTAATTGGGTAAGTTGTTAAAAAAAATTTTAATACAAAAAATGTAAAAATATGAATTATTTTACGAATTCTTGATCAATTATAAAAGTTATATAGGTCAATCGATTCGTTTTGATATATAAGGAATATGATTTTTGTATTCTTTAAGTTGTATTTTGAGCATGAAAAAAATTTTTGTCAAAAAACGATTTTTTTCGATGAAAAAAAGTGCTAAAAAAATTTGGTTGGGTATTTTCAAAAATCCCTGTGTTCAAATTTAGATATTCATGAGCTTAATAAGTCAACCAAATTTTATTGGAATCCGTTAGAGCATTCTCAAGATATCTTGCACACAAAAAACGCTATACACCCACACATACATACATCTGAACATTTGCTTAGGAATGAAAATTTACGCTTTTTAGATGAAAATAAGTCGATTTAGACTATTTTTGGAAAGTCGAAAATCTTAACGATCACAAAGCTTCCTCTATGAGGAAGCAAAAATTGTTAAATTTTGACTAACGACTGGGTAAATTGCCTGTGCATAAAAATATGAAAAAATATGAATAAAAGTAAAAAAAAAATTTTTATATGTTTTCTATAATCAATTATCTTGTTAATATTAAAAAAAGAAATAGCTTTGGATACAAAAATATAATCTTTTTCTCATAAAACTAAAGTTTCAAACCAAAACAGTCCGACAAAAAATGGAAATAAAGTCTATGACAAATAAATAACACTGCAAAAACATGGTGTCTTAAATTGGACAAAAATGTCTTAAATTAAGATACTTTTGGTGTCTAAGACACGAAAATGTCTTAATTTAAGACATTGTTCAACAATTTAAGACACCTGTTTTTGCAGTGAAAACTTCTACAATTATATAATAACTTACAAAAGTAAATTAAACACTGTAATAAATTACAAAAATACCTGCTTGCTTCGAAATTCCGTGAGTTTTAGAAAGAAAACGAAAATTTTGCCATTCAGTGCCAAATGTGACAGGTTAATCCGCCATGATTTTTTATAGTCACGTGACTCACGTAACTCTCGCAATCGTATGTATTTTTTCTGCGCATGCGCAATTCTTTTGATTGATCCCGCGCTAATTTAAAATCATGTTTTAAAAATGTATTAAAAATGATTTTTCAATGCACAATTATTATAATTATTATTAATATAAATGCAAAAATTAATATAATTAATTTGTTCAAACACTTATTTTTCATACAGAAGCAGTAAAAACTTGAAATTTAGTTTCTACATCAAAATATACGTAAGCCGAGAGATTTTTTGTATCGTACGTATCTTGCTTAGAAGTTTCACAGCATATAGGCAATTCAACCAAGGCAATTTACCCAAAAACACACGATGTAATTATACTAATCATTTTTATTTTAGAACTCATTTTTATAAATTTAATCAAAGTGTTTAGATAGCTAAATGTTTAAGGATTAAATTTAATAAATTCTTTAATAATAAACTGATAAACATAAAACTTTATAGAAATCATCTTTATCTTAATATACTTCATTAATAAAAACAATTATGATTAATATTTATTTTTGACCAAGTTATTAACGATTGCCAATTTACCCCATTAAGCATTTTATTCGACTCTCCCCTATTAATGAAATCTGACTTTTGTCTATACATTGATCCAAACTTGGAAATTCTTATACTTTTTCATTTTGAGACGTCAGGATTCTGTAAATGCAAAAAAATAATGTATGTCTGTTAAGGTGGTCCAAATGTTTTGCTCTGACCTCCCAGATTTGTTTCAAATTGAACAAAAATTACCCCTATTTTTTGTTTTTAAATAAGACAATATTTAGAAGTTGCTTCAAGACCATGAAATTTTCCATAGTTTCCCTATGGGAAAAACGTACTTTTTCGTGAATTTGCAACAAAATCATCAAAAATAATTCAAATAAGAAATCCACTTGATCAATTCTTGAGAACTGTTTAAAAAATAGTATTTTATAATTTATTTAACAATTTTTTTAAATTAACTATTTTTTAGGCAATTTTAAAAAAACCAATTTTGCATGGTTTTTTAAACTTGCCTACAGTACCTTCCACTAGTAAGTGACCACCTATTTCGAGTAATTCAAATTAATAAATTTTTATTCCCTTTAATTAAAAAGTAAAATTTGTTCTCTATACCTATAATTGATTTAAAAGCTTCTAAATTCTAAATAAAATGAGCCCAGGATAAAGTCGTTTTGTCAATTTATATTTATTTATTCGTTAACGGTCTTACAAAGAGAAAAATTTGCCCTTTTGTACAGGGTACGGATATTTTATTAAGTCTTGTTTAGTTTAACTTAATTTAGTTGCCTCTCTGCAATTAAAATTTCAAATAATTTTTGTAATTATAAAGTTTTTTTAATGTTCTTGGGATGATTTAAAAAATAATTTTCTATAGAATTTAAAAAATTGATCATAATTGTTGCACAGTTTTTTTCTTACATTTTGCCTGCAACTAAAGTGAGAATAAAAATATTGAACAAATTGAATGTCAATTTACCGATCTGAAAATAATAACATAAATTAAACAGATCAATATTTTAAAAAGACTTTTTCAAAAACTTTGGAAAAATTAATTTATTATAATTTTCAAAACTACCCTAATGTATGTCTGTCTTTCTGTCCGCAAATATTTTGTTTGCGCATCACTTAAGAGTGGCTCGGCCGATTTAAGTGAAACTTGTCATTTTTTTAGAAGTATACTTAACTTAGAGATATATTATAATTAAAAATTATAATATAATATATAATAGATTATAATTGTTTTTCCTTCTTTATTATTGTTGTAATACTAATTCTACTTTTATAATAAAAGTCACATGGCAAAAACTGTGCAAGCGGCTTTATAATACTTGGTAACTTTTCTACTCTTCTGATTGATTATTTGTATTTCTAAGGTTTGCTATTTTTCAATAATAGCGCACCCACAAAATGTAAAGTTAGGGGAGAGTCGGGTAAAATGCCTAATTGGGTAAATTGGCAATGGTTAATAACTTGGCCAAAAATAAATATTAATCATAATTGTTTTTAATTATGAAGTATATTAAGGTGAAGATGATTTCTGTAAAGTTTCATGTTTATCAGTTTATTATTAAATAATTTATTAAAGAATTGTGAAAATGATGCTTTCCAACGATAATTTTTTCATTTTTAAAGATTAGAAAACATGCACTTCTATCTCACATACGTACATAATTTTTTTTTTAAATTAATCCTTGAATATTTAGCTATCTAATTACTTTGACTTAATTTATAAAAATGAGTTCTAAAATGAAAATAATTAGTTTAATTACATCGTGTGTTTTTGGGTAAATTGCCTTGGTTAAATTGCCTATATGCTGTAAAACTTCTAAACAAGATACGTATGATACGGAAAATCTCTCGGGTTACACGTATATTTTGATGTAGAAACTAAATATCAAGTTGTTACTGCTTCTGTATAAAAAATCAGTGTTTTAAACAAATTAATTATATTAATTATTGCATTTATATTAATAATAATTATAATAATTATGCACTGAAGAATCATTTTTAATATATTTTTAAAACATGATTTTAAATAGGCGCGGGATGAATCAAAAGAAGTGCGCATGCGCAGAAAAAATACATAAGATTACGAGAGATACGTGTTGCCCTACTGAAAAATCCTATATAGGATCCTACATAGGATCCTATATAGAATCCATATGGATTCCTATGAGAATCCACGTAGGATCCTATATAGGATCCTATATAGGTATTGTCCTATAGGAATCCACGTGGATTCTCATAGGAATCTATGTGGATTCCTATAGGTCGCCTATAGGACAAGTCCTATATAGGATCCTATGTGGACTCTCCTATAGGAATACATGTAGGATCTCATATAGGATCCTGCATAGGCGTCCCAAAAAATTTTTGTACACCCTCCTACATATGATCCTACGTAGGTTCCCATATAGGATCCTATATGAGAACCCATATAAGATCCTACATGGGTACCCCCAAAAAAATTTTTTGTACCCCTTCCTCATGCGCAGTCGTCTTTTACGTATTCTACAATACTTACGCCTGCGCAGTAAATATTTTTTGTCCTTATAATGGTGCTTAATGTATATTTGAATAAAGTTGTTAAAAATACACAATTAATTCTGTGTACATAATTTTTTTTGGGCGCCCATAAAAGATCCTATATAAGATCCTATATGGGAACCTACGTAGGATCCTATGTAGGGGGGTTTACAAAAATTTTTTTGGGACGCCTATGTAGGATCCTATATGAGATCCTACATGTATTCCTGTAGGAGAGTCCACATAGGATCCTATATAGGACGTGTCCTATAGGCGACCTATAGGAATCCACATAGATTCCTATGAGAATCCACATGGATTCCTATAGGACAATACCTATATAGGATCCTATATAGGATCCTACGTGGATTCTCATAGGAATCCATATGGATTCTATATAGGATCCTATGTAGGATCCTATATAGGATTTTTCAGTAGGGTGTCACGTGACTATAAAGAATCATGGCGGATTAACTTGTCACATTTGGCATTGAATGCCAAAATTTTCGTTTTCTTCCTAAAACTCACGCAGTTTTCAATCGAGCAGGTATTTTTGGAGGCGCATGAATATTCCCTAAATCTCATTTAGCCTAAATCCCATTAAGCCTAAAATCAAAAAGCCTAAAATGCATTCAGCCAAAATTCCATTTAATCTAAATTGCATTTAACCTAAATTTCATTTAACCTAAATCGCGTTTAACCTAAATTCCATTAAACCTAAATTTCATTTTACCTAAACCCCATTCAATCTAAATTCTATTTAACCTAAATCTCATTTAACCTAAATCTCATTTTACCGAAATTCCATTTAACCTAAATTCCATTTAACCTAAATTCCATTTAACCTAAATACCATTTAACCTAAATCCCATTTAACATAAATCCCATTTAACCTAAATTCCGTTTAACCTAAATCTCATTTAACCTAAATTCCATTTAACCTAACTCCCATTTAACCTAAAACGCATTTAGTATAAATTCCATTTAACCTAAAATGCATTCAGCCTAAATCTCACTTCACCTAAATCCCATTTAACCTAAATCTCATTTAACCTAAATTCCACTTAAAATAAATCCCATTTAACCTAAAACGCATTTAGTCTAAATTCCATTTAACCTAAAATGCATTCAGCCTAAATCCCATTTAACATAAATTCCGTTTAACCTAAATCTCATTTTACCTAAATTCCACTTAACCTAAATCCCATTTAACATAAAACGCATTTAGTCTAAATTCCATTTAACCTAAAACGCATTGAGCCTAAATCTCACAATATCTAAATCCCATTTAACCTAAAACTATATTTGATTCAACTATATTTATCCTTAAATTAAAAAAATTTTTAGGTTCAATGGGATTTAGGTGAAGTGAGATTTAGGCTCAATGCGTTTTAGGTTAAATGGAATTTAGGTTAAATGGAATTTAGACTAAATGCGTTTTAGGTTAAATGGGATTTAGATTAAGTGGAATTTAGGTTAAATGAGATTTAGGTTAAATGGGATTTAGTTGAAGTGAGATTTAGGCTGAATGCATTTTAGGTTAAATGGAATTTAGACTAAATGCATTTTAGGTTAAATGGGATTTAGGTTAAATGGAATTTAGGTTAAATGAGATTTAGGTTAAATGGGATTTAGGTAAAGTGAGATTTAGGCTGAATGCGTTTTAGGTTAAATGGAATTTAGGTTAAATGGGATTTAGGTTAAATGGAATTTAGGTTAAATAGGATTTAGGTTAAGTGGAATTTATGTTAAATGAGATTTAGGTTAAATGGGATTTAGGTGAAGTGAGATTTAGGCTGAATGCATTTTAGGTTAAATGGAATTTAGACTAAATGCGTTTTAGGTTAAATGGGATTTAGGTTAAGTGGAATTTAGGTTAAATGAGATTTAGGTTAAACGGAATTTATGTTAAATGGGATTTAGGCTGAATGCATTTTAGGTAAAATGGAATTTAGACTAAATGCGTTTTAGGTAAAATGGAATTTAGACTAAATGCGTTTTAGGTTAAATGGGATTTCGGTTAAGTGGAATTTAGGTTAAATGAGATTTAGGTTAAATGGGATTTAGGTGAAGTGAGATTTAGGCTGAATGCATTTTGGGTAAAATGGAATTTTTACTAAATGTGTTTTAGGTTAAATGGGATTTAGGTTAAATGGAATTTAGGTTAAATGAGATTTAGGTTAAACGGAATTTAGGTTAAATGGGATTTAGATTAAATGGGATTTAGGTTAAATGGAATTTAGGTTAAATGGAATTTCGGTAAAATGAGATTTAGGTTAAATGAGATTTAGGTTAAATGGAATTTAGATTGAATGGGATTTAGGTAAAATGAAATTTAGGTTTAATGGAATTTAGGTTAAACGCGATTTAGGTTTAATGAAATTTAGGTTAAATGCAATTTAGGTTAAATGGAATTTTGGCTGAATGCATTTTAGGCTTTTTGATTTTAGGCTTAATGGGATTTAGGCTAAATGAGATTTAGGGAATATTCATGCGCCTCTATTTTTGTAATTTATTATAGTGTTTAATTTACTTTTGTATGATTTTTTATAATTGTAGAAGCTTTATTTATTTGTTATAGACTTTATTTCCATTTTTTGTCGGTCTGCTTTGGATTACAATTTTAGTTTTATGACAAAAAGATTATATTTTTGTATTCACAGCTAGTTCTTTTTTTAATATAAACAAGATAATTGATTATAGAAAATATACAAAAAAAAATTTTTTACTTTTATTCATATTTTTCCATATTTTTGTGCACAGGCGATTTGCCCAGTCGTGTGTCAAAATGGCGAATTTTGACATCAATATTTAAATAATTCTTTTTTCTATTTTTTCTGAAATAAACACTTAAAATGACTACCTTATTATATTCTTAAAGGATGTTTTCTAAATATTTGATGGTTTTTATTTTTCAAAACTATAATTAAATACTTTTTTTTTTGCTCTAAACTTTACTATAGGCATTTTGGCCGACTCTCCCCTACGTAATTTATTTATAAAAATTTATTATGTATCGTTTGACAAGATCGTTTAAAAGAATCGATTTAATCGATTAATCTAAAGTAAAAAAATCGGATAAAGATCGAGTAATCGAAAGCAAAAGATCGATTCACATAAAATGGAATCGAGATCGCCCATCCCTACTCCTTTATGGGCGTACCTACGTTGCACTATTAAAAATATTTTGAAATTTACGTCACTTTTATGTTACATTTGTAACAGAATTTCCTATATTATGTCAGTTCAGAAAATAAATTCTGATACGCACGACAGAAATTTCTGTCACAATCCTCCTTGCGCATTCGCAGAATCAATAAGGTTATGTGAAATTTCTGACAAAAGATAACAGAATTTTCTGTCACATTGTGACCAGAAGAAACTGCTGTTACAGGTAACAAAAAATTCTAGTGGAAACTCTTAACAGTGTGGGGTAGAGGGGCTGCTGTCCCTACTCCTCAAGAAAGCTATTTTATATGAGAGAGAAAGAGATAACACTATAGTGTTATCTCTCTCACTTCCATATAAAACCCCTACCAAAAACCTCCTCTGTGTAAGCCACTGTTCTCTTTCTTAACTTGCTGAAACCTCAGTCACATTTTTAAAGCAGTACTGTCACAATTGTCAAAGTTAACATGATGAATAATTCAGAATTTTCGTGTACTTCATCAGATTTTGTTAAAGTTGTAGAAGGCGTGAAAAATGGAAAACCTATAAAATTCTATATTAGGCCCATTCCGAAAGATAGATATGAGGAAGCTATAGATCATATGTGTACTTATTTTCTTGCAGATGAACCACTTTGCAAAAGTTTAGGTAAGTTGATTTTAATTAAAAATATCCTATTTTCTTTTTTGAAAGAAAATTTATAAAGAATTATTTATACTTTATTTAAAAAAATTAATTTTTGAGTGTCTGGGACAAATTTTATTCAATTTCAATAATATTTGGTCAGGATATCATGATACATTTATTAAAAGACAATTGATCCAACAAGAAAAACAAAAGATAGAGTTTGCCTAGATTTCGATGTAAACAGTCCGTTGCGTAGAATGTTTTCATGGAAATCGAGGCAACCTTTATATTTGGTTTTTCTTGTAAAATTTCAAATAATTTTTTTCCAGTTTTCAATTTTTATTATTAAAATATTGCGTAGGAGTAAAAAGTTGTAAATATATCAAAGATCCGTATTTACGTTCTACATATGCTCTTATTTTAAAATTTTTAATTTTACGACTTTGAGATTTTAGTCACTTGTACATAATTATTACACGTGATTCTGAGTCACTTCGATAGCAGTCAGTTATTCTATCCGGGCTCTCAATCATAGAAATATTATTAAAATTTACTAAAACAAATTTTAAAAGATTCTAGTTGTACATTTTAACGAGGAAATTAGATCAAGCCAAAATTTATTGTTACATAATAATTATTAAACTTTGTGTGTTTTTCCTTTAAATCTACTGAATATTCGTAATTTTTTAATAGAAGAATTTTTGGTGCGTTGATCAAAATAATATTGTATTTTTTAAGGTTTTAGTCCATTCTTTGTTTTTTAACTTTCATCCAATTTCGACAAATAGTAGCTCCATTTTGCTTTTTGAAACATTCTATAAAATTATTCTGTTTGACAGATATTAAAAGTGATCCAGAAGCTGTGAGAGATTTTAGATCATTATTTCGAATAGCTTTGGACGATAACTTAAGTATAGGGGCATTTGTTGAAGACCCCGAAGGTGGAACGTCAATAATGGCTGCTCTTAATGTTCTAATTCTTGGAGGAAAGCAGCAAAGTAGTTTTGATATAAACACGGTAAGATTTGTATTTTATGTTGAGCAAATCCATTCTGTATACAACATCACTGTAAAAACAGGTGTCTTAAATTGTTAAAAAATGTCTTAAAATAAGACATCTCTCGTGTCTTAGACAAGATGTTTTTATTGTATTTTAAGTATATGTGTTCTTAGATCAAGTCTGAAAAGGTGATAAAAATAATGAAAGTTGTAAGAAAATTAATAGCAGAAGTAAATACCGAAAAGTTATATGGATCTAAAAAATATATAGGAGGTTTTGGACTTAGTGCAGATCCTTCTTTTCGTGGAAATGCAATAGGATATCATCTTCTTATGGCACGGTAATAATAAATATAAATAATAAAATATTTTGTTAGTAATGATGAGGCGCGAATGTCTGGATCCGCCCTTGGTAATGATTAAATATTTATCCGAAAAAACTAGCAGGGTAGAGATACCAGTGATTAGACATTTAGTGGAAATGTCCCTCCTCCCCCCTCCCTAGCGGCCAAACTATTTGAGCTAGAGAGTTGAAATTTGGTACACGCATGTATTTTCACGTGTAGATTACAGGAAAAATATAGTGAAGATGATTGAATGTGATGTTCATAGCGTTGTCAAGGAAAAACTTTTTTTTTAATAAAACGTATCCCCCCCCCCCCCCTTATCTTCCAAACTATTTGATCTAGAGGTTTGATATTTGGTTTACCTAGGTATTTTTACGTGCAGATTAAAGGAAAAATATAGCGAACATTGGTAGACTTAGTTTTCAAAAGTTATTATTGAAAAGTTGAAGAAAGACAAAATACCCTTATGCTAGAGCTTAGCGTATTTATCCTGAAAGGTTAGGAATTGTCAAAAATGTGCAATTTTATGCAGAATTTTTTATAAAACCATAAAAATTGTGGTTTAAATTTATTATCATAGCATTTTATTCAAAAAAATGAAATTTTACCGAAAAAAATTTTTTTTTTTCTAAACAGCTACAATATTTGACAGTTTCAGATTATTTTTTGTACAAAATGTATATTTTTATGTTTAAATTACTTTAAAAGTTTGAAAATAAAAACAAATTTTCTTGGAAATTTAAAATTATATAAAAAAGCTCAGTCTATTTAATTGGAAATTTTTAATCTTATAAAAATGGTTAAGTTTATACTTAAATTTTAATAAAAGTAAAAAAATTATGATTTTAATTTATTATTATTAATCAAATAATACAAATAATAAATATCTAATAAATAATTGAAATGAATCGTTAAAAATAAATAATTAAAAAAAAATTTTCAATCCATTTTAAGTTCGTGTACGGAATCCTGTGTGCGCGAGTCCGACTCGCACTTTCCCGGTAATTTTTAATTTTTTATATATTTATTTATTATGTGTATTCTTGAAAATATATATAAATCTTTAAATCGATACCTCCATGTAGTACTGTTATATCTTTGAGTAGTTGTTAGTACCGTTCTAACTGAATTTTTTTTCTAACCTTTGAGCATTTTATTTCTTTGCTTTTGTGATAATAGTGTTTAATTAAAAAATTGTATTATTAATAATATACAAAAGAAATATGTGTAAAATATATTTAAATAATAATATCCCTAAATTAATCACTACTTAAAAAAATTGAAAGCGATTAAAGTTGTAAAGAACTCCTGTCCACGAGCCAAGCATGAGGCAAGCATGAGCCTATAGCTACAATTCATTAACAGCTTTTGACCATGAACACCCTATGACGATTGACTAAAGAAAGCACGAGATGTCAATTAAAACAGTTACGCATGCGCCTAGTGTTTTATGACAACTACACATGCGCAGTAGTGTTGTATGTGGCTTTTAATTGCATTTTAATTATTTTCTTTAACATTAAATAAGTTTTTTAACTCATTAATTATTCTATTTATTTCCAATTGAGGCAGTTGGTGCAGAAACCGCACAAGTCTATAAATCGTAATTGTTCAGGAATCAATAAAAACTGCTTTTTTGTAAATGTGAGAATTTTTTTTAATTCTGCGTTTTGTATTATTTTCTACTAACCTATAAGTTTAAAAATTCAATATGATTGATTTATATTTTAATTAATATAGGGTATAAAAAAAATAAATTAACTTTTGGACTTGTGCGGTTTTTGCACAAAATGAAATGGAAACACAGAAAATGTATTGAATCAAGTGAAGTATCACAATTTTAGTAAATTTTTAGTAACATTTATTAAAAATTTTTAATTTGGATAATTTTTATTAGCATTTTATAAATAATAAACATTTTTTAAAAATCACTTTTTGACATTTTCTTAACAATTATCACATAATTCACTATTATTGTTTTCTGCCTCGCTTTCAGTGCATTTTATTTATAATATAAACTGTTTAATATAAATTATTTAACAACGTCTAAAACACTTTAAAAATATCACAAATAAACATTATTTCATTCATTGCGCATCTTTGTGCGCAGCTTGGAATCATGGACTTGAGCTGTTTCTGCACAAAACGAAAATTTGTTTATTTATTTTAAAGGGTTTAGAGTTTAGTAACATATGTAATATTTTACTAGATCGTAGAGCTTCATTTATAGATAAATTTTCCATAAAAAAGTGATTTTCGAAAAAAATTGACTTGTGCGGTTTCTTCACCAACTGCCTCAATTACTTTCATTATTTTTTAATTGTTTTCTTCAAATTACAATTAACTTCTTCAGTATCAAATCATAAAAGCACATTTAATTATCCTTTTCAAAATCTTTAATTACTTTTTCTATAACCATTTTTTAAATATTCTTCACTATCAAAAAAATGGTTTGTTGCTTCAATTTGTATTATATATTATTTATTTATTTAAAATTTTAATTGTATTTTTAAAAAATTGCAATGATGTTCTCGAGGATGTTCTTCAATTTTTAATTACTATTTTCACAATGTTTTACTGTTTTTAATAACCTTCCTAAAATTTTAATTGTTTATCTCAATTTTCATTTTTTTAAAATGATTTTTCAGTTATTTCCGCTAATTTTAAATTATTTTAATCATTTCTCAATTAATTTCCTAAATTTTTAGTTATTAACTAAAATTTAAATTATTGTCTTCAATTTAAAATTTTTAAAATAATTTTTCAATTATTTACTTCTATGATCATTCTTCCGATATTCCTCAATTCAAATCAAACGTTTTGGTGCTTTAATTTTTATTATGTAATTTATTATTATGTATTTATTTTCAAAATTCCCTGACGTTTCCCTGACTAGGTTCTCATTTTTCCTGACCATCAATTTTACATATTTTTTAAATCTTGATTTTTTGCATTCCAGGTTTTTTTCGGTCACGCCCAAGCGCGCGACAAACTGTGCATTGTTGTTGGTCATTTAAAACTATACATTTTTGCAAATTCAAAAAATGAAAATTACGAAATTGAAGAATTACCTGAAAAATGACGAAAATAATTGACAGTTGAAAACAAAATTCGAAAAATGGGTGCATAATAACACGATTGAACAGAATCGTTTCAAAAATTAAACAATAAATATTTTGTACTTTAAACAAAATAGTTGAAGAACTAAAGGAATAACTGTTGGAAATAATTAAAAATTGAATAACTGAATTGAAAATCGAAAAACAAATTAAAATTGAAGAAAATAATAAAAAATTGAGGAAATAAACTGAAAATTTAAAAAATAAATTGAAAATTTAAGAATTAAATTAAAATTAGAAACTAGGTGAAATTAATCAATTATATCAAGTTTAAATGGAGAAGTTATAAGAAAATGAATTTTAAAAGCAAAAAGAAAAAACATAAATTACTTTATAAATTTTTGATCATTTATAAACTTTTTATAGGTCAATCAATTTTTTTTTAGATAAGGAATATGATTTTTGTATCCAGTAAGTTCAATTTTTAGCATAAAAAATTTTTTTTGGCAAAAAACGATTTTTTTCGACGAAAGAAGGTGCTAAAAAAATGGTTGAGTATTTTAAAAAATCCCTGTGTCCAAATTTAGATATTCATGAGATTAATAAGTCATCCAAATTTTATTGAAATCCATTAAAGCATTCTCGAGATATCTTGTCCACAAAAAACGTTATTCACACACATGCCACACACACACATATACATCTGGACATTTGCTTAAGAATAAAAATTTACGCTTTTTAGATGAAAATGAGTCGATTTAGACTATTTTTGGATAATTGAAAATCTTAACGATCATAAAGCTTCCTCTATGAGGAAGCAAAAATAAATAAAAATTGAAAAAAGTTATAAAATGAAGAAAATAATTGACAATTAAAAACAAAATTTAAAAAATGACTAGATTAATAAACAACTGAAAAAAATAATTGAAGAAATTAAACAAGAAATATTAAAGTTAATTAAAATAATTGAAAATTAAAAAATTAAGAAAATTACTGGAATAATTGTTGGAAATAACTGCACATTTAACAACGGAATTAAAAATAGAAAAAAGTAATTAAAACTGAAAAAAATAATTAAAAATTGAAGAATCCAATTAAATGGAATTGAATGAAAATTAGCATTAGAATGGAATTGAAATTTAAGGAACATATTTAAAAATCTGGTAAGTACGAGTTACATTCGTACCAAGTCGAAGGGTTCCGTAACTTTTTAATTTTTATTCAATTATATGAGGTAGAGATTAAAAATTTTTCATTAGGATAACAGTTTTAAAAATAATTTTTCTACCACTCATGCACGAAAACCTCGCGTTTTCGTACGCGTTAGGCCGCAATGCGCCTGCGCCATGAGAGTTTTTTTCACTGTTCGGAAGTTTTTTTATCTCCAATGTCACTAACCTGAAAACTGCGAGTGCTGACCCGCTAACGCGTACGAAACACGAGATTTTCGTACATCTGTGATAGAAAATAGCATATGCACCTCGGGAGGCCGATTTTTTGTCTCGCACAATGTTCTCCGAACTCGTTTCGCACTTGCTACGCTCGTGCTCACACCTGTCCTGAATGAAAAAAAAAGTTCTTCCCCGATGCCGAAAGAAAACTCTTACATATTTTGAATCCTTTCGATTCAAAGAAACAAAATTTTAAAGGCACAAAATCATATCCGATTCTCCTGACTGTTTTTCATTACTTTTGATGTTCGTTTAGTGCATTATAATTAATAAAATTTGTTTAAATCAGTCACAAAGGACCTATTATCAACTATTAATATGAACAAAGAGATAATAATTTAAAAATTAATCGTTTATAAATACGAATTAATTGTTTAAAAACGATGCTCAAAATACAATATGGTCCTATTAACAAATGAAATATGCCTCTATGAAGTGAAGTGAATTTTTATAAAACAAGAAACATTTTAACATACATCATATTAAACATAACATAACCTAAAATTTTTTTATTATACTGCACTAAATGTACATTAAAATTATAAAAATCAGTCAGGAGGATCAGATACGATTTTGTACCTTTAAAATTTTGTTTCTTTGAATCGAAAGGATTCAAAATATGCAAGAGTTTTCTTTCGGCATCGGGGAAGAACTTTTTTTTCATTCAGGACAGGTGTGTGCTACACTCGTTCTTCGAACATTTGTGCTTGACAAAAAAACACGGCCTTCCCTCCCTTGATGCATAATATACTATTTTTATACACTAAATAAAATTTTATTGGAACAAATTTTTAGCACTATAAGCCAAAACTTTTGCAGCGGGGGGGTCAGGGTCGTTTTTTAAATATGTTTTAAAAAAATAAGGAATTAACCAATTATATTTTGATTTTTTTTTTTAAACACGAATTTTGGCTTGTAAATTTTATAAAGACGAACATTAACAAACTTCTATATATTTTCTGTATAATCTACACGTCAAATTACATATGTGTACTAAATTTTAGCATCCTAAGTTAAATAGTTTGGAAAATTAAGGGGGGGGGGACATGGTAATTTTTTCAAATTTTTTTTAAAAAATCGTACTTTTTGGCTAGTAAACACTATGAAGACCGCCTTTACGAAAGTTCTCTATAATTTTTCTGTAATCTACACGTAAATTTACACACGTGAACCAAATTTCAGCATCCTAAGTCTAATAGTTTGGAAGTTTAGGGGAGGAGGGCATGGTCATTTTTTTGCATTTTAGGTTCAAAAAAGTGGTTTTTGATGGATTTCGGCATCGTTATGAGATCGAATCGCGTTTTCCATATCATTTTCGTAAATCCAATGTAAAATTACATATGTGTAATAAATTTGAAGACTCATATAGTTTAGAAGTTAGACGGGGTGCGAAAACGGACACACCTAGTGTTAGGACACACCTATTTTAATAGGGTTCCGTTTTATGGTACGGAACCCTAAAAATTGAAAAAAAGTAATTGAAAAAAGCAGAGAATTAGGGAATTTAGAAGAAGACAATTGAAAACTGAAATATGGAATTAATTTTTATTATTACAAAAAGGCGATAATGTTTTAATATTGAAAGAAAACAGTTGAAATTTTAAAAGCGGGATTTAAATCCGAAAAAAATAAATGACAATTGAAGAGAATAGTTCTAGAATCGAATAATTGAATTAAAAATTTAAAAGAGTTTTTATGAGTAAAAAAATATTTGAAAAAATCCAAGAATTATTGAGTATTGTGGAATTAATTAAAAATTAATAAAACTAATTGAAAATTACAGAAAATATTTGAGAATTAAAGAAAATAAAGAATAAATAAACAATTAAATAAAATAATTAAAGAATTAAGAAATTATTTGGAAATTAAAGAATTAAATAAAAATTTCAAGAAAATAATTTACAATTAAAAGAAAAATTACAATATAACGAAAATAATTAAATATCGACGAAAATAATTGATTATTAAAGAGAAAAAATTAACAATTGAAAAAAGAGTTCGAAAAATCATGAGAAAAATCGGCGTTGGAACAAAAAATGTTTTGAAATTAATGAAAAATCATTAAATTAAAGAAGAATAATGAATTGTCAATTAAAAATTGATGAAAATTTTCGAAAAAATTGTAGAAAATAAATTAAAATTGAATTGTATTAATATTTCAAGAATGTGAAGTGAAGAATATTTAAAAAATGGTTATAGAAAAAAATAATTGAAGATTTTGAAAAGGTTAATTAAATGTGCTTTTATAATTTTATACTGAAGAAGTTAATTGTAATTTGAAGAAAACAATTAAAAAATAGTGAAAGTAATTGGAAATCAATACAATAATTAATGAGTTAAAAAACTTATTTAATGTTAAAGAAAATAATTAAAATGCAATTAAAAGCCACATACAACACTACTGCGCATGTGTAGTTGTCATAAAACACTAGGCGCATGCGTAACTGTTTTAATTGACATCTCGTGCTTTCTTTAGTCAATCGTCATAGGGTGTTCATGGTCAAAAGCTGTTAATGAATTGTAGCTATAGGCTCATGCTTGCCTCATGCTTGGCTCGTGGACAGGAGCCAAGCTTGAGCAAACTTGAGCCAAGCTTGAGCAAACTTGAGCCAAGCTTGAGCAAGCTTGAGCCAAGCTTGAGCAAACTTGAGACAAGCTTGAGCAAACTTGAGCCAAGCATGAGCAAACTTGAGCCAAGCTTAAGCCAAGCTTGAGCAATCTCGAATCAAGTTTGAGCAAACTTCAGCCAAGTTTACAATTCTAAGCGGGTACGTATGCTCAGTTGTGAAAATATCGAAGATAAATGACAGTTTTACTATTCCAAAGTAAAAGGACATGGAAAAACGCATTAACAAAAAAGTTGAATACATTGCGTAAAACATATAGTTTAAAAGAGTAAATTGCACAAGAACACTGAGAAAATAAGCCTCTAGCAAATTTCAAGGTTAAGGGACTCTGAACAAAACACACAAGATACCGGCGATCACAACCAAACTTCAAGGTTAACAGTAGCATTTAATCTGCTAATAAAACATAAAGAGCTTTGCAGGTGCTATTTAACAATCTCTCTCTGCTAAATTTAATTAAAAATTGGTTATATTTAGTCAACTTATTTTCTCAGTGAAGCATTTAGCACATGAAAAATAACAAAATTTTAATTTTCGTTGGACTTAAAAAAAACAAACTTTAAATTGTGTACGACGATGAACGAAGTTTTCTCGGTATCGTATTAATATAATAGAAGATATTACAGACAATTAGTAAGTCGTATTATTCTGAAATCATAGAAAATAGGAATTTGTCCAATAAACTGAAACGTTTCTAATAACTGGTTCCTTTACCCTATTTTGTATTCATTTCCACAATCAATACTTGTAATATTGTACTTTTTAGGAATGAAATTGGTATGAAAAATGACATTCCATCAACTATTACTGTTTTTACATCGCCTATATCAGCCAAATTAGCAGATAGAGCTGGATTCATAACAGTATGTGAAAAATTTCGTGATGAGCTGTTTGACACAAATGGTGAATTGCTCGTACCAAAATGTGAAACAGTATCTTTTAAGTGTATGGGTAAAAAAATTAATTAAATTAAAAAATATTTGCATTCGAGGAAATTATTCTATAAATTTAAAAGTATTTAATTGTGTAAAAATTTTAGCAACATGTTCAAAGTATAATAGTTGTAGCACAAATCCTTCTTTTTCCAATGCAAATATTTAAAGATAATTTTATCATCGAATGTAGAGGAGACTGGCGCTAAAAGTTAAATTTATGGAAAATATTTTTTTCAAAAATGTTTTTTTTTTTTGAGGCACTAAATCCTCAAATCCATATTTGTAAACTCATGTATTTGTAGATAAATCTGTCCTCAACAAGTTTTCATAATATATTTTGCGATTTTTTTTCTAAAAATAGTTTTTTAGCCTTTTTAAGAAAAAGTTAAGTTAAAGAATATATTAAGGATAAATTTAATATAGAAAACTCCTGTCTATCTTAAAAAGTACACATAATAGAAAAAGAAAAGTGAACAGCTATCAGTTTGTTTTATTTTCACGTGGTTTTACGCTGCAAAATTTACTTCTTCTTGTTACTCCTTTTTTATTTGTTCTATATGCACAAATATTCGAAATGTATAATGAAGGTAATTTGTTGAATACAAAAAATGACCGGAACACACGAAAAAAAGTGGAAAAAATGGGGAAAAACCCATTTAACATTTAGCCCCACCACGTTTTCAACTTTGAGCCCCACGGTGTGTTTTTGGTTTCCTCATCAGCCACACAAAATATGACTACAGATATACAAAAACAGTTTCAGATTCGTGTTCAGCATACCCAAATTAGCTAGAAAATACTGAGTTTTCTTAAAATATATAAAAAAAAATAATCAAAAGTCGAAACTTTCGGCACCGTAAAAATTGACGAGGCAATACTGAAAACATATTTCATATACAGTACAACCTCGATAACTCGAATTTCAAGGGTAACGCTAAAAACTTCGAGTTAATGAGTTTTCAACTTAACGAGGATTTCGAGATATAAAGGTTTTATTGATCACAACTTCGACTTACAGAGGCATAATTATAATGTACATTTTTCGACTTGTAGAGTAATATAAAATATAAAATCGACTTGAATGTCGAATTAATAATAATTTATGTTAGAAAAATAAACTTAATAAAAATATAATAATAAAAGAAAAAATTTTTAAAAAAATCTGTTCTTGTAAAGAAAATTCGACTTACAGAGTCAGCTTTTCGAACTTCGAGTTATAGAGTATAAAAATGCACTATTAGTATCTCAAGGGGAATGATATTTTCTTCGAGTTAAAAATTGAAAATAATTCGAGATATTGAGTATTTAAGGCTTCAACGGGAGGGGAATGCTATTTTTTTCGACTTACTGAGGAATTCGACTTAACGAGGTTCGAGTTATCGAGGTTCTACTGTAGTATATATGTCAACTTTAAACTGAATATTTCATAACCATGGACGTTTGTTTCTAGTCACAAGAGCCTTCTATGATAAAAAATTTAGCTTTACAAATGTTATCATTTGAAAGATAATGCCAATTGAAGCTTTTGCCAATTTAACTTTTAGTCCCAGTCTCCCCTACGAATATTGTTATATATAATGTAAAATAGGGTTTAGCTTTTATTTCACTTATATTTATTTTTTATTATCTTGCTAATGTTTGTCTCGTTTAATAGTATATAAGGAAGTGATATTATTATTGTCAATTTATTTATTTTTTAGAAATATATGAAGATGCATCTTATAAGTTGATAAATAAAACGAATATAATAAATATTGGTCCTCAACTGAATTTGAAAAGTTTTATTGACTACGAAAAAGTATACGTATATATTAATATAGCAAATAATTAATATAAGCATGTTTAAAAAGTTAATATTTTAAATAAGCGCTCACAAAGCGCACATGCGCCACTACCGCCGAATTTTACGTAACTTACGCAAAGAATGATGGAGGTTAACTTGTTCTCGTATTTTAATCTTTTATCAAGATTTTTTAATTATTTCTTTTAAAACTTACTATTTATTTACAGCTAAAGCTATTGTTATACTTTTATAATGTTACATGCTATTTAACTTCACATATTTTTTCACTCTTAGGTGTGTTACTTATATTTTAAAATATATTTTTTCTTTTCCTGAGATGACACTGGTTTTGATAGCAACAATCACATTATTAAAATGTGATTATTTTTATGATATTATTCAGATAATATATTATATTGAAAAGAAATAGCAAAAGTTTCCAAACAATTATATCCATTTATTCCTATTTTTTTGGAGCAACAGACTACGTAATTGAACTTATCCACACCTCAGACCAATTTGTCAGTTTTGTCATCGCTACCTTAATAATAATTTAATTAATTTTTTCATTAACTAATTCTTCAAACAAACTATCTCACTTTATTTTTAAACGGTTGATTGTTAAATGTAATACTCTCTAAATCTGAATTAGTTAAAAATAACTAATTTGAAAGCAAAAACTCAGTCACTAATTAAAATAGTTATATTTCTACTAACCATTTAGTAAATTAATTTTATTATTTTATTTTATTTATTTTAAAAAAATTATTATTAGTATCAGTCAAATTCATTTTTAGGTAATGTCAAAATTACTAATATTTTAGTAAAATTCTGTATACTAATTCAATTAGTCAAAATTTAACAATTTTTGCTTCCTCATAGAGGAAGCTTTGTGATCGTTAAGATTTTCGATTTTCCAAAAATAGTCTAAATCGACTCATTTTCATCTAAAAAGCGTAAATTTTCAGTCCTAAGTAAATGTCCAGATGTGTGTGTGTGTATGTGTGTGTGTATAGATTTTTTTATGTATAAGAAAATAATGAAAATTTGAGATAAAGATAAAAAAAATTTAATTAAGTAATTAAATTTGAGAAAAATAATTAAAGAATGATTAAAACATTGAAACGTGGATACAGTAACTTATAGATTTGAGATAATAAATAAAAATGTAGGAAATTAATTTAAAAAATATTTAATATATCTAGTTAAAAGGTGGAGAAAATAATTGTAAAAAGATAAAAGAAAATGAAAATTGATAAAAATAATTAAAAATTTAGGAAATTAAACAAAAAATTATTGAAAATTAATTGAATAATAAATTTAATAACAAAATAATTGATAGAAATAATAATAAATTGAAGAAAATAATAAAAATTTGTAAAAAATAATTGAAAGAATTTTAGAATATATTTGAGATAGACAAGACCATAATTACAATTATTTATTATAATTCTTCGAATTTTAATTAATTTGAAATTTCACTGATTAAAAATTTTTATCATTTTTAAAAAAATTTCTTCAATTTCTAATAAATTTTCATAATTTGTAATTTTCCCCCTAAACTTTAAATTCTAAATTTCCGCAAGTTTCAATTATTTTCTTTAATTTTTTCCAATAAAACTTTTTCATTTTTAATTATTTCCTTCAATATCAAATTAGTTTCATTATCTATTAATTAATTTTCAATTCCCTTCGTCATTTTTCAATTATTTTTGCAAAATATGATTTTTGTTTTTTAAATTTTAGTCTTTTTCTTTGAATTGATTCATTTATAAATTAATTCATTTATCCACATTCTTATTAAGAAATTTATTTTTTGTTTGTAATTTTGCCATATGGAATACCACAGGGCTACTTTTTTGCTCTATAAAAACGATATTATTTCTAGTGGTTCAACATCTCAACGTAATTATTTAGAAACAAGACTTAAAATTAATGGTTAGATTTATTAATTACAATGTTAAGTTAAGGGAAAAAGTTACACTATCACCAATACATGCAGTTTAACCGACAAAATCAAACAAAACAAAACAAAAAAAAATTAATTAATACTGTGAATTAAAAGTATAGAATGGTATAAAAATACAGAACGTATAATGATATATATCAACATTTCAATTGTTCATTATCATATTGATGCTTTTTAGTAAAAGTTTTTTATTCAAAGCTTAGTCTCAATTTTCTTGCGTGCATTGGCATTAAAATTACTGTTATATTAACATAACATTAAAGTGCATTGAACGTGTAAAGTCATTATTCATATTTATCAAGGTTTCATTAAATCAATACAAGTTAAATTATACTTAATCTATTCATAAAGTGAACAAATTACATTATTTAAATATATTTTTTTGTTTAAATAAAGTCTCATTTAAAAGTAATATCCAGTTGGATAATTTTCCATAGATTGTTATTTCACTTATTTTTCAATCCCTTATAATATACAAAGATGTAGAAAGAAGAAACAATTTTTAAAAAATTTATAAAACAACGGTGACAACTTTCAAGCACAAATAACATAAAATGGAGAAATTAAAAAAATATATATACAGTGAAAGGAGAAAGACAAAAAGAAAAAGGGCAGCTTTTGTGGAAACTTAAGAAAGAAA
This sequence comes from Ganaspis brasiliensis, assembly GCA_037103525.1. Taxonomy (NCBI): domain Eukaryota; kingdom Metazoa; phylum Arthropoda; class Insecta; order Hymenoptera; family Figitidae; genus Ganaspis; species Ganaspis brasiliensis. The sequence goes on from JAZKLR010000448.1 coordinate 61,974, forward strand.
AGAGTCGACCCAGTAGCTTATGAAAGTCAATGTTACTGTGTATGTATACATAAGTTTCATGCGATGAAAATGTACATTGCACTGGCAACTAAAAACGCATAAAACCATGGAAAGGAAAAAGAAAAGTCGAAAAACACTCAGGCATGTCCTGTGCGATTAGGGTGTATATGTAGAAATTATGTGCAAGAGAAATAAGAGAAATTAGAAATAAACGCGAAAATATGTGGCAAGCCAGAAGTGTGCTTATAATTTTTCTCACCCAGGAATGCCTGCTGATATTAAAAATGAAACCTGCCCGTTATGCAAAACTTTCTGGAATTCTTGCACGTATTATAATGAATCAGATCTTCCTGACATTTTTCCTTTTTATTACCATAAAGAAATTCAGCGACAAAAAAAAATAAACAATGAAGACACGTATTTTAAAAAATTCCAAGAATATTAAAAAAAATTTCTAACTTGAAAGAAAATTTTCAAATTTATCCGAAATGAGAAATTTAGAAAGAATTTTAATAGAAATATTTATTGAAAAATAAAATGGAACAAATAGAAGTATGGTCGTATATGCTTGATTAACTGTCTGCTATCTTGGGACGCTTTTCAAGAATCAATTTCAAAAGAGTATCGAGTGCCTATACCGTCTCAAAAGAGAGTATCGATTTCAATCTGACATTTATGAGGTACATGAGGGTCGAAATATCCCAATATTTTGGAATGTCTTAAAGTCAAGGGTAAAATTGAATTCCGAAAATCTTAAAAATGTATAACGAAATAAATGTGATGAATCTAGGTTTATATTTATTATATGAAAAAAATAAAATTGGTTATTAACTTTAAGTACCATTTTCTCAAAGATTTATAAGCATTACTTTTTCAGACAAAGTTGAAATTCATATTCTCAAGGTCTTGTATAAATAAAATTTTTTAAAAATATTTTAGTGAAAAGTTGTGGATCACATTAAAATACATATTTTTATATCTTATATACATTTTTTCGATATCTTTAACAGATTTAAAAGAAAAATCAATAAATGATGAGGAACCATGTAGAATTAACACCCAAAAACCACTATTCATTTCATTCAATGCTAATAATGATTAAAAAATTATTTAGATAATAATTTAGTGGAACGAAACCCATTGACAACACTGTAAAAAAAACTTGCCTCACGGCAAATATTTTTAAAGCCTTCTTTTCTTTGCCTTCATATTTTATCTTCAGGCAATTTTTTCTTTATGCAATTTTGAAATTATTCAACGCAAGTGCGATATTGTCTGCAGGTGTCTATATAATATTTCTGTATAATTTTAACGATGGAAAGTGTATAGAGGCCGGTAAATTACAGTTGAATGCATAAGAAAAGACCCCTCTTTTCACTCTCTTCTTATCTTATTTACGTCCCATGAACCATTATCGCGGTATTTTGTTACAGAGGCTAATGTTATGACGGGTATTATTATCCATACTCAGGTGTACAATCTCTAACTGAAACTTGGGAAAAGTCGTTTCATTTGAAATCTTGCGAAATCTTCAATCTTTACAAATTACTTCATTTCCAAGAACCACATTTATATATATTTATATAATATAACCAGCAAAACTTAAATTGTATTTATATACATTTATTTTGTAGTTTTTCCTGTTTTTTTTAACCAGCAAAACTTAAATTGTATTTATATACATTTATTTTGTAGTTTTTCATGTTTCATTGCTCAGAAACGAAAATTCTTCGTACGATATATTTACAACAGTACCATGAAGGATACAATTTGACACTAAATTATTTAGAAGAGCATGACAGATTACTGATTTATCTAATTAGAAAATTTGGCCGACGTTGTTTATCAATGAAATATGAGGACCGCAAGATAGAAGAATGAAATTATGTTCGTTTCAAAAGAGTAATTAGTCTGATGTTTACTTGTTTACCGATAACCGCACAGGACGAATCTGGTGAAAGGGTTTGCTTGCAGGGATCAATCTCTTGTTCGCACTGTTACTCGCATATTAACTATATATGCCCACACAGCACCAGAAATTCCCTGAATTTCCCCTGAATATTGGTCCATATTTCCCGAATATTCGAACCTAATATTCAGGGAAGTTTCGTGGAAGCATCAAAATGTCCGCCATAAAGAATATTGGACGCTAAATTTCCCTGAAAATGTATTTCTAATTTTCAGGGAATTTCCGCATCTAATATTCCTAGAATATTCAGGGAAAGTTAAAAAAAAATTCCAAAATTTTTTTGATCTGGTAATTGATAAAAATTGTATGTCATATTTGGCACCCGTAAGATTCTAGAACATTAAAAACTACTGCGCAGCCGTAAGTGTCACAGAAACCAAGTTCAACCATTGCGCATCATGTACAAAAGATTTACGAATACTGTGAATATTGAAGGAATATTAGATGCGGAAATTCTCTGAAAATTAGAAATACATTTTCAGGGAAATTTAGCGTCCAATATTCTTTATGGCGGACATTTTGATGCTTCCACGAAACTTCCCTGAATATTAGGTTCGAATATTCGGGAAATATGGACCAATATTCAGGGGAAATTCAGGGAATTTCTGGTGCTGTGTGGGTGTATATATATATATCCTGATTGGCTCATTTCCAGTAATATTTGTAATAGGTATAGGAGTAATTTTTGTTTCAAACTGTCTAATGTATAAAATAAAAAAGTACTCGGCGTTAACTCTTTTAATATTGTCGTATACTTTTTATATATATGTAATTTAATCTACAATAAGAATATATCAATAATAAAACTACAATAATTCTTTTTTTCAATCTTTTGCTTATTTTATTATTTTAATTTAATTGTTAATGAAATGTCAATATTTATATTAATTTAATAATTATTTTTAATTAATACTCAATTTATTTAAACATATTCCATCGAACCAACAGTTGTCATAATTTTAATTTACTTGAAGCAATATTTAGTCTAATTTTAGACTATTGTTTGTAGAAATGTTATTTTACTTCACAATCTATTTCACATTTATATATATCATATAAATTGTATAAAGAAACATTTAAATAAATTAAACTTATTATTTCAATGAAATATAAACATAGACTCGAAGTGATTGATTGCTTTTTATTAATTAATAAACATTACCGAGTGATAAACCCATTCTATTAGTTAAATATTAAAAGTTTTATCTTTGTTATTAATTAATAAATTTGTCATTTCATTTAAACAAAACACATTATTTGCATTCTGCAAACCTATAAAATTAACAATTAATAGGTAACATTTTTCTTTTTAAAGCAAAAAAGGTTATCTTTGATAAAATTAAGAATTAATTATTAGATTGTACAAAATTATATCAACTTAAATTATTTATAATTGAAAAAACTAGATATAGGTATTAAAATTTATTTATTGTTTCATAAATAAAAACATAAAAAATAACTAACTATTAGTCAAATTCATTTTTAGGTTATGTTAAAATTACTAATATTTTAGTAAAACTCTGTTTACTAATCCAATTAGTCAAAATTTAACTATCTTTTAGTTACATTTTTACTAATAATTTGTTATATTTTTAACTAATAGGAGAAACAAAAACTCAGTCACGATTTTACTAATATTTAGTTATTTTTAACTAATTCAGATTTACAGAGTGAGGTTAATGAAAAATAAAAAATACCTAACCACGTGAATATTTGAAACTAGAAGTGTCAAAACAATAAACAAAAATTTTTAAATCAGTCAGATGAGATGAGATGAGATGAGATGAGAATGAGAATGAGATAACATTATATATTTTGTAGATTACCGAATTCATATTATACAGAAATTTATTTTACAGAATTTTTTTTAACCGGCTTTTTATGTAAAAGAAAATGAAATTAAACCGACTTTTAATTCAGCGAAATTCTCATTTGTTACAATTTTAATTAAGACATATTTTCAAATGACAGAATATCCAATTTATTAAATCTTCACTTGTCCGAATTCGTAATTGCACGAATTCATATTTAATAGAATTTTTAAAACACAGAATTCCCATTTGTCCGAACAAATATCCGTCAGAAAGATTTAGCGTGAATTTTAAAATTGTCCAATTAGAAATGAACAAGAAAATTGTGATTGGTCAATTTTAAAATTCGCGTCAAATATTTCTGCCGAATGTTTGTTGAGACATTTGCAATTTCGGGCAAATGGGAATTCTGTGTTTTAAGAATTCTATTATAAATATTAATTCTTGCAATTATAAATTTGGTGACCTACAAATTCTGTTAATTAATAAATTGTGGAAATAGAAATTAGAATAGATTTAATATTAGTAAAACGAAAATTATGTCTACTAATAAATTAGATTAGTTAGATGAATAAAAAATGAAGATGTCTAATCATGCTAAAACCATTTTTGTCAAATGACAATTCTGCAAAAGAAAAATTAGAGCTAATGGATTAACAATAGAATGAAAATTAGTCTAACTGTTAATTGAAGTAAATTAAAATTGCTGGTTTCTATTAGAAATAAAGTTTTAAAATATCTCAAATTGTGTAGGTTTCAGTAAAGAATGGTTTTTATATACTTTCACTCTAAAAACAAGTGTCTTATTTTGTCCTCACTTTTAAGACATTTTAGGGTGTCTTAATTTTAAACCATTGAGAAAGTGTCTTAAAAATACCTGTAAGACGCTTTCTAAACGTCTTATGTCTTAAAATAAGACACTTGTAAGACACCTGTTTTTACAGTGTTGTGTTAAAATTAACAAAATTAAGCAAATAACAATAATTGGTAAATTATATAGAATATAAGCTTTCAAAAAGCGTCTCCGACTATACCCGCTTTTACTCTATAAATCTTTAAAATTTACATTTAATTTAATCACAAATATGTGCTATATTTAAAATTAAATTTTCTGTTTGATAAAAATTCTTTTAATTATGAATTTGCGGTTAGACAATACCTTCACGCTTCTCCGCTGATTACAAACTTACAAATTGTAAGTAAAAAACGAAATGAAAAGTTAGCATGGATTTTGGTTTTCGAGAAAAACAGAATCGAAAAAACCACATTTTAGAAAATGAAAACTTTTCACTTATACGGATTCGTAATTAGCATGTTAAATTTAACGAAAACAGCTTTAATATTTGCCGCCCCAAATTATAAGTTTCCCCCTGTGTAAATGCAATTACAATGTGTACAATGTACAACAATGGAGTATCTTTATCGGGATGTCATGTCAACTGCCTTGTTTGATCTACTTAACCCTATTTGAAATTTCATGACAACCCATATCAGTCATATAAATACTTAAAATACGTGTGAATAAAAAATGATAATGTTCCATTAACTCATCGCTCTCGATATTTCACTCTAATTGACAGAGATTGATTCCGAAATTATAAGTAATTAATCGTCATATCGACAAGTTTGGATATTTTTTAAACTTGAGATCTAAACACTTAGAAAATGCAATTTTCGAGGGAAATTATAAAGCTGTCAGAAAGCGAGCTTTTTCTAGATTCATTTCGAAAGTGAAAAACCTATTTGCAACAAAGTTATTGATTAAAATGTTTTAAAAATTTTCTGGTCACGATATCCTAGAAAAAAATATAAGTTATAAAGATAATTAAATAGAAAAAATTCAAACTAAAACGCAATGGTTATTTTAATTATAATAATAATCGATTTTCATAAAACATAAAACGAAATTGTGGCTTGAAAATGAAACAATGAAAGGCAACAAATATAATTTATTAAATTATTGATGCATTCAGGGAAAACAAGGTTTAATAGAGTTAACTAATGTCATTATAAAATCAAAATTGATGTGGTCACTAATTTAACGGATTATTTTACTTATTCATTCACCGACAGAACTAATTTTCAAAAATATATGTATTTAGAGAATGAAATTTAAATTTAAGCAAAAAATTTATTGTTTCTCTCATAAGAAAGATAATAGTTCAGTATATTTTTCCTTATTTGTTTTAAAAAGTAAATAAACTATAGAATTTATCATTATTTGTTTGAAACTTTCTACAATTTATTACTGCCTTTGGAATTAGAAATCTTCTTCTCTTTCTTCTTTTTCTTCTTTCTCTTCTTCTGCGTTTGCTGAGAATAAAGGTCGGTTAATGTGCTCATAATGTTCATACATACGTAATAAATTATTCATACAAATTTGAACTAGAAAATTGACATCTTCTCCATGGATTGTCGATTTCAATTTTTAAAATACTACTTAAGTAATTATTTACTCTCCGACAATAAAAATAAACAGTGCAAATAAACGACTTAATAAAATAAACGAATTCAATAATTAACGATAAATTATTATTTTATTTTTATTATTTATTTGTTTATATAGTTTTTTAAATCGGTTTATATAAATTATACTTATTGATTTAACAGCTATTCAATGAATACCGCATTTATTACTATTCGTGTAACTTATTTTTTAAAAAAAAATACCTAATAATAGATAAAAGTTAATAAATTTCAATCGAGTAATAACAAAGATCAATTGAATTCATGAAAGAGTCCCGAGACATTTCCCATTGGTTATTATTCTAAGAATTAGTAGCGTAAGAATGAAAGAAAATTGAATAGGAAGCATGAGATGAGAATGAAAATTAATATTTATTGAGTGAGAGGAAGAAAATTTATCGTGGTATTGAATTACGTTTTGAATTCGCCACATGTAAAAGCTATTAATCAAAACTTTTGTTCAACTTTTTTATTAAAATCACATAGGAGAAGATTCTATGGTTTTTGTTAGATAAGAGCTTAAAAGAGCAACAAAAAAACTTGTCATTTTTAACTTTCTGCCCAGGAGCCAATTTTTTATGATTCTTTGGTACTTTTTAAAAAAGAAAAATTCTGATAGATCTCAAAGTTAAAAATAATCTTCAATTGTAAATAGAAATCTTTGGAGTATAATAAAAATCTTATTATCTTTTTACTAGATATAAATATACCATATAAGGTCGGTAAGATTAATATTTCTAATTTAAATTTTAAAACCTGTGAATTTTTTAATCTTTGTTAGTTCAGTTTCAGGTTGAATATAATTTTGTATCTATTATTTCAATTGTATAAAAATATCCCTCTATTCCCTCTTAAATATCTGGACATAATATATGACATTTATTTCAAGAATAGAAGTCACCTTCTTTCATATCTTGTTACCGTGGAATATTTTTTAATTTTATAAATATAATTAAAATAGTTTTATTTCAGATTTTGATGAAATGAGATTGAGAAGAAAAATATCAGTTCTGAATAAATGATTATAAAGCAAACGAGGAAACAAATTAACGATTAAATATGAATTAAGTTAAAAATACAAATTATATAGTTGTATATATAAAAGTAATGTATGGGTATTAACCTATTTCAGTTCTAGCGCCGCCCATTTCAGTTTCGCAACGTGAATAATATAGGAATGGGTTAAGGTGAAATTAAAATTTATCAGATCTCGGCAATGTGATTGTTATTCACGTCAAAGCGGGACATGGATCTATCAAAGATAGCAAGATATATTTACATTCTTTAATCTGGTACAAATCAAATTCGACACAGAAGCAGAAATAAAGAATCCTTTTTTTAAAAACGAGATTCACTTTGATATATTTAATCAATCGCTTATTTAATTAATTCAATTAGTTATTTCAAATATTAAGAAAATTAACTGATTGTTTACATTTATTGTCATTATTATATTTCAGAAACGTTTCTCAAAAAGACTATGACAATTTAAACACTTTTTTCAGGAATAAACGCGATTTAATACGTCTATGAATAGTTCTCTTTATTTTCAATACAAGTAGCATTTGCAGCTTAAATTGTCTTATGAGTATCTTAAAAAAGGTATTTAAGTACTTGGCTGGATCATAAGGTCAAGAGCACCTCCTTTCTCACAATATAGATACAAGAATCTTCAGAAATTGCATAAGTGGTTTCGATACGATACACTCAGCATCCAGATAGAATCTTCCCAAAACCTCAGAGACAACAGAACTGCCGATAGCACAGCATCTATAAACTTATATTGGACAGATAAAGGAAAACAAGGGACGAAGAAGAACGAAAGATTAATAGAGAAAAGTTTTCGAAGAAAATTCTGGTATCAGACTTTATTTTGTCCTTAAAATCAAGCGAGAAATCAAAATAGTTTCTTCAAAAAAAGGCCTCTGTCTTTCCTTTTCTTTGTTTGACAGAAATATAATAAAGATTTTTTCCTCAGTTGTATTTATTAATTATTATATAATATTATATATTATTATATTGTATAATAACCTTAAAAACCAGCTAAAGAAAGTTTAGCAGAAATTTATCAAAAAATGACTTTTTTTTATTAAACTCTGTAATTAAACACAAAAAGTTCTTAAAAATAACAATTTCTTATTTTTGGAAATGAAAGAGCAAATCGAGCAAATCAAAATCCGACAGTTGGATTTAAAAAGTCAAATTTTATTTTTTTGGTGCTAAGTCACCTTTTCTCGAGGACAGTCACATATTCCTCATCTCAAAACGAATCGGTTAACCTGTATAAAATTTATATTTAATTAAAAATTCGTAAAATAATTCATGTTTTTTTTTTTTTTTTGCATTAAAATTTTTGGTTGTTGTTAATAACTTCTTTAATCAACTTTTCATTATTAATTTATTGCTTCCTCTATGAGAAAGCAAATTCTTTTACTTACGTGAAAGCGAAGTGTCCACGAAATAGACATAATTTTCACCTAGTTTAAAAAATGTTTGTTCGCTAAATTCCTTATACAAAATTTTTTAATTCTAACGCATTGCGCAATTCAGTTGCATTCTTCAAGTAATGATATGAAAAATTTTATCGTTAGAAAAAAAACAAGATTTCTTGTTTGAACTAGAAAAAAATGATTGATTAAAATCTGAAAACTTGCACGCTTGCATACATTCGATGAATCAAATCTTCTATTCACAGAACACATATAGTATGCCTATTTCTTCTTTATGCACACACATGTTAATTCCCAAGGAATTGAATTTACATAAAATACTGTTTCAGAACAAACATCAACTTCTGTTACTCTGACTGTCAGAAATTTGCATTTGCGGTCAACGTAACTTTTAAATTCAACATTTAATAACCTTGTATAAAAGAAGTATTTCTAAATAAACAAAATATAAAAATATTACTTTTTTTATCAGGTACAAAAATTTATTATATTTTTTGTATACAGTAATTTCATAATTTAAATTAAATTCAAAATTCAATAAATATAGATAATTATTTGTTTCATTGGCAACATTGTGAAATGGACAAAGGAAAACATAAAACTAAAATCTCAAGTGAAATATCCACTGCCACTGATGATCGCAAATGTCAAGTCCAAGGTTTATTTATCCATTCACTAAATTAGAGTAAACGATCGCTTTGTGAATGTAAATTCGTCTCTGAAACGTATAATCATGAAAATATACGTCAATCCTCTGACACTGTATTAAACAAAATTTCCGGAATTTCGAGAAAACTGGATTATACATAAAATATATAAAAAGTACTTTATGCAATTATTTTTCATAAAAGTGATCTAAAAAAAGTAAAACAGTTTTTTTTAATTAAATTCAATTCGTATTCAATCTTTTCGGGAAATTAAATTATATAAAACATTTATCTATTTTGTCATGTTCGTTATTTCTTTGTGTGTATATATATTTAAAGTGATAAAATTGTTAATTGCAGGAAAATCTATATAAATTCTGTACACTTTGACGAATCCTATTTCACGCTTATTTCGCGCCCATTTTCATCGTGCTTTTTCGGGTGCATTTGATTGAGGATTTTGCTTCAAATCTGGTTTTAAAAGTTTACAGATTAAATACAATTTAAACAACTCTCTAATTTCGTTGCAGAATTTCTGTTTAGTATAATCAATTAAATTAAAATCATTCTACATTTGCATTCCCTTTGTGTCAAAGGTTAAACGAAATTTTAAAAAATCATTTACAATAATCCAGATAATTTTCAAAGATTAGTGACCAATTTTAAACTATTTTGATGGCCAAGTCCTGGAATTTGCGTTACGTGTTACTTGTAATAAAAAATTGCAACTTAAAAAACATTTTAAAAATGTACTTTTATCTAAACATAAACCATGTTAAATAGTGAAAATTCTTCTTTTTGTAAAGTCAAGTATTTTAATAAACATCATTAGGCAAAACATATACAACATCTTATTTATTATAAACTATTATGAGTCGTGAAGAAGAACGTTCCCAAGTAACACGTAATATTTAAGCAATATTGGTAATATTATCTCAATATTAAGTGCCGCTTAGATAGTATATGCTATCAAATTAAGCAGATATTGGCGGGTAATATAACAAATTCTCTGTTATCAAATTTCCCATTAAAACGTCTTTTAGTAAAGGACAACCAGATTCATTTTGGAACGAAAGTCATCAAGATATAATACCTTGACTTTGATTATTATAGAGGAGTAATATAAATTCAATCAGATTTGCAGAGCATATATACATATATGTATATCAAATGATTGCTAATAAATTTACTTTATACCCATAAAAACTCTTTTTGCAGTTATTAAACATTTTTATCCGCTCTAGAGATTTTTTTCTTTTCAAATTTCACCTTTTTACGACGCTCATTTATATTCTTCTTATCCTTAATAAATAATATAGAAATGCAGTTTCTTTGAAGTAATATTACCTTTGTTTGTATAACAAAAATGTTGTGTATTCTGGATAAGATGAACATTCAAAGGAAACATTTCATGAGAAAAATGTACTTTTAAAATAATACGAAAACAAATTAAATAATTTTTTATTATTATTAAATTAAATTATTGTTATATCAAATATTGAACTATTTCTGGTAGAATTGTTCGTTTTAGAGTTTTAATTATAAAATTTACAATAAATTATTGATTTTTTTGACTCGATGTTAAAAATATTTGTTTGATTTAAACAAATGTACATTTTATTTATTTGAATTTCTTACTTTTTGTTAATTCGATGCTTTTCTATTGAAAAAGGTAAATTTGTTTAAATCAATTTCAATCGATTTAACAAAGTGTACTGCAAAATTTTTCACTTGTTTTATTAAAGCCGAGTAATAATATAATACTCAAGTATTTCGTTACTTTTCCTATGTTTCAAAGTACTCGTAAAATGTAAGTCTGAATTGAGCATTGCCTAATTATTATTATCGACGGACGAATAGAATTTGAATAATGCTCCTAATGGTTCCAGGAAATTGTTATACAAAGGAAACCACATTTGCTTAGAGAATAGCATTAACTGATTCAAAACCACATCAGATTGATTACAGAATGGAATTTTAATCAAAAGTTAAAATATTTTACTTGCATGAAAAACATTAAAAATGTAAATTTTTAATTAAAATTTTTTTTTTAAATTTTCAAGTCCATATGAACAATAATTGAAAGCGCATAAACTTATACATTTTAGGGTGGCCGTTAAAAATGATATTTTGGAATTTTATCCATTTCCGCCCCTCATTTCGTCACAAATCGAAAAAACATAAATACGAATTTTTTTTTTTAATTTATATTTAGTGGTGCTTGTACGCTATATTAAAAATTTGCGTTTTTCCAAGATTTCCAATAAAATTGTTGAAAATCAATATTTTTTTACCGGACTACTCTGTTTCTCTTCATAAATGCTCAAAGAATAACATCCAATTATTTACATAAGAAACTTCTTAAGTTTACTATTTTGTACAAAACCCAAAACCCAAAAGTTGACACAAAGTAAACCAAAATAGATTATTATTGACAACAAATATTAATTCTAAAAAAACCAAGAATTTACAATTGCTAATTATGCTTTCTATTGTTTTTGAGTCGCTGATTACAAACCTCAAGTTAGATTTCAAAAATTCAAAATGTCGGATCCAATATGGCGGACACAAATTTTAAGTTTCATCATTTTTATGAAACTTGGTATTAAGGATTTTCTGGGGTCCCTGATTACAAATCTGAAGTCCGATTTAAAAAACTCAAAATGCCGGATCCAATATGGCGGAAATAAAAAATAACTAATTTTTAGTATAAAATATTTAAACTAGGTGAAAATAATGTCTATTTCATAGAAATTTCGCTTCCAAGTAAGCAAAGAAATTTGCTTCCTCTTAGATGAAGCAACAAATTAATAATATAAAAGTTAATTAGAAAAGTCATTAAAAAAATAATTTTAAATGCAAAAAAAATTAAAAACATGAATTATTTTACGAATTTTTGATTAAATATAAAAATTATATAGGTCAATCGATTCGTTTTGAGATAAGGAATATGATTTTTCTACACATTCAGTTGAATTTTTGCACAAACATTTTTTTTGTCAAAAAACAATTTTTTTCGATGAAAAAAGGTGCTCAAAAAAATTTGATAGGGTATTTTCAAAAATTCCTGAGTTTAAATTTAGATATTCATGAGCTTAATAAGTCATCCAAATTTTATTGAAATTTATTCAAGCATCTGGATATTTGCTTAAGAATGAAAATTTACGCTTTTTAGATGAAAATGAGTCGATTTAGACTATTTTTGGAATATCGAAAATCTTAACGATCACAAAGCTTCCTCTATGAGCTAGCTAAATTGATTAATTTTTTAAATTTCGTGTCCGCCTTATTGGATCCGCTATTTTAAATTTTTGATATCTAACTTCAGATTCTAATTAATTAGTGGAAAACCACTAATTCAGATTTAGAGAGCAGAATTAGAAATTGTAAATTTTTCGTTATTTTGAGAATTAATATTTTTTGCCTATATTTTGGTTTACTTTTGGTTAACTTTTGAGTCCTGTAAAAAATAGTAAAATTAACAAGTTTCATATGATGTTATTTTTTTATCATTATATGAAGAAAAAAATATAGTAGTCCGGTAATAAAATATTTATTTTCAACGATTTTACAGAAAATCTAGAAAAAACGTTTTTTTTATGCAAAATTTCAATAGCGTACAGGTACCACTAAATATTAAATTAAAAAAAAATACGTTCCTATTTTTTTCGAACTGTGGCAAAATGAGGAGCGAGAATTCCAAAATGTCATTTTTATAACTGCCACCTTAATATATATACAAATATACCTACCTATATAAATAAACATAAACAATGATCAATGGTATGTATGAACAATAATCGGTAATTTATATAAACAACCATTTTTAAAATGAAATAAAAGATAGAAATATACGTTATTTTTATCAAGTCTAATAAGCAAAGATATTAGAAAGATTAATGAAATAAGGAAACAAGAAAGGCATTATTTGTTGGATTTTATGAGTATTTGACATGATGTCTATGTCACGAGCATTTATGTCAATTTACACAATCGAATGGCTAGTTCGGCGTCAAATAATCCGTGTAGGTGTATATGGTTTGCTTGTATGTGCATTGTGCACAAGTACAAGCATTCTTGTTTGAAGTGCTAGCTGCGAGCTATTTGCAATTACGCATCACTCTCACAAGTGTATCGGATAATACCATAAGCAATATTGATGTAACTACATAAGTAGACAAACTTTATTCTCACCGATAAAAAAAATTAATTTTTTATTTGTCTATTAAAAGCACGAATCGTGATACGCTTAATTGATTATAAGGTTTTAAAATGTCAATAAATAAACAAGAGAAAATCATTGTACGTTTGAACAAATTTAGGAATACCATAAAAAATACTTTTTTTGCTCTCTCTAAATATGAATTAGTTAAAAATATCTAATTTGAAAGCAAAAACTCAGTCACTAATTCAAATAGTTATTTTTTTACTAATAATTAGTTATTTTTAACTAATTTAGATTTAGAGAAATGCATATATTAAAATATTTTTAATGTACTGATTTTTTTCTGAAGTGGTTTTTACTGATTTTTCAATAATCCCAGCATGTTCGCTTTTTCGGTATAGGGGAGACCGAGGAGGAAAGTAACAGAGGTGGAAAGTAACAACGCTTATAACTTCTAAACCAATGAGCGGACAGACATAGTCCTTAAATAATTTTAAGTCAGTTTTGCCCCCCTCTACCTCCCCCAAATTATGTTAGGGGTCTACCGGAAGCTATATATCTGATACTGACATTTTGTGCAAAAATTACGTCAAAAGTAAGTTTTTGCCTAAATTTTCAAAATATCATAATTTTTTGATTTTATAGATATTTTAAATATGCTTTTCGTTTTTTTGAAGCTTTTTTATTTATCTTTAAGTCGTGCTAGTGCATAATTAAAAAATGCAAAATACTTTTGTGTAATTTAAACTTGTTTTTTGAAATCCAAGGAAAAGAGGGGTGAGGTGGAAAGTACTTGTTACTTTCCTCCTCATCTAATGCTTTATTTTTATAAACCTCCTCCTTTTTTATAAATATGAGATTTTATATGTTTATTTTATATTTTAAAGATTAAATATTAGACTTTTGATTTGAATTTTTAAGAAACGATGCTTTTTTAATGTCATTGCTATTCAACAAATACTAAATAGATCAAAAAAACTTGATTTCAAAAAAGTGCAAAAATATCTGCCAATTATGTACAAAATGTAGTTAATATAACTTTGTTTTTTTATATGTTCATAATAAAAATAATTTAAATTAATAGCAGTTTTATATTTGAAATGCTAGCCTTAATTTTAAAGTGTTACTTTCCTCCTTCGTGCTGTTACTTTCCACCTCAGGGGTGAGGAGGAAAGTAACAAATAAAGAGCTGATTAAAAATTCCTGCAGTGAACTATCAAATTATTATTAATGTTTAATTCCAATTTTATTTAATAGGTGAAAGTCCAAGCTTTCGATTAATATGTTTACAGAACTTATCCGACAAATAGTTTTAATGCTAGCATCAAAAAACTGATTTTTGTTACTTTCCTCCTCGGTCTCCCCTAATGTAGATATGTATATAAAATATAGTAATGATAATAACAATTTACTAAATTAATAAATCTAAATATGTATGTACATAGTTTAGTTAGACAGTTATTCCAATATGTGTATAGCAGTAATAAGCATGTAATTGCTTCAAATTAAAGTTGTAATTCCAAAGCGACATCATATGCGCAGCACATAATTGAATGGTATTCCCAATCCACTGTTTTCTCTCTTACAAGGGTCGTAAATTAATCAATTAGGAAAACTCGGAATGCAGTTTTTCAGGGAAAAGACGAGGTTCATTTAATCAATACTTCCAATTAAAAATGTCCATAAATAGAAGAGTCATGTTGGTTTGGGGTGAGAAATTTTTTTTTATATTTCAACAATAAAAGAAACTTAAATAAAAGTTTCGATCATGCAAATTTTTGACGAAAAACCCTATTTTGTACCGTTGGTTATAGTGAATCAAAAGTTTTTTTTTGCAAGCATTTTGATGCCATTTTTATAATATTGTCTATCATCAGAATAATTGCCATCGTACTTTTAATTGTACATTTCGTTCATTTTTGTTTTTTCGTATATGACAAGTTGACGTTCGGGATTTATCTTTGTCATAATTCAAACCTATTTCCATTTTCTTGACATTTTCAAAGTAAAAATTCGTTCGCATTTTCTTTTCCTTTTAATAAAGCTGTATTCAATACTAAAAGTAATTTTTCCGTTAATTTAACGCACAAAAATAGAGTTGGATGTCGATAATATAGACAAGGAACAATATGGATTTTTACGTAGATACGTACTTTATCATTTTATTCTTTAAATTATATGAGTGAGTTCTGGGGTTACCTTTTTCTGTAAATCTAGAAAGTTTTCTCAACATTTCAAACTTTACCACTGTAATGTCCAAATCTCAGTTTTTAGCTGTTGAAATCTTTCTCCAAAGGTACTTCTCTTACTACTTGGAAAGAAAGTTTTGCAGACCATGTGAAATGTGAGAACTTAAGGGAATATATATATATTAAGCCTTGCAATCATATGTCAGACTTTGTTCTCACTTCACACGTATCTTACAATATTCTTCTCATATTAAGAACACATGAAAAAATCAGAGATTCTTTTATTCTTACACGAAGAAAAGATACTCAGCTGACAAATAAGCGGTGCTTTTGAAGAAATAAGCGGTGCTTTAAAAATTATTATATATCGAGAAAAAATAAATCGGTTATCTATTTTGGGTTATTATTTTTATCCATTCATTTATAATAATATTAATAATAACAAGTGAACAACTGAATAGTAACACGTCGGAATATTCTAAAGAACTTTCTATTTCCAGACAATGTTTTACGATGTAGTTCAGATGACAATAAGAAAAATGAGACGAATGCCGAGAATCGAATGAATACTTTATCACTCGAAGAAAAATACTAAAGTGCAGTTACGACCCAGTGTAGTAAACTTTCAAGGACGAGTACCATCGAGAGTCGATGATCGAAAATTGTTGACCACAATTTGCTGTTGAACTTGAACCGTAGTTGACCTTTTTTAAGTTAATTTGACGAGAGTCAAAAGAAGATTTGTAAGTGTATTTCTTTATTCATATTTTTAAGCTGCTCTAATAATTACCAGAAATAAAATGATGTACCATTTATTCTGAAAACTGAAATTGCTTTGAGATTTGTTGTATCATTTGTTCGTTAAAGAAACGATTACATTTGTTTGTTAATATTTTAAGTAAAATTTATGTCAGCCCTGAGCTCACATGTCAGAAGAGGTCGTTTTACAACCTACATCTCCATGTCCAGGCAAAAGAATCAACCCACACAAGACACGAGACAAAATTCACATTCATATTGTACATGAAGAACTCAAAAAGCACCACTGGCTAAACTGTAATAATAATGAATAAAGGGCCGTTAAAATCTTCTTTGACTAAAATTTATGTAACCTCTTGAACTGAAATGTTAAATTGGATTTTATAAATTTAATTAAAACATATTAATAATTAGTGAAAGAGAAAATGTAACTGTAATATTAATATAAACTAAACTAAACTAAACAACATAAACATGTATTTAAAAGCAGAAATGCAAGATTTAATTATTAAAACAAGATTCAAGAAAGAATCTGCGATGTTTGAAAATAAATAGTTTTTTTTTTTGCAGAGTGCGTGTGCATCAGGGTTCATGACCTAAACGTTAAAGGAGAAAGTCCTTAAAAGGACATACGAGTTCTCGAGAATCTTTAAAGCAAAAAGAAAGTTTATTTTCTCTGAAAATACGCACTTCTCTTTCTGATTAGCAATATCTCGTAAATTTGACTTTCTTAAGGTATCCCACAAATTGCGACCCAAATCCAGATCAGAGCCAAATAGGAAACAGTGGTCCCCCAGAAAGGAACAGCTAAATCTATACATATAAACATACATTTAATATAATTAAAGCAATTTTCTTATTACCCCAGAAAACATTTTGCTTTTTCACTGAAAAAACGATATTCTAATTCTAAAAAACATTACTTAAATAGAAGCTAAGAATATTCCCCACTTAAATTAAGTGGGAAATATTCTTACAATAAGATTAATATTCTTGACTCCTATTTAAGTAATGTTTCTTAGAATTAGAATTTCGTTTTTTCTATGTATACACCTGTAAAAGATAACTAGAAGTTGATATAAATTAACTAGAAAATGTAAAAAAAATTAATACCGTAGAAGAAGAATGAGACATCAAAGAGAATGCACTAACAAATGAAAACATACTGCGATGTGTAAAAAATTACTTGAAAGTGACAAAGTAACAAAAAAGTAACAATTATAATTTTACAATTATTAAAATTACTAGAGTTCATTGAAAAATAGGAAAATATTAAGAACACTTTTTAGAAAATACCTACTTTAAAAAAAAAAAAAAGAAAAACAACTAGAAATTACAAAAATAAAATAAAAACGAAAAATAATTTTGACATTGAAAAAGATAAGAAAAAAGAAAATTACTAGAAAGTAAAATAGTAACTAGAAGCTGATTAAAAGTAACTAGAAAGAGAATAAAGCTTACTGTTAAAGAAAAAAAGTAAGTAAAGTTTTTTTGCAAAGCTACTATTGTATAATGATGAGAATTAGTAGAATTTTGAAAAGTTACTAAAAAAAAAAGAAATAATAATAAGGTAAAATTTTAAGTTAAAGTTGTTTTAAAGTATAATTAAAAAGGAAAATATGCTTGAAGAAAAAAAAGGCAAGTGTGAGTCGGACTCGCGCATCGTGGGTTCCGTACACGAACTTTAAAATGCATTAAAGAGGAAACTTTTTTTTGGGGCAAATTTTCAACGTTTCAAAAAAAAAATACTATAGATAATAAATTTCAATCATAATTTAAAATTTTTTTATTTTTATTGAAATTTAAGTATAAAATTATGCATTTTTATAAGCTCAAGGACTTCCAAGCAAATAGACTGAGCTTTTTTACATAATTTTTAATTTTAATAAAAAGAAAAATTTTTGTTAATTAGGGTATTTTGTCATATTTCAATTTTTCATTAATAACATTTGAAATTTAAGTCCAGCAACGTTCGCTGTATTTTTCCTGTAATCTACACGTAAACTTACCCAAGCATACCAAGTTTTAAACCTCTAGGTCAAATAATTTGGGTGATAAGGGGAGGAGGTGGTACATAATCATTTTAATGCATTTTTTGTAAAAATCTTGTTATTTCTTTCACGACACACAGTGGTCTGAAATCCTGATCTAGCTGGACAAAACCTCAAAAAAAAAGTTTAAAAATTGCAAGTTTTACTTAAAGATTAGTTAGTTGGATACTTAATGCATTCTATAATGAAAGGACATGTCACTAAACTGCATACTTTCGTTGGAACATAACGTCAAAGTCGACATACCAGCACAGCAGTCCAAAATTTATAAAGTAAAGAAAAATTGACTTCTGTTCAAGGGCCCATTTCTTTTGTCTGAAATTTTTTTTAGGTGTTTGTATAATATCGAGGTTGTTCTTAGAAGTATATACTTTAAGAATTTCTATTATAGGTCCATTTAATTGGTTAGGATAATAATTTTTTATACTTTCAATAGTTGAGATAAGATCGATGCAAGCTATAAATTATTTTATGGTAATATATCAATTAGTTTTTTGCTCCATGGTTCTCCGCTTTCTACCCATGAAAAAAATGAAGGTAAATAGTTACTTATTCAAATAAAATCAAATTTAGCTGCTACTTTTTGCAACTTTGTTCTAAAACTTCAATTGAGTGACGCAAAATGCAGAAAAACGCTTAAATAATGCAACGTGTGTTCGAACATTCCATAATACATTTAAAGACTCACATTGATTACTGCGTAAAAGTTATTGGAACAAATAATTTCAAGTCTGAAGTCAATTTTCGAAAATTCAAAATGGCGGATCCAATATGGCGGAACATTAAGTTTAACAAATTAATGGATTTTAATGAAACATAGTATTCTGAGTTTTTTTGTCTCGCTGATTACGAACCTAAAGTCAGTTTTTAAAAATTAAAAATGGCGGATCCAATATGGCGGATTGAAAGTTTAAAAAATTAATGGATTTTAATGAAACATGGTATTTAAGGGTTTTTTGGGTCGCTGATTACGAATCTGAAGACAGCTTTCAAAAATTTTAAATGTCGGATCCAATATAAAGGACAGTAAGTTAAAAAAATAAATGTTAACATATAAAATAATTGTTCAAAATAAATTTGCCATATTAAATCTACTTTTGTGAGTTATTAAAATTTTATTTCAGAATAATAATTATCGGCACAAACATTTTTAAAATTAAAATTTTATAAAAATTAATGAAAATTGTTCGCTGTTTTAAGTTATAATAAGTTATAATTAATTAATAAGGAATTTAAGTTTTCAAAATGTAATGTTTTAAAAAATAATTATATCATATTAAGAATTTTATGATCTACAGTTAACTAATAAACTTTATTTTTCAAAAACATAAATTAAACAGATTATGTGTAATATAATGAATAATCCAAACTAAAACACACAATTAATAATCTGAAGAATTTTACTTATTACTTAAAAGTTCGTTCGATATTTCAGATTTGCCATTTTGTATTTAAAAAATCTAACTTAATATTTACACTCAGCAAGCCAAAAATTTTTTGAATACCATGTTTTATAAAAATCCAATAATTTGTATATATTACTGCCGCCATACTGGATCCGCCATTTAAAATTTTTAAAAACTGACCTCAAATTCTTAATCAGCGACTCAAAAAACCTTCGAATACCATGTTTTATTAAAATCCAATAATTTTTTAAATTTTCAGTCCGCCATATTAGATCCGTAATTTTGAATTTTTGAAAACTGATCTCAGATTCGTAATTAGCGACCAAAAAAACTCTGAATACCATGTTTCATTAAAATCCATTAAATTTTTAAACTTTCAATCCACCATATTGGATCCGCCATTTTGAATTTTTGAAAACTGATCTCAAATTCGTAATCAGCGACCCAAAAAACCTTCGAATACCATGTTTTATTAAAATGCATTAATTTTTTAACTTTCTGTCCGCCATATTGGATCCGACATTTTGAATTTTTGTAAACTGACCTCAGATTCGTAATCAGCGACCCAAAAAACCTTCAAATACTATGTTTTATTAAAATCCATTAATTTTTTTAATTTTCTGTACGCCATATTGGATCCGCCATTTTGAATTTTTTAAAACTGACGTCAGATTCGTAATCAGCGACCCAAAGAAACTCAGAATACCATGTTTCATTTTAATCCATTAATTTTTAAACTTTCTGACCGCCATATTGGATCCGCCATTTTGAATTTCTGTAAACTGTCCTCAGATTCGTAATCAGCGACCCCAAAAACCCTTAAATACCATGTTTCATTAAAATCCATTAATTTTTTAAACTTTCAATCCGCCATATTGGATCCGCCATTTTTAATTTTTGTAAACTGACCTCAGATTCGTAATCAGCGACCCAAAAAACCTTCAAATACTATGTTTTATTAAAATCCATTAATTTTTTTAATTTTCTGTACGCCATATTGGGTCCGCCATTTTGAATTTTTTAAAACTAACCTCAGATTCGTAATCAGCGACCTAAAAAACCTTCGAGTAACAAGTTTCATCAAAATTCATCAAAGCAATTTGGAGAAAACAGTTTTGTCCAGCTAGATCAGGGTTTCAGACCACTGTGCGCCACTATGAACCGTTTCAATCGTTTAACCGTTTTCGTTATATTTTTCCTGTAATCTATACGTGAAAATTCATATGTGTATTAATAACCGAGTGAAAGCATAAGAGTTCCGTTTTGACGATTCGTGTCCGGAACCCTAAAAAAAATGATAATTTGAAAAGCCAAAATTATAAAATAAAGAAAAATTACAGAAATGTGAAAAGTAATTACAAACAAACTATTTTTTAAAAAAATAAAACTACTAGTTAAACAAAAATATTTGAAAATTGAAAACATCAATGATTCGCTGAAAAGCTGCATCTTAAGTGTTTACTTTGAGCAAGTAAATTTGTGTGCTCTTTTTATTGAAAACTTTGTTTCATCATAGAAGTTCCTTAATTTGGATATTTATAAGTAATAAATTGATATTAAGAAATCAAATAAACTCTATTCAATATAATAAAAAATCCTGAAACTTAAATTGAAAATTTTTCTGTAGTTAAAAATCACTAAGTTCCGATCAATAGTTTACAAGAAGTTTCATCTATGCCTCTCGATACGTTTTTGAATTGCCTACAGCTCAAAGTATCTATAATAAAATTGGAATAAGTTGCCTTAAAAAATTAAAAACTGCCATTTCAAATTTTCCATTTTGAAAATCATAATAACTGAAAATAATTACACTACAAGGTTAGAAAGTAATTCTTTTGATGAGTTTTGAGACGCCTACAAACTGCTTGGAATATATTAAAAATTGCATGACAATATAAAATAAAAGTTATAAGATTATAAAAATAAATTCTACAATTTCGCAAAAAGAGAAGGATTTTTTTGACAAATTGTAAATGAGAAAGAAGTAGATAGAATTGATAGAACGGGTTCAATTGTATGTCACAATTTGTTACTCTGAGAGATTTACGATTTCGTTAAAAAATGGTTCTAACTATTATATGCTTCACGAGATATTTGTTGAAACGTAATTTCAACACGTACACACACACTTACGGAACGACGGACAGACTGTCGGACGAATAAACATTTTTATAACATCATTTCAGAGTCGAAATATATAAATTGAGATTTGTCAAGATATCGAAATCGAAAATTTGGGGATAAAACAATACTTCCTGAATGTGGAAGCAAAATACATGAATTTTAAACAATGCGACCACACTGTAAAAATAGTTGTCTTAAATTGAGTAAAAGTGTCTTAAATTAAGACATATTTCGTGTCTTAGCCGTCATTGAGACATGAAAAATGTCTTAATTTAAAACACTTTCGAACAATTTAAGACACCTGTTTTTGCAGTGGCAGGAAGTATAAAGAAGTAACTAATTACTATTGAATATTACTGTACTGTATTGGAAATTACAAATAGATGTAGTATAGAACACCAAAAATCACATAGTTTTATATACAAATATAGATACCTAAATAATTACATTATATATATATTCCATGTACACGGAAAAAAGTGAGTTAGCCGCTGCTGCTAACCAAATTTAGCAGACACTTATTTAGTCACCACAGCTAAATATTAGCTAAGGCAGCTAATAAATTTACTGTACGTCGGCTAAAAGTTCACTGTGGTAGCAAACAGGTGTAGTCCTAAAGCTAAACATAGTTATTTGTAAACCTTTTCTGTTATGATTTTTACAACCACAGCTAACTTTTAGCTATCGCAGAAATGTTTGAGCTGCGGTGACTAAATAAGTATCAGCTAAATTTTTTAGCTGTGGTAGCTAACTCATTTTTTTCCGTGATATATATAGCTGTAAATCGTCCACCCCTAGAAAAAAATTATTTTCTTCGCTTCAGAAAGAAAATCCCTAATACTGGTCATCAGGCAATTTCTGCACGGGAATTAGCATTTTATGCCAATAATTAGAAAAAAAAATTATTTTTTGCCTTTAAATAATTAAATAGGCACAATAATGATAAAACTGTGAAATTATTCTAAAAGAGTACCTAACTATTATTTTTTGAGAAGTACGTCATGTGGAAAAGTGTACAAACAATTCAAGTGTGAAAAACTTACCAATGAAGCAGGATAGGACGAGAAATGCAGCTGCACGAGATGCTGCCATTGTGAATGTGGTCTCGGTCCAATTTGTGAGAAGCAGTGGCTGCGGCCACGTAATTGCAGTTCACATTATAGCGCACTGTAAGACCTATAGGTAAGGCCTTCACGACACTCAACAAACTCCCATTATATGTGGTTCAATGTAATTAAGTACAATACTGGCACGTAAGCGTTAATAACTTGGTTCGATATGTCCCACTGGTTAGGCACACTTCTCTCAGACAAGCTATGTAATAACGCACTAACAAAGTTAAGTGCCTCACGCACCAACACCAAAATCCAAGTTGCAACTTCTCTTTCTCTCTTCAGTTCTTCATCTTCCTCCTTCCTGTAAAAATATAATAAGTTTGGTATAAAAAAGTGGAAAGATTGTAAATATATAGTTAAGCGGACGAGCCTAGCATAAAAGACTTCTGAGAGAAAATTCTATTTGATGCATCATCGTCTTTTTTTCTTTGATGCACAATTTCGTTAAATTCACCATCGTGTGTGACTAACATTCGTCATTTGCCTTTTAAGCTCGACTAGCTACTTGACTTCCGCGTTCTAATCAAATAAAAAGGTTTTTTTGATACAGTTTAATCTTCTTTCAAAATTAAATCCTTCAACCATGAAGACTGTTTAATTGATAAAGAATATTTTTGTGTACATTTTAAGCACAACACCTTAGCTAACTTTAATTGCTATTATATGGATAGCTAATTTTTTAGCTAACACAACTATTAATTAGCTTTCACAGCTAATTTTGTTTGCTGAAACAGCTAAAAGTTAGCAATCCATATAGTAGCTAACTCATTTTTCTCAGTGTGCTTTACATAATATGAATAGAACGTATATATTAGTGCTTAACCCGCAAATAAAATTCTGTTAAAAAAATATTCTGCTGAATTATTATTTATTTCTTACCAATAATTAGTAATAATTTACTAATAATTAGTTATTTGTAACTAATTCAGAATAGTTTCCCTTGATATAAAAAGTTAACAAAATTAGTTTTCGTTTGTCGCCATATATGTGTTAAATATACCTACGTTTAGCAATGATCGGGTGACATAATAGAAGACTGTCAAAGTCAATCGAGTTGTTCCCGAGTGTCTCTAAGTAATTCAAATATCAAAGCTCCCATTACTGGCGTGCTCCAATTACTCTTTGCTCTCCTCTATCTTTCAGCGTTAAATAGTTTTCGGAAAAGTTTAAACAATTTTGAGCAAACATTTGAAAAATTCCTTCCGGTTTATTTGACGCATTTTAACGCTTTCTAAATCCGAATGCACTTTTTGTAATTTGGTCTCTGAGCACTTAACATTCTTTTATATTGATAAATGGAAAAATAACTCCCGTTACCTTCTGCTATAAAAATTCTAATTTGATCTCTGATTACCTATAAGTTCAATTTTTAAAATTTTTGGTACTGCCATACGTAACTAAACACACAGATAAATTCAGGCAGTAACTGCAGTTACTTATAAGACTGACAACAGGTAATTAAAATTCTTTTTATCAGTGCATGCTTGAAAGGGTTATTAAAAATTCATCATAAAAAGACTTTAAAAAGACTAATATTCAAGATTTAAAATTTGAAAACTGTAAAAATAAAAATAATATTTTAATTTAGTAAGTTCTGATAAGGAAATAAAATTTTATTTCAAAACGCGTCACCTATTAACTAACAACCATGGACTAAATAAATCAAACAAAGTATAAATTTTAAAAATTAAAAAATAGCAATTTACTAGAAATTAGACAGATTTCAATCGAAACCATAAAAACTGTATCAAGCAAAAAAGATTCATAATAATCTATATTCCAATAAACAAACCTTTTTTATTTATTGCAATTAGCCATATCCATTTTTCAAATCAATATCAGAAAATTTATAAAATAAATTTTGTAAAGAAACATTTTCTACGTTTATATATATATCAGATTATTATTAGATTATGAAAACTCTTTTAAACCGCAAAGAAGATAAGTTCTGCACAAATATAAGTCGGTTGCTTTCATAATAATTGAGTCTATACCATGTGCACTTTTATAGTATAACATTCATTTTTATTTTCTTCGACTAGAATCTTTTATAACAACAATAAAGGTGTTTCATAACTTGCAAAACCTTAAGGTGCTATATTATGGCTATATGTATAGCTTTCTTTTTCTAAATATCTCAAGACTTTTAGACGTGCTTTATCACGTAAATAGTACAGTCAAAGTGAATCTTTAAAGCTTCAGGTGAATATAATGAAAAACAAATTCAATTTTTAGCCAAGGTTATTAAATTTCAAACCTATTAACTTCAAAATATTTCAAATAAAATCAACGAAGTGTTTTACCATCATGCTTTGAAATATATTTATAGAAAATTGGAGATAAAAATTTATTGAAGCTTTGAATTACATAACACGTTTTCAGAGTACAAAATTTGAATATATACACGAAAATTTGAGGCTGACCATTAACTCTAAATTCACAGTGAAAAAACATTTATTTTTTTCGTTTGTCCCAGATAAATAGGATAATCATTTAGGCGCCAATGATTTCCAACCGTCGCTGAATGAGTCAACCTCACACATTTGAGGTTGACATTTCTATTTTACACTTCACCGTTTCTGATTTTGAAATTGACGTCGCACAAAAGTCTGCGTTAATCCTCTAATTTCTTAAGTCGGCAAATATAGATAAACTTATAAAGAAACAAATGTCAAAGACATTGGGTAATTCTAAAGAATTAAAAATTACTATTTTTGTACATTTTATTAGCTATATGTTAATAAAAAAAAATTTATTTTCATCAAGCGAACTGAAATAGTTTTGAAGCATACTTTCAGTAAAATATGACATTATTGACATTGCAGTTTAAATATGTGAAGAGTTAAAAATATACATATTGAACATTGGGCATAATATTTCTACTCAAAAGTTTATTATTGATTTGAAATCTAAACAATAAAAGAATGTATTTTAGAAATAAAAGCACTTAAATGATTTTTTTTTGCTTTGTTTTATACAAGAAGGCAAATTTTTAATAAGTATAAAAGTTAACAGAAAATTTTCATTAAAACACTATTTTGCCATTACTGTTGTATAACTTTTAAACTACATTTCTTAAAAAATGTTGTATATAATTATAATAAATTAACAAATGTTTGAATAATTTAATCTTTGAATAATAAATAAAAAAAGTCTTTTGGTTACTCTACATCTAAAATAGTGGTAGAATATGAATTGAGACGCCAACTCAACATACCTAGCCTGCAGTCTAGATTATTGTTTGCTGATTTGTTGTTCCTTTTTAAGATTATTCATGGTTACATAGATTCTCCTATTTTATTGCAATCAATTAATTTTAACGCACCCCAGAGGTCTCTGCGCAGTGTCTTACCGTTCCACGAATTGTTCCACAGGACGAACTTTATTATTGATTTTTTTTAACAACAATTTGTTTGTATTTGTAATTTTGTTACACTGAAAAAAATATGTTTGTCAAAATCAACTATTTGTCTATAGTTGAAGCCATTTTAGTTGAAATGACAAGGATTCCAAGTTAAGCTTGCAATCGAAGCAAAGTTAGTTCTAATACACATCAAACTTGTTTGTTTGTAATTCTTAAAAACGGGGGAAAAAATTGTCAATCAGCTAAAAATTTACAGTTTTCTATAGTGCAAATGAGTAAAGTTGTATTACATAATCTTAAAATAATACAAAAGTATACATTAAACTTTTAATAATGTTTTTTGAAAATGTCAAATCAACATAACCTTCAAATATATGACGGCCACAACTAAGTCATTTACCGTAACCACTAATGTTTTAGAGATAGAAAATATTAATATTTTATAAAATAATAGACTTTCTGAGTAATAAAAACAGTCGGTCCTACAATTTCTGATGTTCAATATAATATAATTTCTAATTTCTTAGACTGAAAATTATCCTTGTATTTTAACTAGGCTTCCCTAGTTGGCGCCTTAACTAACAAGGAAAACTGGTTGATTCCTTGTGTACGGGTGCAAGGGATTTTTTTCAGTGTAAGAAGAATAATTTTTCACACTGGGCTTGCTATTTAAATTGTTTAATATGAATTATAAAATTTATATTTGGTTTCCTTTCTATCTTCTTATTATGTATTGGATGTTTCATCCGTATATTGTTTAATAAATAAATTTATAACATCAACACAATGTTAATTATTAATTGTCAATTATTATTTCATTATTAGCTTCGCTCTTCATTTACAGTGGATTTAATGAAGTTTCAATTATTGCTGCTTTTAACACAAAAATCGATGTTTTAGTTTTTAAAAATAAAGAATTAATAATTAATAAAAAACTTTAAACGTATTTACATTTTGCAATTTTAATTTCAATAAATCTCATAATCAATAAATCCAAGTAAATATTACAGTTGTTTAAATCTAAATAAACTGAATTTTAAACTGATTTTTTTTTTTTTTAAACTGAATGTCCAAATATCCATTTGTCAGAATATTGAACACTCCGAATCTCTATTTGTCCAAACTTTTAACTTCCCGAATCTCCAATTGTCAGAAATTGCATCTGTCCGACCAAAGGAATGTAAAATTGCTAAAACAGTTTTTTGATTGGCTGGTAATGTTTCCGGACAAATTCCCAGCCAATCAGAAACAGGGTGGCCACAGAACTCAAAAAGTAAAAAAAAGTAAAAAAAATCCCATTTTTTTTATTTAAATCAAAAATTGATTTTTTTTAGAAATATAATCAGTATATTAAATTTCCAAATCTTTATTTGTCAGTAGTTTATTAAAGAAATGTAAAAAAATTTTTTAAAAAACAACTCAAGAATGAAACAGTGACATACGAATATATAAAAAGTAGAAACTCTTTTAAAAAATTAAACTATTTACGGATATTTTTTTGAAATTAAAATAATAAATAAGAAGATAATTAAAAAAACGATAAAATATATATTTCTTACGAGAACAAAATTTTAAAATTACAAAAATTAGAGAATTATTTTACAAATTGAATAAAAAATGAATAAATACAATTTTAGAAAATTTAAAAAAAAATAAAAAAGAAAAGAAATTCTATAAAATAGAAGAACGAAGTTAAAATGAGAATATTGAGTACAAGACAAGATTAAATTTAGATAACATAAAATAAAAGAATAGAAGCTTTCAAAAAAGTAGAAAATTAAGAAATTTAAAAAATGTAGATATAAGAATCAAATAAATGTTTTCAAAAATTCGTAATTATAAGATAAAAAGTAAGCAATTGAAAAGAAGGAAAAATGTTTCTAAGAAATGGAAAAATGATGACAAAAATTAAAGAATTAATTAAAAAGCAAGGAAGGACTAAAAAAATAGTGAAACATCAAGAAAATTTAATAAATAGGAAGAGAATGGAGAAATGTTTTTGTCCTTAATCTAACAAACTGTAAAAATATGTAAAAAGTACAAAAAATATAATAAAATTTGGTTAGAATCTACTAAAAAATTAGATTTTATAAAAATAAAATTAAAAAATGTATGTATTAAGATAAATAAAAAATTCACAAAAGAAATTTAAAAATCCTTTGAAAATAAAAAAGTTTAGGCCAATTAACCCAAAAAATTTTTTATAATATTACACTTACAACAAGTCCGACAATAAATTTATAAAAATTAAAGAAAGTCTAAAAATTTTATGAAAGAATAAGTAAGTTTGCAACAAATCTCGCAAAAAATAGGCAAGATGTGAGAACAGATTGAATAAATATACAAAAAATAAGCCTATTTATTTTTAAAAATATGAAAATGATTATGAAAATTAACGAAATAGAAAGTTTAGTTATTATAACAATTAATTAATCTTATTATAGACATTGTAACAAAATTGTGTAAAATAATATTAAATAACTTGCATAAAAAGAAGAAAATTAAATAAAATCCTAAAATAAAATGGCAAATACAAAAATAATATCAAAAAATTAATATCCCTTAGAAATATTATAAGAAGTAACAAAAGAATTACTGAGAATATGGAAAATAATTAACATTTTTTAATTATTTTGCATTTAAAATTGAATTAATTGAAATTTAAAAGTTTTTAAACTATAATGACTTAAGGTATTAGTCGCGTAAATGCTCCCGCAAAACTCCCGCAAAATAAAAAGAACAAAAAATTAACTTTTATATCAACTTATTTGCTTCCTTGTGACCTCTTCTAATGTAATATATGTAATTTTAACGATTTTGAGTCAGGTACTATAAGTTATCGTGATGTATTGCTCACACGTTTTCGACATTTTTCAATGAAACCATGTGAAAATGAAAAATTATGAATTCTTAAATTATTGTATTTTTTATACGGCGTGGTCAATAAAATTAATTTTTTTTTAAAGGATTTATTTTATCTCAATGTGTAACTTAGTAGTTTTATTTGAAAAACTGACGACTTGTTTTTTTATAATTGAATATAAGAGACATTTTTTACATGCATTTTGTGCTATTGCATGTAAAAGGTATAAACTTTGAATTAATATTTTGAAGCTCGGAAGTGGTCAAAATTAATAGGATAGATCTCATTTCATAGATAAATACGTCATGAATACAGATACAAAGTTTTAAAAAAATCTGACGAAAATCATTTTACGCGACTAATACCTTAAAGATATAAAAATTTAATATTATTTTTTGCTATCTTCATACCAAAAATTTGTTAATCGTAGGTATTTTGATAATCTGTATTAGCACAATTTTTTAAACTTTATAAAGATTAAAATATTAAAATTAAAATTTTTAAGATTTATCCATAAATTTTTGGGTTTTGTTCATGGCTTCTGATGTTTTACATGTAGTATTAGACATTCGGAGAAATGTTATTTTGCATAGGCTATTTTAAATGACTTTTAACGAATATAGAACCTCCCAATTCTTGTCTAGGTGAAATTTCACTGTTTTCAATTTAAGAGGGAAATTTTCACTGACAAAATTTGTTTTTCTCTGACATTTCTCTGACTTCATTGACACTATGTAGCCACCCTGAGAAAGCTGTTTTAGCAATTTTACATTCCTTTGGTCGGACAGATGCAAATTCTGACAATTGGAGATTCGGGAAGTTAAAAGTTCGGACAACACTGTAAAAACAAGTGTTTTATTTTAAGACATTTTTGTCCTCACTTTTAAGACGTTTTAAAGTGTCTGAATTTTAAACCAATCAGAAAGCATCTTTTAAAATGATTAACCAATAAAAAAGCTCGAAATAACCGTAAGACGCTTTCTTAATGTCTTGTGTCTTAAAATAAGACACTTAGAAGACAGCAGTTTTTGCAGTGAAATGGAGTTTCCGAAAACTAATATTCTGACAAGTAAATTTCGGTCTATTGAAAATTCTGTCAATTGAGTTTTGGAGAAAATGATGGCGACCCTAAAATTTTACTCCAATTCCCGTGCAAACTCACTCTATAGAATTAAAAGCAGTCAAAAGAAGTGAGATTTTATTTTTGTAGAGCGTCTTTACAGTGCAGTGGCGTAACTGGGAGGACAAGGGCCCTGGGGCAAAAAAGAAAATGGGGCCCCAATTACCTATACATATATAATAATTTACAAGTTTAATTCCTTCATTCATTCATTCATTCATTCTGTCCAGTTCTGACATTTGTCACTAGATGTTTTTTTTTTAAATTTTAAATCATATTCACATTTTTAAAATATTCTCATATTTAAAATTTATAGCAATTTCAATTTCTTCAAATTTCAGATTTAATAAAACGACACTTTCGGACTGAAATTTGGTTGTTTATTTACAAGAAGTCCAATTATAGATATTAAATCTATAATATTCTCGGACGTAAAAGGATTAAAATAAAACTTCAAATTTCAGTTAATGTGAACTTGCATTGATTAAAAGTTCAATTAATCCGCGTTTAAAATATACTAAATCTGAAGTGATTAAAAAATTTCTTCAAATTTTAATAATTCTTTTCTATTATGATTTCAATTACTTAAACTACAATTTTTTACTAGTTATTTAATTTTTCAATTATTTTCTGAAATTTTTAATTATTTTTAAATTATTTCCCTAAATCTTAAATTTACCTTCTTCCAATTTCAGTCATTTTGTTTAGTTTTGTCAACTACATTTTCAAGTTTAATTATTTTTCTCTTGACATTAAATCAATTTCATTATTTATTCCTAAATTTCATACTATTCATCGAAAATTTAAATTAATTTTTTTAAATCGCAATTATTTTTGTCATTTTGCAATTATTATTTTCCATTTTTTCATTATTTTAATAATTTCTTAATTAATTACTTGACCATTCAAAATATATTCCAATTTTCAACTATTTTGTTCAATTTTCATTTATTTTTATTATTTTGCAATTATTTTTTCCATCTTTTAATATTTTCATTATTTTTCAATTAATTTCCTAAATTTTCAGTTATTATCTCAAATTTAGTTTACTGTCATCAATTTTCCATGTTTTAACGTAGTTATAAGACATCGTTGCTAGTCAAATTGATTTTTTTGATGAAAAGGTAATCTGAACTACATTTAGATATAAAAATATTCTTTCTAAGATTTTTGAGCATTAGTCTAAAATTTCAATTATTTTCTTCAATTTCTAATTATTTTCATAATTTCTAAATGTTTTTTTATTAATTATCGTAAATTTCATTTATTTTTACTTTTCTATAATTCTATTCTCCAATGTTTAGTTATTCTCATCTTTTTCAATTGATTTCGAAGATTTACATATATTTTTCTCAAATTTCTATTATTTTTTTTTTATAAAAAAAATTTCTTATTTTTTGAATAATTTCACTCAAATGTCATTTATTTTTTACAATTCATCATTGTTTGTATCATATTTCAATTATTTTCCAAAATTAATTTCCTTCAACTTTCAATTTTTTTGATTTGTCATATAATTTCCAAAATTTTATTTCTTTATTTATGAAATTATACACGATATATATTTAAAATTTTAAATTGTTAAGCTGACATTTCAATTATTTCATTCAATTTTCAATTATTTATATTATTTTTTGTCCTTAAATTTTAATTATTTTGTTTAGTTATCTCAATCACTTTTTCAATTTTAATTATTTTTTCCTTGACATTAAATCAATTTAATTATTCATTCCTAAATTTTATATTATTCATCGCAAATTGAAATTAATTTTTCTAATTTACAATTATTTTTGTCATTTTGCAATTATTATTTTCAATGTTTAATCATTTTCGTAATTTCTGAATTAATTTCCTGAACTTTCAAATATTTCAAACAATTATTTTGTTTAATTTTCATTTCTTTTTATTATGTTGCAATGATTTTCTCCAACTTTTAATATTTTCATTGTTTTTCAATTAATTTCCTAAATTATTTTAATTTTCATCAATTTGCCATTTATTTCTGCGGTTTTTTAATAATTCTCATAAATTAAAATTTTGTAGGTGACTTTTTAATTATTCTCTTTTTTTAAAAATATATTCTATGATTTTTTCAATTATTTCTCTCAAATTTTATTTACTGTTTTCAATTTTCCATATTTAAATTATTTTCATCATGTTTAATTTTTTTCTCGCAATCTTAAGTTATTTGCAGAATATTTCAATTATTTAGTTAAATTTTGAATTATTTTCCTCTATTGTTAATTATTATTCACTTTTTCTCTAATTATTTTCTAAGATTTTTAAGTATTTTTCTAAAATTGTAATTATTTTCATCAATTTTCGATTATTTCTGCGATTTTTTAATTATTCTCTTTAATTAAAATTCTTTAAGTAACTTTTTTATTATTTTTTTTTAACATATATTCTATGATTTTTTCAATTATTTCTCTCAAATTTTATTTTCTGTTTTTAATTTTTCATATTTAAATTATTTTCAGCATATTTCACTTATTTTTTTCCATTTTAAATTAATTTTATCATTTTTCAATTATTTTCCACGATTTTTAATTATTATTTTCATTTTCTGAAATTATTTTTTTAAATTTATAAGTATTTTTCCAAAATTTTAATTATTTTCTTCATTTTTGTAATAACTTTTATTTGTTTTTTGACTTTCCAAATTTTTTTAATAATTATCGTAAATTTCAATTATTTTTAGTTCTCTTTAATTCTTTTATCAAATTTTTAATTATTCTTATTTTTTTAAATTAATTTTTAAGATCTTTATGTATTTTTCTCAAATTTGAATTACTTTTTTTTATTTAAAAAAAATACGTAATTTTTTCAATTATTTTATTCAAGTTTCAAAATTTAATATCATTTTTCAATTATTTTCCAAAACTTGTCTCCTTCAGTTTTCAATTTTTTTCATTTGTTTTTTTAATTTACGAAATTTAAAATTATTTATCTGACATTTCGATCATTTCATTCTATTTTCAATTATTTATATTATTTTTTATATTATTTTCTTCAATTTTCAATTATTTTCGTTTTTTTCATAATTTCCAAAAACTTTTTAATAATTTCTTTTTAATTAAAAATTATTCTCTTTAATTTTAGGTTATGTTTATCTTTTCTTATTTATTTTCCCTAATTTTTAATTTTTTTTTTAATGAACTTCTGAATTTTTAAGTATTTTTCTGGAATTTTCTTCAACTTTACTTTACATATTTAATATGTATTATATATTTTTTCAATTATTTTCTCCAATTTTAATTATTTTGTACAATTTTCAATCATTTTCTCTAATTTTTCATTTTTCATTTCCTTTCAATTTACTTTAAAAATTTTCAAGTATTTTCCTCAAATTAAAGAAGGTCTACTACGGTCGACCAAGGGCCTCCTGAGCTTAAGGGCCCCGGGGCACTGCCCCACTTTGCCCCTTAACAGTTACGCCACTGTTACAGTGCAAGCAATAATTTAAAAAGTTTCTCTGAGCGTATTTACACTGAGAGGGGCTCAATAAACGCTGAAATTTAAGGAGGTGTACAAAAGAAGAGAGAAACAGGAATACTTAGAGTGAAAGAAAGCAGCATGAGAGTGAGAGAGAAACAAATACCTTCCGATCTTTCCGAGGTGGAAAGTTTCGCGCGCTTATTCTACGCTTCTCACGGTGTAAATACACTCTATATCGCAGACAGTATTTGCACAATTATTCTAAGGAAAGCAATTTCTCCAATGAAAAATGTAACCCGGAATATTCCATTCATAAATCGGTTTCATATTTCACAAAAACTTTTTTTTACAATTGACAGACTTTTAGATGAAAAGAGTAACAGAGCTAGAAATAAGTGTACCTACATATATATGTACGCACACTTTATTGCACAAACTGTTTCGGAATGTGCGGATTCCTATTTCAACGAGCCGTCAAACTTAAAGTTGCATGAGAAATGAGGTTCGAAATCAAAGCCAAGGTCCAGTATTTGTTTGGCACTTGAGCACTTCCCGGAATGTCCAGAGTTTAAATTCATAGTTAAACACACCGAATTCCTAGAGACTTCCAGTTCTAAAATTTACCAGAATTTAGCAAATAGTACTACTTATGTAAGTTTAAGTTTCTCCTCATTACAACAGATTACTACTAAAATTAACAAATCTTTATTTAAGAGATTGAAAATTATATTTAATTTTTGTATTTTTTATTTTAGTTTTGTTTTATTTTGTAAATAATACGTATTAACTGATAATTGAGATCTCGTATGTAATTGCTTGTATAATATTAAAATGAATTAAAATAAACTATATGGTAGTAATATAAGAAACGCCAATTGTTTTCGCAGAACCTGATATACATTGAAAACAATAAAGGTGAAAATATAATTGTTACTCTTTTAATGCCGACATGGATTACTATATCTTCAATCTAAACCACTTGTTGCTTCATAATTAATAGGACAATGGATCTTAATCCAACTTTAGGTGAAAAAAGTAGAAAGCCACACCATTATGATCTGCAGATTAAGATGCAACAAGTAAAATATGCATCTTAAGAAAAGAAAAATTTCACCTTATCTCTTGCGTCATAATAAATTTCATTTCTAAAAGCTTTTTATGAAATAATTATTTTATAAGAGTACCCAGAAAAAAACGGAGGTTAATTATTATCTCTAATTCGGGGTAATATTTAGTTCGTCCAGAATAATTAGCCTCCTGGCAAATTTCAGACCATTCTACACATGAATGCAAAAACAGAAAAAAAAGTTTGCCGAGTTTAATTTCATTTTCTTGTTTTTTCTGTGCAACCAATCAAAATTTCCGTATATTCCTAAAGCTGAGGATTAAAGTCTTAATCTTAAAATAAAAGAAATAAACTTCTAAAATATAGAAATATTGAGAAATAATACTCATTATACGGACTGAATTTCATTAAAAATATTTGTGTACGAGTTTGAGAATAATTTTGGAATATGAAGATCAACCGAAGCGTAAAATTGGCTAAAAAGTATTTTACATATTATAAATACCTTGACCTACTTTTAAGTTTGAGATCAATTTCAAACATCGGAATAACTTACTTTTCATTTGAGAAAGTTTTTAACAAGAGACTCTGTGTTGGTCAGGAGGTGATTTACACTCGTTTTACATTGAACGTTTTGTTCGGCAAAGAGAAGTATTCTTGGAATGTAAGTTCTTCCTGAGAAGATTTAGTTCTTGGATCAAAAGATCAGTTTAACACCTAAAACTCCAAGAGACTTGTTCCTGTCAGGTAAACAAAGCTTCTAAAGCAGATAACGTAATTGCAAAGAAAAACAAGTTTCTCTCTTAACAATCAGAGAAACAGATCAGTGTATTTGTTAATTAGCTTTGATGCTTGTTTTAATGTCATTCAACTCGTATAATCTTCATTCCAAGTGTAAATATATTTTCTTTTAAAATTTCATTAATTAAAACAGCATTTAAATAAAGTATAAATATCCTATTTCAATTTGTTTTTAAGCAAAAAATTTGTAAAAATTTGTTTCCCAAAAACAGTATTTTTTAAGAAAATTTAAAAAAAATCATTTAGGCATTTTCCAAAATCCCTCTGTCATATTATAGATATTGATGAATGAAATAAGCCCATTACATTATAAAAGCTACGTCAAACCTTTCTTGAGATATTTTGTCAATAAAAAACTGCGACACACTCACACACATACATACGTGTAGTCATACATATATACATACATAATGCATACATAATAATACACATATACTTATATTCATAGTTTTATATATAGCCTCAACCAGTATACTGAAAGAAACCAAAATTTTTAAAGTCAGAGATGCGGAAGCGAAATAATGTCCAATTTGGCGTGGAGTGACCCATATACATAATTGTATGGAAATTTCAAAAAATCGCATCTTGCAGAAAAAATTACTACATGTAGTTATTGATTTTATCCCTAGAATTGCTTGAAACTCATACACTGAGGTTGTGATGAAGAAAATTAATGAAAGTAGTGACAGATGATATGACATCGAATGATCAGTCAAGTCAAAGTAAAAAAAGTGCAATTTTTCATTTTTCCAAACAGTAGTGAACATTGAATGTCGTTGGCTAAACGATTGCCAAAGGCACCAAACCTGAATGCCGCTGACATCATCTGCGGTTTATCTACGTTCAGCACATAATAAAAAAAATATTCTATTCAGGGGTTTGTAAAGCATTTTTGCTGCAAATGGCATAAAAGCAATTTGCATTAATAATCTCTTTGAAAATTAAATTTTTAAATCTTTTAAAACATTTTAGTGTGTATTCTTTGATCATTCCCAATATTGCTTTTCAATGTATAGCAATAATAAATATTATCAAAATACAAAATCATAATAATTTTTTACAAGGTGTTTACCGAAACATGATTTTCAAATTCCAGGTTTTCCCGGATCTAAAATCACATTTTTCCCGGATCTCTTTTATGTATGATTAATAGCTATAATATTACAATAATTATCGGTTAATAAGGAATATTAAGCAGATTGGGTATAAAAAGCCAATACACGTCTTTCTTAAATAGAAAAATATAGTACAATATTTATTTGATGAACTAATCAGTCGACAAAACAAATTAAAGAATTAATAGAAAATAGAAGAAAATACTTGAAAAATGATAAAAATAATTAAAAATTAAAAAAATAAAAACAATTGAGAAGTAACAAAAATAATTGAAAATTCCAAAAATAATCAAAGAATGGAACAAATAGTCGAGAAATAATAAAAATATTTGAAACAAGAAAAAAAAAATGAAAGATGATACAGCTAATTTAAAATTATGTAAAAAAATTATAATTTGAAAAACAGACGTGAAAAATTATATAAATAATTGAAAAATGGATAAACAAAATAAAAATTAGAAATTAATAATTGAAAAATTGAAGATAAAAATTGACGCTTAAAGAAAATAATAGAATAATGACAAAATAATTGCAAATTCACAAAAAAATTTATATTTGAAGAAAATACTTGAAAAATGATAAAAATAATTAAAATTAAAAATAAGAAGCAATTGACAAAATAATGACAAAAATAATGACAAAATAAAAGAATTAAATGTAAATTAAAGTAAGAAATTAAAAAATCCATAACAATAATTTAAAGATATAAGAAAATAAGTAAAATTTGAAGAAAGTAATAAAAAATGCTGAAAATATTGATAATAATTGAGAAATGACTAAATGAATTGAAAAATTTTAAAAAACAATTAAAAAATGACGAAAATAATTTAAAATAGGAAAAAATAGTCTAGAAATAACAAAAATAACAAAAATTTGAAGAAATAATTAAGAAATCACAAAAAATTTAATTTGAAGGTAATACGTGAAAAATAACAAAAATTTGAGCCAAGTAATTGAAAGATGACAAAACTAATTAAAAATTAAGTAAAAAATAAAAAATTTGAAGAAAAGACTTGAAAAATGATAAAAATATTTAAAATTTGAAAAGAAATTGAGAAATGACACAAAAATAAATGAAAATTGAAGTAAGAAATTAAAAAATTCATGACAATAATTTATATAAGAAAATAAGTATAAAATTTGAAGAAAGTAATAAAACAAGGTCGAAAATATTGACAATAATTGAGAAATTACTAAATTAATTAAAATTTTTAAAAAACAATTAAAAAATAAAAAAAAATAATTGAAAATAGGAATAAATAGTCGAGAAATGACAAAAATAATTGAAATTTAAGGAAAATTATTGAGAAATCACAAAAAATTAAAACTTTAAAATAATATAATTATAATTATAAATAATATAATATTTAAAAATTATTGATACATAATAATAAAATTATTAAAGAAAATTGCTGAAATTTGAAGAAAATAATTGAAATTCGTAGAAAAAAATTAAAAACTGTGTAATAAATTGAAAAATTCATGACCATAAAAAAAATTTGAAAAAAATTATTGAAATTTGATGAAAACAATTTTCAAATGTTTGAACTAATACAGATATGCAGAAAACAATTGAAAAATGATAAAAATAATATAATAATCGTAATATCAAAAATAATTTAAATTTGATGAAAAAATTGAAAGACTACGAAAGTAATTGACAATACTGGTTTAAAAATTAAAAACTTGTAGACATTAATTAAAAAATTGAAAAAGTAATTAAAATTAGAGGAAACTATTTTAACAATGTCAAAAATAATTGAAGTTTGAAGAAAATAATTGTATATAATAATAATAATAATAATAATCATCATTTTACTAAGAAAATGAGAAAAGTGAGTTTTTTTTAAATTGATTAATAGTGAGTGATTTAAAAAAAAAATGAATCAAAGTAAGAAAAGTGAATCACTAGCGCCCTGAAAATGTTCAAATTTGCTTGAAATTTGTTACACTTTTACTATTTTGAAAATCTAACTTCAGATTAGTAACCAGCGACATGGATTACGACCGAGTAACAAGTTTGAAGTAAATTTGAGCAATTTTCCAAAATATGTCTGCTATTTGGGACTCGCAATTTGAATTTTGAAAATTTGGTAAATCTGACATCGTATTCACAATCAGAGACTTTGAAAACTCCCGAGTAAAAAGTTTCAAGCGAATTTGAAGAATTATGAAAAAAATGTCCGCCATATTGAATCCGTCATTTTGAATTTTGAAAAGTTAACTTAATAGTACAAAATTACTATAATACTTAGTAGAGACAGAAATCTACTAATTTTTTCAGTGGTTTAACACAACCTCAAAATTACTTTGATAAATTGAATTTGTAATCTTTTTCTAAACTATTAGTAGCAACATTACTATTTGATAAAGTAATCAAATTTTCACTGTAGCTTAACCTATATTTTTCTGAAAAATTTACAACTGGATCTTTCAAAATTTGATGAAATCAATTTTAATAATATTTTGTTGGTGTGAAAAACCACTTTTGAGGTTATGTCAAAAGGGTGAACCTTCTTAAACTCACACGACAATAATTATAATAGAAAATCAATTCTAATCGATAAACCGATAGTCGAGATTTGAAACTTTGTCGATTATCTCTAACATAATTTTATCCGTGAAGAAACAAGAAACCCTTCGTGCATAGAACCAACTTCTTTTCATTTTATTATAAAGTTGAGAATATTAAGTTTATGAATCTTAACTAATCTTAATGAACTTGGGAAACTCATAAGTGATACTGATTTTTCGGCTAGGAATCCGATTAGATAAAGCGGGTTGGAAACTTTTCAATTTTCTTAAGGAACTGCAATCTGAATAGTAGTTTTCACTTCACTTATTAAGCTAGTTGTAACAAGAAAGAGGATAAAATGGTTTTAAAATTTAGAAGAACCTTTAAAATAATAAATAACCTTATCAACTTTGACTACTGTTACCTGGAATTAAATTATCATTCCTTTGTCTTAGTACTTTCATAATGAGGGTGAATTCAAAGTAACATTTGCTGGAACTGTGGTCATTTTATGTAATTTAGGAATTAATACTGACTTTGCTTTTGATCGCGGTCACTGGCTCTCTTCGCTCTGGTTTTGGTCGAATAGAATTCATAGTCACTATTTCGCCCACACCCAACAAATGCCACACCATATGTCAAAATTTAATCTCGCGATCTAATCTCGACTCTGCTATTTTCCATGCATTCACATTACTTTTATTTTCGCTTTAGAATTTAATCTCTGAGTAAAAGAATCCAAGTGATAAAACATTTTTCAAAGGTGAATTTCCTTTGACGAGAAAAGTATTTTTAATTTCATTTTTTGCGGTTGGAAAAACCTCGGTAATCACTTATTGAGAGTAAAGTTTATTTAATGAAATTATATCCAACATTTTTTCAGCTTAAAGTGTCACCATTTTTAGGTAATTTTTTTTTTTAATGGATATTTATAATATGTGAACATTCAAATTGCGAATATAAATTAATTTAAGTCTTTCCTAAATTTAAATGTAAACTATAATCGCAATTCAAAGTTTTCAATATAAACTAAATTGCTAAAGTCAATTAATGCTTGTCTCCGTTAATTTCATCAATGGACTGACTTGAAGTTGAAAGTGGGTAAAGATAGTTTGTAACTTGCACATTTCAACGAAGCCAATTTTCAGAGACTTTACTGCTTCAGCGTATCTTAAAGTATGGTGTAACATAAAAATTGTACAAACAGACCATAAACTAAAATGCCACAAGGGATCTTACATCCAACTACCAATAAAAGTTCATTGAGGAACTTAAGAAGCACACAAGCCAATAGCTGCTTAAAGAGCAGAAAATTCGATCGTCTCGTATATATGTATACTGTAACCTGAGAAAAAAATGAATCTTTACAAAACTCTTTTAAACTGTAATTTTATATTTATCTTGAACGTTTTATCGTTTAACGAATTTATTATTTATCCATATTATGGTTTATTCAAAAAGCAGCTTTTTGTATTATTCTCTCTGTAAATTGGAATTAATGTCGAAAATTTAACTAATTAATTATTTTATTCATTTTTAAGAATTTATTAAACCGAATATTATAATTTTGAGTTTAAAATAAAGGAAGATATTCCAACATTTCATTTGATGCAAATTTTTCACGTTTCCCGAGAAACCTTTACTGATTTATTAATATAAAGGTGTAAAACTTTCAAGAAACGTGTTTGTGCGTAAACCACGTTTCCAGAAAACATAAAAGAAACTTATCGTACTAGTTTTGGATTTTTTTTTATATTTGACAATGCATAACATGCTGCACTGCACATAAACGATAAAAGCAAAACATCAAAAAAACATTATGTTTGATGCAATCTTGAAAATATTAAAAGAAAATATGAATGGAAAATGTGAAACTTGATGTATTTAAAAAGTTGTATTTTACATTTTCCGTTGTATTTAATTTCCTCTCTGTTTTAAAGTTTGATAAAACATTAGTTTTTAAATTAAATTAATAAAGCAAAATAATATTAATAATATATTTTTAATAAACTACAAACTAAACAGAAAACTTGAATGTTTGAAAGGGAAACATGAATATGATTTTCTTTTGAATTTTGATGTTCTAAAACACTTTAGCAGTATTTATTCTAACCTCTAAAAACATATTCAATCAAACACATGACACCAAATTTTCGTCAATTTGGTATCTAAGGGTCGTTTCCACAAACCGCTTAAACTAAATTTACACCTCGGATTAACCAATCAAACTTTAACTTCAGAGACTTAAACTCCAGTTAAGAGGTTTGGGAAACTAGCCCTAAGGGACGGTTGTTGATTAAAAATCTGAAATTAAATTAACAAATTTTAAAGTGGCGGACACATATCTAAATGTAAAGTTTTTAACAAAATTAATTGGTAATTATGAAGGAGAAATGATCAATTTCTAATTAATTAGTATTTATGATTTGGAATTTGAAAATACAAAAAATATCTGTCTGTCTGTGTGCAAAGATTTGTTTGCTCTTCACACCTAAACTAATGAACAGAATTAAATAAAACTTGGTAGTTTTTTAGATGTCCATGACTTATTGTTAGTCATCCTTCGATAGAATTTAAAAATATCATATTGAATTTGAGCAATAAGTATAAAATTTTTTATTGGTCAAGAAAAACAATCTGCTTATTCAAGTCGAAAAACTGTAGATTTTTTAGCTAAATTTGTTCGATTGCCTCGAGACTCGAGACTTTTCGAGACGAGACGAGACCAACAATATCAAGACTGAGACAAGCCAAAGAACTCGAGTCTATACTGCTTATTAGAAAAAAAAAATAATAAGTATTTAAATTTTTGTGAAACAAGAATGAGTCAAACAATCGGAAGATTTCTTATAAGTTTTATTTCTTTTACGGATAAATAGTTATAATATATTCTCATAAAATCAATAAGTAGAGAACTACTAATTCAACAAATCAAAGTAATTTTGAAGTTATGTTGAAAATAAATGAGCCAGTATCATTTTGACACAAAACTTATTTTGATGATTGTTATATTACAGAATGCGAGAATGTTATTTTGTACAATTCTGAAAAATGAATTTGTTATTTTGAACAATTATTTAAAAAATGGATTTAATTGTAATCGCAAAGGATTTTAGCTTTTTTAAAAAATTGTACAAAATAAAAAATTCATTTTTCAAAATTGTACAAAATAACATTCTCATTCTGTACAATATAACAATCTTCAAAATAAGTTCTGTGTAAAAATGATACTGGCTCAAATAAATAAGTGGACTTTTGCCTACTGAATATTTTTAGTCGCTTTTTACTACGAGTTAATAAAATAAAATTTAAATTGATTTTAAAATAGTTTCTAAAAGTAAACAATAAAAATACTTTTTATTTTTGAAATGAAAGTAATAAGTGAATCTTGAATGCATATATAAGCGCGCCATATTTATACACTTCAGTGAATATATATCTTTCTTGCTTTAAAATTTATAAAAAAGTGTTTTTATTTAAAAAATTCTAATTTTTAAATTTTAAAAACAATATTACATCAATTAATTTTCAATTTTCAATTTTTTACTTTCAACCACTCTCGCCTTTCAAGAATATTTTCAGAAAATATAATTAATCTATATTTATTGTTAATCTCTCAAAAGTTATTATAATAAAACGTTTTCCTTTCCAATATACATACGAAAAAATACAGTCAGTTATTTCAGTTGTGCTCTCTAAATCTGAATTAGTAATTTTTAACTATCAATTAGTAGTTTTCAACTATGAATTAGTAAAAAGTGAGCCAAGAATTTTACTAATTTTTAAGTAGAAAACTACTAATTTTTAGTAGAAATCTACTAATTGAAATAGTGAAACTTTACTTTTAAAATAAGTAGATTTTTTTATTAATTTCATTAGTAGTTTTCTACTAAAAAATAGTAGAATTTTTACTAATTTAATAGTAGCTTACTTTTCGCTAATTCATTAGTAGAATATCACTAATTCAGATTTAGTTATTTATTTATCTAAGATGCTTTCTCATTGATTTAAAATTGATACACCGTAAAACGTCTTAAAAATGAGGACAAAAATTTCTTAAAATAAGACACTTGTTTTTATACATTGTACCTCATTTATAGAAATCAATAGATTGTTTTATGTATTTCAAAAAATTTCTAGACTTTTCTAAAACGAGACTCATTAGTGGTCTCGAAGTTTCAAGACGAGACGAGATTATCTGCGATATTATTGCATCATAAGGGTGATAATCTCAGAATAAAGTAAGGATGAAGAAATAAAAACAAAAAACAAAACAAACAGTAAATTAAGAGGGTAAAAGAGAAATAAAGATAGAAACAATTACACAGACAAAGATACCCTTACGATGCACATGAAGAGTTTCACGCAATTAGTCCATTAGCCACAGGATGCTGTGATTACATCTCTCTTGTTTAACCTAATCCCTACAACCTCAAATCACGTTAAATCTACTTTTACCGCTTTTTCTTACACTCACTTCATCAAATCACATTCGATAAATTTTGATAAATTACTTAAATATACCCAAAATAAATTTTAGTTGCAAATCACTTTGTTAATGATCCAGAAGCAATTCTTCCATAATAATTTTTTTCACTCCCTCAAAAACAGCTTGACCAAATTGTAGTTGATGAAT
Organism: Ganaspis brasiliensis; assembly: GCA_037103525.1. Lineage (NCBI taxonomy): Eukaryota > Metazoa > Arthropoda > Insecta > Hymenoptera > Figitidae > Ganaspis > Ganaspis brasiliensis. The sequence goes on from JAZKLR010000448.1 coordinate 106,044, forward strand.
AGATTTAGGTTGGTTCGATCAATCACTTTTTTCTTGTTTTTTTTTACCTAAAGATAGAAGAGTCTTATGTAACTGTGGCTCGATTTTTAGTTCACCGTGACCCAAGAGTCAAACCAAACATGGGGAGCAAATTGTAAAAGTGAAAAATTATCTTTAGTGAAACGAAATCCACGACAGAATTACGATTAGATTGTTAATCATTCCCGTCAGGGCGTGTGACAATTCATTCGGAGAACCAAATATACATTGATAGTTTTGCAGACTTCACTCTGCGTGTTTACTTTTGGATCGAATTTGTCACAATGTATAACTGGCATTTGCGATAACGATGTTTAAAATATTGCAAACGTTGTTTATCTTCCAAATCCTGCTAGACATTTTATACTGGAAAAAAAATCTATTTTACGATAAAAATTTAAACTGTTCTCTCAACAAATAAATGATACATGTCATAACCAGATGTGTCATAGCTAAATTCGTTAAATACTTTTCAATATAAAGTTTTGAAATTTTAATTTAATTTTTTTAACTATCAAAGTTTTACAGAGTTTCATACTATAATTAATTAAAAACTTGATATCAATGACTATAGATTTTTAACCGAGAAATACTATCCTTAAAGTCAAGAGTGAAACTAGAAATGAGAGTGATTGAAAACTTGTTACAATGATGTCTTCATGTACTGAACAATTATTGTATCTTACACTTACACACTTAATTGAAGTATTCTCTTGAAACACGTATATATATCCAAAACGTATGTATATGTATATACATACATGTATGCGAGCGGATGAAATTTCCTCATAGCGTGTCTCAGGAAGTGCAAAACAAACACTTCTGTGCTTCAATTTTCTGCTTCCCAATTCATTCTCCAAGACAACTTTGCAGTAATAATAGCAAAAATTCAATATTTTTATCTAGTATGTATAATCAAAGAAAAAGAAATGCACAAAATTGAAACGTATCAAACTGAGACTATAAAGGTATCAATAAATTCAGACAATCGATCACGTTAAATAGTCGTTTTGATCCTACTTAATTTAACTAATTGAGATTAATGAACCCAATTTGTAGCAAGGGCATTAAATGAATACCTTTAAGCTTTGTGTAAACCCAGGTGAAATAATTCTACAGAAATACCACTCCACGAAAATTCTATACAGAATTCCACAAAATTTCCACACATCCGCCCTTTGCGGTTTTCGAGTTTCAATTTCTACAGGAGGGAGACACAATTTCTACACAGAGAGACTACATATTTTCAATTTATAAATGATGACTTTCTATATACTATTAAATCGAATTTTTCCCAGTTTCTGTGCAAATAAATGAAAATTTCTTTGTACTTGTGGATCAGTTTGTATAACACACGAGCGTTTAAGCCGATGGACGATTTAGGGAAGGAACGCTTAATTGAATTTTCATTAAATTTGCGTTTCGCATACCTATACGCTACGAACCAGAGTACTAATTGAAAATTTAGATGAAAGCATACAGCAGGGAAGGTATTGTGAACTGACAAATTCTAACAAGATATTTCATCAATTTTTTTTTCAAATTATTATTTTGAAATTCCGTTGAAACAAGTTACTCATTCGTATACAAATTGTACAGAATATTGGCATTTTTTACATTGGCGATTTAATGAAGAATTTACTTAATTAATAATTCCATGTGTATTCCACGTATTTTTCCTCGCTGACTTCGAAGCCAAAATAAACATTGCCGTATTGAAAAAAGGTTTTGAGATAATCTCAAAAAACTGCTTAAAATTTAAAAAAAAAAAACATTTTGGCACCGGGACACAATATTTTTAATGAAAAAAATCGCTTAAAAAGATTTGATTGAGAATTTTCAAAAATCCCTGTGTCTAAATTTAGATGTTTATGAGTTTAATAAGTCTAACTAAATTTTGTTGAAATCCGTTAAAACGCTCTTGAGATATTCTGGCGACAAAAAGGTTACTACACACACACACACACGCGCACACGCACACAAATAATGAAAATTTATGTTTTTTAAAAGAAAATGAGTCGATTATACCTATTGTTGAAAAACCAAAAATGTTAACGATATTTACTAATTTAATTCGTCGCAGTGTAATAAGTATTAGTTGACTTAGTTAAATCACAAAAAGTTACTAATTTCTTAATTAAATTTATTAATTACTGGTTAAATTGGTCAAATTTCGACTAATTCAGATTTAGAGAGTGCGCTACTTTATTCTTACGTTTTTCCACAAAATTCAAATCCGAAATCATATTTGCCATATTGTAAAAAACTTTTAAGATTACCCCCACTATAAATAGAAAGTTAAAAAATGCTTTATACCCCTCCCCCCCTAAATATGGAACGTTCTTTACAGATGGTTCCTTAGTGTATAGTGTTTTTTTTTAAGAAATGTTTTTCTTTTTTGCTCCCTCATAGAGAGGAAGCTTTGTTTTGATTTTTCAAAAATAGTCTTAAGCAACTTATATTCATCTGAAAAGATCAAATTTTCATTTTTAAAAAAAGTCAGGATGTGTGTGTGTGTGTGTGTGTGTTAGTAACTTTTTGTCGACAAAATATCTCGAGAACATTTTAATGAATTTCAATAAGATTTGGAAGTCGAATTAAGCTCATAATATATAAATTTAGACACAGAGATTTTTTTTTTTTTGCTAAAAATGCTACTAACCAAATAAAAAAATTATACTCCATGTCTGAAACCGAATCGATTGACCTATACTATCAAGACTATAATTGACCAAAAAGTCGCATAATAATTCATGGTTTTTTATTTTTTTTTTTTTAACTTTACTAATTTTAATTTTATAATCATAGGTCCGTTGGACGAAATATTCTAAATGAAAAAATGGATCAATTTAATTATATAAAGTATACATTTTATTCTAAATTTGCAGTAGTAATGAAGATTCTTAATTTTTAATGAAATTTTAACTTTGCTTTTTTTAATATAATTTCTCCAATAATTGGCATTTTTAAGAAGGGGAGACCGAGGAGAAAAGTAACAAAAATCAGTTTTTTGATGATAGCGTCAAAACTATTTGTCGGATAGGTTCTGTAAACATATTAATCGAAAGCTTGAACTTTCACCTATTAAATAAAATTGGAATTAAACATAAATAATAATTAGATAGTCAAGAGCAGAACTTTTTAATCAGCTCTTTGTTTGTTACTTTCCTCCTTACCCCTGAGGTGGAAAGTAACAGCAGAAAGGAAAAAAGTAACATACGGTCATACGGTTCCTGAACCCGTGAGGAAAAAATTCCTGGCAAGCCTGAATCCAGAAGTGGGCCTGATCTGGAACTGCCTGATATGGAAGACCGAGTCTGGTCCAGATCTGGCCCTGATCTGATATCCAGAATAAAAATTTGGAAACCTTTGGATTAACCTGATCTGGAAGGTCAAATCTGGCCCAGCTCTGGCCCTAATTAGATTTGCCAGAATAAAAATTTGGAAACCCCTGGAATGATCTGATCTGGAAGGCCTAGTCTGGACCATCTTTGGCCCTGATCAGGTAGGCCAGAAAAAATTATAAAAAATAGGTACAAAAACTTTTCTAAGATAAATATAGTTATTAGTTTTCCCAGAAATACTACAAGATAAAACAAAATGATTGAGTTTTTAAGGTTATTATATTTTGAATATTTTATTTAACGAGTAATCGGACATCAGTAAAAACAATCTTTTTGAAATATGTACGTAAAAAAATAATTTTGAATATAAAGTTTTTTGAAAAGAAATGTCGAATTTTCTCTAGGATAAAACTAATAAATAAAAATTTAAATTAAGTCTTCAAAAGTTTTAAATGATTTTAACTCAAGTTATAATGGGTCATCTGAATTAGAATGATTTATGTTAATCAGACTTAAATAATTTAGAAGAAAATAGAAATTGCATTTTCTTTATAGTTTAAAATAGTGAAAGCTTTATGTTTGTTTAACATCTACCAGGAAACATTAATTTATAAAATTATTAATTAATTTTTATCAAACAAACAAAAAAATGTACATTTTTTTAATGTAATGCCGAGAAAACGACTTTTTTTACCTTAAAGTCGATCCAAACCCTAGGGTTATCTAAAAAACTTAAAAATGTTTTTATTTTATAACATAACAAATTCTAGAAAAACTAGGCAATTTTTAGGAAAAAAACATTACAATTCTGGTCTGAACCAAGTCTAGTGTAGCCAAAAATAAAATTAGGCAAACTAGTCTGGGCCAAGTCTGGCCCAGTTCAGGAAAATTTGGTGATTCTATGGAAAAAACGTTACACTACTGGTCTGGGCCAAGACTAGTTTTGCCAGAACTAGTCTCAGGAAAACTGGTCAGGGCCAGGTCTGGGCCATGTTCAATTTTCCTCACGGGAACCAGCTGGCTCATGAGATGGGGGAGGTATAGGGGGTAAAACTGATTAAAAATTACTTTAGGACCATGTCTGTCTGCTGATTGATTTAAAAAGTTATAAGCGTTGTTACTTTCCACTTCTGTTACTTTCCTCCTCGGTCTCCTCTAATGATTCTTTAATAAAAAATGTTTTACAATGAAAAATGAATTTAGCTTCTTCTATGAGAAAGCAAATATTTTGCTTACGTGGAAGCGAAGTGTTCAGAAATGAAAATAATTTTCACCTAGTTTTCTTTTGCTCTGTCAGATTAAAAAAGACAAATGCGGACAAAGTTGACTTCTTTTGTTTGCCTTTGACTCAAATGTCAAATTTATATTGAAAAATATTAAAAAGGTAGAAGCTGATGTCAGGATTAACTAAAAAAGTGGATGTTATTATACTGTCTTTTACGTAAAACATAAAAATAGTAATTTCCATAAAAATCTAACCTCATTGTATTCAATTAAATTTTATATTAAAATTATTAATTAAATTTTATATTAAAATATATTAAAAATCTAACCTCATTGTTCTTGCAATTAGATTGTTGGGTTGATTTTCGTGAAAATTATTATTATTATTATTATTTAAGAAAGATACATCATAATAGGATTTACAAGAAATTTATTAGCTAATCCTGAGAACAAAAATTATCTTAAAACTTTTAGCCAATCTGGCAATCCTAACTCTAGATTTGGATTTATCAGAAAAAACTTCGTTTAGAAACTTCTGTTACCATGTCAGAAATTTAACATAACTTCGCTGATTCCACCGCGAGATTGATTATGGGTAATTCCACTGACTTTTGTCTGAAGGCTGTTGCTGACATATTTTTAAAAAATCTTGTTTTAATATATGTGAAACTCGATGAATTTCTACGTTCATTAACCATAAAATTATAAAATAAATTTTAATTTCTTCGATGATATTATTAATCAAAAATAGGATGTTCAATACATGATTTCGTAACCACCAATTTTGTATTTTTTTAAAAACGTTATTATTAAAAAACTACTTAACAATATGTAGTATTACTTACAAGAAACATAAATCACTTTATTATATCCATACAAATGATGATATTATTATAAAGTTACTTTATTGTAATTAAACTGAAAAATTTGTTCGTTTACAAAACTTTATAATTCTTTAAAACTTGTAATTTTTTTCTGAAAACTCAAAAAATTTTGAAACTTTGCAGATATTTTATTCTTAATATAATTTAATACCTGCTATTAAAATTTGACGAGGGTATTTTGCTTCGTTTCGGAAATATTAAATTTGAAAATTTTTTATTCAAAAAAGTTTTACTTCTCTCTTTTCTTATAAAAGATCAGAGAGATGTGAAATTGTTTTGCTAACGTCAAGTCCTCGAATTAACCTTTCTAAGTGAAAAATTTTCAAATTTAATATTTCCGAAACGAAGCAAAATACCCTCGTCAAATTTGAATTGCAGGTAAATTATATTAAGAATAAAATATCTGCAAAGTTTCAAAATTTTTTGAGTTTTCAGAAAAAATTACAAGTTTTAAAAAATTATGAAATTTTGTAAACGAAAAAATTTTTAAATTTAATTATAATCATAAAATAAAGTAATTTTACAATAATATCGTGATTTCTATGGACAGAATAAAGTGATTTATGTTTTTTGTAAGTAAGAGTAAATATTGTTAAGTAGTTTTTTAATAACAACGTTTCTAAAAAATTGCAAAATTGGAGGTTACGAAATTATGTATAGTGAACATCCTATTTTTGAGTAATAATATCATCGAAGGAATTAAAATTTATTTTATAATATTATGTTATGGGTAATGAACGTAGAAATTCATCAAGTTTCACATATATTAAAACAAGATTTTTTAAAAATATGTCAGTAACAGCCCTCAGATGAAAGTCAGTGGAATTACCCTTATATGTAGTATGATAAATTTCTGTCACTGTCAGAATTATTTTCTGTACCGACGATTTGAAAAATTATATCACAATTGTAACCTAAAAAGTGTTGTAAATTTTGAAATGTTTTGAACACTGTAGAGAAAAGTGCAGCAGGATTTTACTAGAATTTCGCATTTGTAACGATTTCACTTGCTATTTTGGACACGTCCTTGGGGATGTATAAGTTGCTAGCAATGAATGGCAAGCTTTTATCTCTACGTGAAAACCGATCAAGCAGAGTATTTGCTACCGGAAACGTTCATTTATAACCCTAAGTGTGTTTTCCTAAGTGAACAATATGCATTCCTATATAAGTCGCAAAAGTCGATCTGCTAAGGACAGAAAGGAGGGTAACTCGCGTTCTTCGTTTACAAACATTTGCGAGCAAACAGGAAACCCGTCATAAATTTTTGTCGAAACTTGCCGCACTTCTTCTCCATTACACAATCCCAGTAGCTACTGGTTAAACCATAAATCTCCATTTGTTCTGATTTATTGCAAAGAATTTTTGTATTTTACTCATTAAGAAAAAGAGATTAAAAGAGCGATAAGTAGATATAACCATATCAAAAGACAGATATAAACAGTCAAGGAATTTACAATAGTAAATGATATAATCAAAATTTGTGCAAAAATTTTGTTTATTTTTAAGTCAGGGAGCTTTTATTTATTCGCTTGATACGTGGTTTGATTTACGAAACTAGAAACGTCGCAATTAAAATTCCTGAATTTCTTATCTCTTTCCCTGTGTGCAAATTGTAATAACATCAGAGAAGATGGATATTCTCTAGAAAGTGGAGTGTGCATCAGACAGAAATAAATAGCTTTTTAAAATGCCATAGATATATAAAATTGCATTTGAAATCGAGTTCTCAATTGCTTTGCAAAGTGACAACAGTAAATAATTTTTCAAATTTTTTATAATAAAGTTGAATACACTCTTTCTTTAATGGAACAATTAAATTGTATATCTTCTTCTTTTAACGTCTTTTAATTTTTTTTGTATCAAATTAAATTTCTTCTTCTGCAGTGAAGCAAAAATGCTCATGACAAGAACACAACTTTCACCTAGTTTGCAATTGTTTTAATGACTTTTTTACAACTAAGAAAAAGTAATTCAATTTAGTAAGTTAGAGCGATTTACTTTATTACAAACGCTGTTCAATTAATTGATTTTTACTCTACTAAGGGGCTATAATTGAATCTAACATAAAAACATTTTTTGATTCTACTTTTTTATTGATTTTTGTTTGACCCGAACTTGTAAAGGAAAGCAACGCCAATTTAAGAATAGACATGTGTGTTAGATGTGCGTGTGTGTGTGTGTCTAATCTCAGAATTGATCTTGAAAAAGAATGAAAATAAATGATTGGAAGTCGATCTCATTAGGAGAATAGCAACGTGAGTTCTATTCCCGAGTATACTGAAAATCATCGTTCCCTGACTTTAATTGGTGGACCCCGTCACTTTATCGATATGACTACCAACCATCGAGGCGATAACCTCGCACCGACCGGTCCATTCCTCACTCAGATGGCAATCAATTCAGTCAGCTCGATTAACAGTGAAAGCCAAACAGATCAGATAAAAATGCACAAAGAAAAAGAGATAGTAAAATTAATTTTCTCCTTAATGTTCGTCGATCAAGTGTTGACATTCTTTATCAATGAGTAAGTGATTAAAATGAACAAACCAAAAAAATTAAAATAAAAGTCATTCGGAAGAACTTTTGGTTTTAATAGTTAATATTATAATATGTATTTTTACAAAATTTCGATTGTAAATCAGGATATAACTGTAAAATGGTATTTTATACTACAGGACTAGAAGAATATACTTTTTTAAAAGTTAATATTTATATATTTTGAAATTAAAATTTACTATTTAAAACTGGAAAGATTGCTTTTTTTAAAAGGAAAATGAAACTTGGAAAAAGTATAATCTAAAAAAAATAATTAAAATTATTTAATTTTTATTAAATAATAATTTTTATAAAAATATTTACAAAAATAGGTTAAAAATATTACTATATTCAATAGGAAGCAACAATAAATTAAGTTCATCTTGAACATCTTACTATTAAAAAGATTATATTTCAAAATAATGCTTTGTTGAAATTCCATTAACTATTGGAAAATTGGCGGCCATGACAGTTTAACCGTTGTGCGCGTCTTGTCACTGTTGATTTGCTTATTCGGATTATATAATTTCTCTCTTAAAAGAAACGATTAAATCATTAACGTTGTCGTAAAGTGGGTGAAAAATAACACAATAAATACTTTCTACGTGATAGTTTTATTCAATATAAACCGGTTATATCATGTAAAAACTTTTAAGTGAAGTTTGAATTTGGCGGATGTCAAACTTCAACTATTGTTCACAGATGGAAACTTGTGATTTTTGTGGATTTTTCTCAAAAGTGGTAATGTATTATGTCGATTAGTATATAAGAAAACTTTTCCCTTCAAACATTATATGTATTGTGCGATTCGTTAAGCATATATATGTGCGTGCGTATTATCGTTAGTGTTTAGGTTATGTTAGGATTTCGTTTGTGACGGTAATTGTGTTTATATGTATATAAAAGTGTTAAAAATATATGGAATGGCAATTACCACAGGAACCTATAATAATATAATAATCATGAAGATCGGTTTATTTGCCTTTTTATAGATATTACTTATTAATCTCGATTTTACTAATTCCAAAACTCAATAGCAATTTTCCCAACAAAATGTCGATTCAAGTTTCTTTTAACATTTCCTATCGAAAATAGTAAATATTAAATAGAAATAGTAAATTCTGAAAATATAACGATATATCCTGGTTTCCTATCGAAATTTTGTAAAAATAAATACTATAATATTAAGTATTAAAATCAAAAGTCTTTCCGTGCAGATATATGATTTTTTTCTTTTTTTTTAAGGTCTCAACTTTCTTAAAATTGACATTAGATTCTGGTTTATAGATGAAAGGAAGTAAATTACTATATTAAAATGGTCATGATTATAAAGCTTAAAACAATTAATTTATAGGGTATTTTTGAATGGAGGATTAATAAAATTTTATGTAAAAGCCGTCCGGAACGCAAGCTCCGAAATTCAATTGTCCATTATGGATTGAACAGCCAAAGTGATCGTTATCAAACCACGAGTCAATTTTCCTAAATAGTATGCATACAACTAACACGTTCCATATCACTAACTACTAAAATAAAAATACCTTCACAATTTTTAACTTTGAAAATTACTTAAAAAAAGTGCAATATTGTTTATTCATTAAATTATGTGGCACAGTGAGAAAAATTCTCCTTTTTTTGAGTATAAATAAATTCAATTGTTAATACAATTTTCAACAGATTTTAAAGCTTTTTTTAAATACTTGTGACAAAATTCGTTGTAACTTTTACCTACAGCGTTTCTAATTTAAAAATTTGTTTGTTTACTACAAAAAATGCAAAAATAGTGTAATAAACGGAGAAATATACAAAAAAATGGTCAAAATATAAATTTATATAGGTCAATCGATTTGGTTTTGAAGCACGAAATATAAATTTTCTGTATATTACGTTGAATTTATAAGATAAAAAATTTGTGTTGAAATTAATCAAAACTTAATAAAAGTCTCTTTAATGGTTATTGATCACTGTAAAAAGAAAGTTTTATTTTAAGGGGAATAGCTGTCTTGTTTTAAGACGCAATATTTTTAAGACAGCCCTTGTTGAATGTCAAATTTTTGAAAAATGAATGGTACCATTTTTGTACCTCAATTTAAGAAGCATAGAATGTGATTATCAGTATGTAAATTCGTAAATTTACTGCGTTTAAGACAATTAATCTGTGAAATCAGCAGCTGTATGCTGAATTTAAGAAATGTGTTTTGAAATTCAGCTGAACTAAGATCTTATTTTCATACAAACATCAGTTGAAATTAAAAGGGCACCCTTATTTTCACATAAGCCTAAGTTTAAATTGAGGACAACATTATTTTCAAGCATATTTTTCAAGAATTCTCTGAAATTAAGACTTACTTTTTACAGTGTAAACCCCATTGTGCCTGATATTAGATTTTAGAAGTAACTTTACCATATCAAATTGTATTAAAATCCAGGTATTAGACCGTTTTTGAGTTATCGTGTTGACAAGAAAAAGTATATCTACACACACATACATTCAGCTACATAGATATAAATATTTTATTAGGAACTCATATACCTACATCACATTTCTACACTGTAAAAAGTAAGTCATAATTTCAGAGAAGTCTGAAATTAAATCAGTCCGTAAAATAATGCTGTCTTTAATTTAATCTGTTGCTTCTGTGAAAATAAAGATATTCTTTTAATTTCAACTGATGTTTGTGTGAATATAAGATCTTGGTTCAGCTTAATTTCAATTCATTTCTTAAATTCAACACACAGCTGCTGATTTTACAGATTAATTGTCTTAAATTTAGAAAATTTACCTGCTAATAATCACATTCTTTGCACTTAAATTGAGGTACAAAAATTGTATTTGAAATTCAACAAGGACTGTCTTAAAAATGTTGCGTCTTGAAATAAAACAGATTTTCTGTCTTAAAATACGACTTTGTTTTTAGTGTCCAAGAGAAAGAAAAAATACAAAATAGTGGACCAAATATCTTAAAATTTACCTAAACTCGTTAAATATTAATATTGTTATAACTTTGTAATTCCTTAATCTAAATATAATCATGAAAACATCAAATACAAAATAGCGGACCTAAAATAGACGATAGAAATTAGTAGAACTCACACAAACTTAATCTGTTTTTATCGGTTACATTGGATCTTCCATTTTGTATTTTATGCTTTTATTATTGTATTTTGATTTGAAAATTACAAGTTTATAATAATATTATTAAAATTTATCGAGTGTCAGTAAATTTTAAGATTCTTGGTCCACTATTTTGGATCTGCAATTTTGTATTTTAATTTTTATATATCTATATTTTTATTGTAGTATACCAAAATTATATTTATACGAGTGTTTAGAAAATTAAAACGGATTTTAAGATTTTTGGTCCACCATTTTTAAATTAAATAACGATATTTTTATATGCATACATTTCTTTAAAGATTACTTTTACAAAAGAAACAATCATACTCTTTAAATTTGAATGAGTTAAAAATAACTAATTTGAAAGCAAAAACTAATTGAAATAGTTATATATTTCTACTAATCATTTAGTAAAAAATAACCAATTATTAGTTAAATATATTTTTAGGTTATATTCAAATAACTAATATTTTAGTAAAATTCTGTTTACAATTTCAATTAAACAAATTTTAACTATTGTTTAGTTACGTTTTTACTAATAATAATTAGTCATATTTTACAGATAATTAGTTATTTGTCTCTAATTGCAGAAACACAAACTCAGAAATCACAAACTTTTACTAATAATTAGTTATTTTTACTAATTCAGATTTAGAGAGTATATAACTAAGCATTATTGTGATATCATTTTTTGGTAAATCCTTTTGTTTATTACACTACATTGCTTCTTCACAGAAAAAGCTTTGTTACCGTTTTAAGAGTTTCGATTTTCCAAAAATAAGCTTAATAGACTCATTTTTATCTAAAATACACAAATTTTAACGGATTTCAATATGATTCGGAAGACTGATTAAACTTATAAATATCTATAAATCTAGACACAAAGCTTTTTGCACACAATAAAAAAATTTTAAGCACTATTTTTAATTTAAAATTCTGATCCTTTCTGTACCTTTTAAAAATTCGATTTAATTACCTTAAAGATTTGTTTTAAAAAAAATATTCTCTATTAAAAGAACAAATCGATTGATCTATATGAAGCAGATAGATTCTCACAAATTAGTAAAATTAATGGCTACTTTTGATTTAAAATCCTATAAAAATTGTACCAACAATATTGAATGTTTACCAAAAAAAAGTTAATTTTTTCCACTTTGGATCATATATAAAATTATTTAAACAAAAAATATGCTATTTATCTATTTATTATATGAAAAATAAAAACAGATTGTTTAAAAGATTAAACGAAAAATTCCTATTTCTATTTTCTTGTATTTTTCATGTTAAAAAAAGACCTTCATTCCGCGTGAAGGAGACAATTCTTGTATAAATTCTTGAAAACATTCCTGAGCAAATGACCTAATTCAGCTATCTTGTAAAGATTCTTCAAGTCAAGAGTACGAAGACAAATTAGAGAGGGGTAAATATCGTTTCTTCCTCGATTGCGTCATCAAGTTGAGTTAGATCATGGGTATTTAGAATCGGAAACTCTATGATGCGTGTGACGTGAATTTATCGAGGACTTGACATAAAGTGGGAAAACAAATGAGGAGAAAGAGAAAGAGAGAGAAAGAGAGAACAGAATGGATCACTTATGCATCAACGAAGCTTAATCGTTCACGCGAATTGAGACGATATGAGGCACAACAACACAGAGAATCCAATTTTGAATTTGACGAATCAGCACATCCAAATCTATTCCGAATTGAATTCACTGACTGCGAATGAACAATTTCCTGTCACATCACAAATTCGAGTCAAATGAATTTCTCTACCCGGAGCTAATATAGAAATTATGCAATTTTAATCATCTGAAATTATCAGTCAATTATATTTCATTGTTTACGCGTCTTCATTGACAGAGTTTCACAAATACATTCAGGTGTGATCTTTGCTTAATTCAAAATAATTCCACGCAAGACGTACGAATTTAAAAAGAAAAAATTTTTTACAGTGTTAAAATTAGTAACCAGGTTTTGTAGTCACTGGCTTGGTGCGCAATTTTCCTAATTGCAAAATATGTTTGATGTGTCAAGTGATAAGAATTTGCTTCAATCTTTCTTCCTTGGGCATTTTATCTTGTTGCACGCAGAAAGCATCTTTATCGGTTCTAATGCCGCTCTCGATATCTGTTAATGTAAACTGTGTTTCCTGCTTGGTGATTAATCATCTCTTCTGATTTTTTTTCTGAGTCATTTAAGAACAATGCGACTTTGCAACGAATTGAAAGTCGTATGCATTATTTTTAATTAGAAAAATTATCGTCAATTTTAGTCACTCAAATCTTTCTTCTTTTGCACATATTCTGAAATAAAAGATTTTGTAATTTGGTTTCTGAGCATTATATTAGTATCATAACCAAGAAAACGACGTATGGTAGGTCTACAAATTCCATACATCAAAAAAATCGCCCTGTGAAATTCCATATGGCAAAATTACAGACAAAAAATAAATCTCTTAATAAAAATGTGGATAAATAAATTTACAATTCTGAGAAGAAGATTAAAATTTAAAAAACAAAAATCATATTTTGCAAAAATCATTGCAAAATGACGAAAGAAATTGAAAATAAATTAATAAATAATGGAAGTAATTTGATATTGAAGGAAATTAATTAAAATGAAAAAGTTTTATTTTAACAAATTAAAGAAAATAATTGAAACTTGAAGAAATTTTGAATTTAAAGTTTCGGGGAAAAATATTGAAAATTCATTAGAATTTAAAGAAAATTTTTGAAAAATGATGAAAATAGATGAAAATTGTATCAAATAATTGAAATCATAATAGAAAAGAAATTTAGTATATATTTGAATAATTGAAGTTTTAATAAATGAAATTTCAAATAATTTTGAAGATTTATAATACATATAATTGTAATTCATGCAGTCTTGTTTATCTCAAATATATTCTGAAACAAAAAAAATAATTTTTTGTCCGAGACACTTCACTAGTGTACTCCTACGTATTTTTCTCCTCTAAATCAGAATTCGAAGTCAGAATTGCTAGATTGGCTAAATTTTTTGAGATAATCTCAAAAAATCGATTTTTTCGTATTTTTGAGTAGTTTTTTGCAATCATCTTAAAAAAATGTAGCCAAATTGGTTATTCTGACTTCAGATTTGGATTCAGCGGAGAAAAAAAAAAAAATTATTTTGCTGAGTTTTAATTGGTGTTTTTTTTCTTCTTTTTTGAGATAATTTTCAAAATTTTAGCCAATCTGCTAATTCTAACTTTAGATTCATATTCAAAAATACATAAGAATACATTCGTGTAGTGTCCCGGTTAAAAAACATTTTTTTGGGGGTTTTTTTGGCGTTTTTAAAATTTTTGAAGTTTTGTTTTTTGAGATTATCTTAAAAAATCTAATCTAGCAATTCTGAATTCGGATTCGGATTCAACGGAAAAAAATATGTAGAAAAACACAAGCATAGTGTCGCGAACAAAAAAAATTTTTTGTTGAGTTTTAATTGGTGTTTTTTGTCATCTTTTTTGAGATTATTTTCTAAATTTTACCCAATCTGCTAATTCTAACTTTAGATTCATATTCGTCAGAGAAAAATACATAAGAATACATTAGTTTAGTGTCCCGGCTAAAAAAATTTTTTTTTGGGTTTTTTTTTTGGTGTTTTTAAAATTTTTGAGATTTTGTTTTTTGAGATTATCTAAAAAAAAAATTAGCCTATATAGCAATTCTGACTTTGGATTCGGATTCAGCGGAAAAAAATACTTAAGAATACACAAGTGTAGTGTCTCAACAAAAAAGTTTTTTTTGTGTGTACCTGCATTATTTTTAACAAATTTTTATTATTTTCTTTAATTTACAATTATTTCTATCAATTATTATTTTTTTACAAATATATTTTGTAACTTTTTCAATTATTTTTAAAAAACTAAAATTATTTCCTTCAATTTTTAATTATTTCTATTACTTTGCAAATATTTTATCGATTTTTTTATTACTTTGATTATTCTTCAATTAATTTCTAAGATTAGAATAATTTTCTTTAGTTTTCCATTATTAATGTTATCATTTTGCAATCACTTTCTTCAATTTTTTATTATTCTCAAACTTTATTCCTCAATTAAATTCCAAACTTTTCAATTATTTTTTTTTAATTTTTATTTTCTTTTATCTTCTTGCAATTATTTTCTCCAGCTTTTAATAAGATATATTCATTATTTTTTCATTCCACAGGCACCAAAATGGCGCTTTTAAATACCTGAAGACAGGCATTGAAAGTCGTTCATTTATTCGAACATATGAAAATCGCGTCTATTTTTGTCCTAGCAAAAAAAATGAAGATCTGGCCCATGCTTTATTTTTTTCCTAGGACAAAAATAGACGCCCATTTTCATATGATCAAACAAATGAACGACATCCAATTCCTGTCATCGAATAAAAAGTATCGTAAGCAACATGGAAATAAAGACAGCCAAATTTGTTTACGTTGATGTTTGCGTACTCGTATCGTCTCGGGCATTGCCCTCGACTCTACTCGTACTGCAAACATCAACGTAAACAAATGGCTGACTTTATGTCCTTGTTACTTAATATACTATTTAATTGATTTTCTAAATTTTTATTTATTAACTCAAATATAAGTTACTGTATTCACTTTTCAATGTTTTAATCATTCGTTAAAAATGTCCTTAAATTTTAAATACTTTTGTAATTTTGAATTATTTTTTTTTAATTTGCAATGATTTTCACAAATTTTATATTATTTTGAATATTTGTTGATTAATTCCGAAAATGTCATGTTTTTTATCTCAAATTTCCATTATTTTCTTCAATAAATTTATGATTATTTCTATAAAATTGTAATTATTTTCCTTCACAAATATTTTGTACTTTTTAAACTTATTTTTCTCAAATTCCAATTAATATCTACAAATTTTAACTGTTTTTATCATTTTTCAAACATTTTCTTTAATGTTTTTCATTATTTTTCAATTTTCCCCTAAATTTTAAATTTATAATTTCAGCAAGCTTCAATTATTTTCTTAAACTTTTTCAAATAAAATTTTTCCAGTTTTAATTATTTCCTTTAATATCAAATTACTTTCATTATTCACTAATTAACTTTCAATTTATTTCGTCATTTTTCAATTATTTTTACAAAACATGATTTTTGTTTTTGAAATTGTAATTTTTTTTCAAATTACAATCAATTTCTTCGATATCGAATTATTAATGTCAATTTGTTAATGTCAAATAATGGAAGGACAATAACTCATCATTTTTGTTAATTTAATTATTAGTTTCAATATTTTTATCGTTTTCCATAATATTTTTCCAAATAATTTTCAATATTAAAGAACATGTTTCTTGCTTCATCAATTTTTTTTTCAATTAATTTCCTAGATTTTAAAATATTTTTCTCAAATTTTATTAATTTTCTTCAATTGTTAATTATTATTTTTATTATTTACAATCAATTTCTTCAATTTTTAACTTTTGCGTTACAATAATTATTACGCTAATTAAGAAATCCCTTAATTTAATATTGTTTTATTTCTCTTCTTTTCCTCCCCCCTCCTTCGGTCAATATTAAGTGTGCAGATGGCAAAAATTTACAAATCGCCGCTCCTGCGGTAACATTCTTCCATAAAAATGATTGTAATTTTATCTCTGAGCACTTAGAATTTCGTTTTCCTTTCGGAACTGACACATAACTAAAATAACATCCATATTATATGGAAACTTTGCTGATTTCCATGAATTTTACAAAATTAATTTTGAAACGAAATACAAACTCGGACGAGCCACATATTCCACATGTTATTTCAGGTAATTCTACAAAAGTTACGTGACAAAATATTCAGTATTTTAAGAGAAAGGACACGACCAAATTTTTGCCTACTCTCAACTCTCAAGTAACGTCATTCCCATCGCAATATCCCTAAGAGTTTAAATCAACACTGCGTCTAATGAGCCGTAGTTTAAAAAAAGGAAACATATCTGGACAATAAGAAATATGTGACAGAAGTAATAATGAACTCTTTGTCAATCTATACACTGAACAAAGAAGGTATTTTAAGCTCCAAAATATTGTCGTCATCTTTTTAAACCCACCATCCACTGCATTTTTGTTCAGATTACAATCCTTTATTTGCCATTTTCTTTTTAAACAAACTATGACTGTTTCCGTGTAGAAAGAGATTTGTTTTCAAATATTGCGCTCGTGATTGGTCAATATTTCCATCTGTGATTTGACTACGTGTTCTATTTCGATTTTGCTGGAATGAAATTGGATCATAGACATTTGCATTGGTAAACTGAATTGGAAATATTTTCAATATCTGAACTTATCTAAAGAATTGAATTTCAAGTCTAAAACTTTTATTATACATCAACTGGAACAAGTTTCAAATTAAGCAGAATAAAGTGAACGTCAAGCAGGTTTTATTTTGTCAAAAATCTTGAAGTGCTTTCAATATGAAAAATTCTTTTTAATTTAAATAAAATGAATTTTTACAAGAATCCAATCAAATAAACTCATAGGTATTTATACAAAAGTAATATTTATTTCTATTTATAACCTGAGCTTTATAAGATTCCATGTACACTGAGAAAAAAGAATTGTTGTCATAGCAAATTATTAGTTGTCGCAACAAAAAATTCCAGCAGATATAGCGACTGCAAGTATTTTAGTTGTACACTGCAAAAACAGGTGTCTTAAATTGTTCAAAAATGTCTTAAAATAAGACATTTTTCGTGTCTTAGACACCAAAAGTATCTTAATTTAAGACATTTTTGGCCAATTTAAGACACCATGTTTTTGCAGTGTAGCTACAAATTTTTTTTGTTGGTCAGCAGCATCCTTTTTTTTGTTACCTCAACAAATTATTTTACCTACTTAAACAAATTTTGAATGCTGTTGAAAATGTCAAAAAGAATTCTTTATGAATATATTAAAGGAGTATGTTTACCACTAAATATATTAATTCACTTTATTTTTGTTGATTTTAAATGTTTCTTTGAGTAATGATCATTGTTTCAAGTTAAAAACTTCCTAGAAAGAAAATTTTACAAGTGAAGTTACGCGTCACTTTGCGATTGAAAAACTTTAGTTTTCACTTAAATATGTTAACTACTTTATTTATACTGCACAACACTAAGTAATTTCAATCACGAAATCACCTGATATTACCTACATAACGCAATATTATAGTTTAAACAGGCACAAACGACAATATTTAACAGCTCTGTGTTGACGAGTTATAAGCATATAAAAGACTAACTATTCTATCAGTTTTTGTACGTTCGCTAGTCCAGCAAATTGATTTGTTACCTCTACAAATATTTTTAACTAAATTTTTTTGTAGCGTTAACAAAATGGGCTTTGTTAGGAAAGCAAACACATTGCTACGGCTACAATTTTTATTGCTCTAACAGCAAAACAAGTCACAGCAATCCGAAAATTGCTGTGACAACTGTACTATTTTTCTTAGTGTAGGAATAAAATACCAACAATAATAAAAATTTTATTAAAATTTCTCATTGTACACTGAGAAAAATGTTTAGTCATAGCAACGAAAATTTAGTTGAGCCAACCAAATTATTTGGTTGTTATTTAGTCAACCAAACTATTTGGTTGAGACAACTAAATTATTTGGTTCAGTGTTGTTTGTTGGCATAACAAAAATTTTTGGTTGTCACAACTATATTTTTTTATTCGGGATAACAAAAATTTTGGTTGTCATAAAAAAAATTTTTATTTGGGAGCTAACTAACCCAGGTGCGAATTTTCGGTCGGCCAACACATATAATTACATAATTCACATGTTATTAATTTAATTACACAAATATAATCAGATGAGAATGTAGAAATTTTATATTAATGAAAACCTGAAACAGTAAAATTTCATTAGTCATGAAGATTCGAACCCGGGTTTTCCAGCTGCCAGTCCAGTAGGCTAACCACCAGCCCATGAGAGATATGAATGACCGATATGGAATAAACCTTATAGCTAGACAGTTCAGTAACAGACACCGTTAGCTCAACTATCAGACCCAGGTTAAACCGACCGTCTGGTATTGGTTTTTATTTAGATTTTATTTATATTATTATCGGCAGCTTACTTACAAACTAATCACCAATTTTTTTTAATAATTGTTTGGTTGTCACAACCAAATTATGTTTGGATGTCATAACCAATTTCTTTTTGGTTGTCACAACCAAATTATGTTTGGTTGTCACAACTAAATTATGTTTGGTTCAACAAAATAAGAGCAACAAAATAATATGGTTGTCCCAAACAACTTGATGTGTTACGCCAACCAAATCGTTTTGTTATACCAATCAAAATATTGTTGTTACAACCAACAATGGTCAACTAAAAAATATTGTTGGTAAAACTAAACCTTTTTTCTCAGTGTAGTCATATGAAATCCTTGTTAATGAAAATTTATTACATTCGTCTTTCAAAAGAAATGGAATGTCCGGCTGGAAATGTAATTTGAAAAAAGAAAATTGGGAAAATTTAATCTCAATTTTTGCAGAGAAAAAAAAATGAGTGTTGTTCGTCTCAACATCACACTGGTGCGCGAATCGTTGCATTTTCGATTTTATATGCCACCCACCTGACCCGCACGATTAAACGTGTCCAATAAGAACTAAAAAGCATCTCGTTACTGTACATTCATGAAAGATTGCCTTGACTTTCCCCTCGTTGATTGTATCGTTCCTGTTCGCAATGTCATCTAGTAGATCCAGTTTCCTCTTTGAAAATGATTTTATCCTTTCCGAGTTTTATTTTCAGACACAAGAAAAGTTACTCTTAAAAAATTTAATATTCAAGTGCGTCAATTCTCGCACCTTTCAGCACTTAAATCAACTAAATGAAATACATCAACTTGTTGTTTCCTTATTCTAAGTTGCATGTAATGAAATACTCTCGAGCAATATGTTCGTGCTCCGAATTAATTCAGCACTTAATGAAACTTCGGGCTGTGTAACAAGATTCATTTTCTAATTGAAATATTTCAGAGCAATAGTAAATTTTTGTTTTTTAATTTATACAAAAAATTCACAATATTCATTTGCATCAGATTTTAATAAACTGTGTTTATTCTGAAAGAATATATAATCTTTTTATTTTCTTTATTATGCAATTTACATGAACTTTTAAATATCAATTCGCACTTGAGGAAGCCAAGTTTAGGAATATCATATTTCTTCGTTTGGTAAAGCTAGACACCCTAATATTGTTTCATTTCAAGGATTAATGGTTAAAGCTGACCCTAGGTTCAATCCGTAAATTGTAATAAACTTAAAGTCTTAATTGGATAAATTCTGCTATCTAAATATCCGAATAATTTTGATTTATGGTTTAGTCCAAATTGCATTAATACTCTTTTAAAATACATAAAAATTGTTCAAATTAATTATTCAAACCGAAATCTTTTTTCTTTCTCACACGGAAAAAAATTAATATCAAAATTTAGCATTTAATATGAGATTCAAGCATAAACTATCTCTGAAAACAAAAGTAAGATGTAATTGATTCTTAAAAATTAAAATATAGATTTATAACTGATTACAATATTAATAATATGAAGAACACATATTCTGATGCCTAAAAACAATATAAGATCTCTTTAATTCTGTGATATATGGAAAAAATACACTAAAAAAAGCAAGTGACTGATCCAGCCAACGTATCGCAGCAATATTTTTTCAGGGAAATATTTTCAAAATTAACTTTTGCTACACAAAATATAAAAAATAAATCCAATTATTAAAATATTACAATTAATTAATTGGTATTTAAAGCACTATTTTTTATCAAATTTGAATTAAAAACATGTCAAAACAATAGTTTTTTTCATTTGAACGTTCACTTTGTGTTTATACGATATTATCTATTTTTTCAATTCTTTGATGAAAATTTTTAATATTATTAGAATAATAAATAATATTTTTATGTTATATTATACATTGTATAATTCATCATTTATTATTTAAAAAAAAATTTTAGACAAAGTGAATTGTATTTTGAAATGTAAAAGAAACTCTCTAAATCTGAATTAGTTAAAAATAACTAATTTGAAAGCAAAAACTCAGTCACTAATTCAAATAGTTATATTTCTACTAATCATTTGGTAAAAAATAACTAACTATTAGTCAAATTCATTTTCAGGTTATGTCAAAATAACTAATATTTTAGTAAAATTTTGTTTATTAACTCAATTAGTCAAATTCTAACTATTTTTTAGTCACGTAGTTACTAACAATTAGTGATTTTTTTTTTACTAATAATTAGTTATTTTAAACTAATTGCTGAATTAAAAACTCAGGCACGATTTTACTTATTATTAGTTACTTTTAACTAATTCAGATTTAGAGAGAATGAAAAAGCATTTTGTTTAAAATTAGTCGCCAAAAATAATTATTTTTTGAAAGTAAATTTATTAATAAAAAAGAAATTGCTTTAAATTTAGTTAAATCTTCTTTATGTCCCGCAAAATTGAGCCAATAAAATTTTTGTTGATATGCCTAAACATTTTTTCAGTGAATATATCTCTAAATTAGAGATTTTATAAAAATGACATTTTCTGATATAAAGTTTCGCAAAATAAAGCATAACTTATTATAAGAAATTTGATTATAATGCTTAATTCAGATATATTATTAATTCTCCACAATTAGGAAATCAACTTATTTCAAGTTTTTGTAATTAATTTTTTTCCGTGCAGTAATATAGGAAGTAAATTTTTTAAATCTTGAAATCCCTATACTTTTTATTTATAGTAAGGGGAAAAACAAATTTAATAAAACATCAAAAATTTAGATTTTATAATTATCATTTTTGAACCCTTCTTCACTCTATTTACTTTTTCCAAATTGTTTTTTTTCAGTTTCTAGTTATTTATTAACTTATGAGATGTTCTCTTTATTTACAAGCTTTTTTTTATTACATTTTTAGTTCTAGTTACTTCATTTTCTAATTTTATTTTCGTCACTTTATAATTGTTTGGTTTTTTCTGGTAAAAATTCTTTTATTTTAATTCTCTCTTCTCATTTTCATGTTATGTTTAACATTTTTTAGTAATTTTTTGTTAGTTATTTCTTTGATCTTTTAATCATTTCTTAAAATTTATAATTAAATTTTTAGTTTCTAGGTGTTTGTTTGTATTCTTTACAGATTTTCTTTAAATAAATAAACCCCCCTCTATCTAGAAATGTATTACCTATATGAGTAATCGGATTTATATAAAATTTGGTATAGGGGAGACCGAGGAGGAAAGTAACAGCACGAAGGAGGAAAGTAACACTTTAAAATTATGGCTATCATTTCAAATATAAAACTGCTATTAATTTAAATTATTTTTATTATGAACATATAAAAAAACAAAGTTATATTAACTACATTTTGTACATAATTGGCAGATATTTTTGCACTTTTTTGAAATCAAGTTTTTTTGATCTATTTAGTATTCGTTGAATAGCAATGACATTAAAAAAGCATCGTTTCTTAAAAATTCAAATCAAAAGTCTAATATTTAATCTTTAAAATATAAAATAAACATATAAAATCACATATTTATAAAAAAGGAGGAGGTTTATAAAAATAAAGCATTAGATGAGGAGGAAAGTAACAACGTGTTACTTTCCACCTCACCCCTCTTTTCCTTGGATTTCAAAAAACAAGTTTAAATAACACAAAAGTATTTTGCATTTTTTAATTATGCTTTAGCACGACTTAAAGATAAATAAAAAAGCTTCAAAAAAACGAAAAGTATATTTAAAATATCTATAAAATCAAAAAAATATGGTATTTTGAAAATTTAGACAAAAACTTACTTTTGACGTAATTTTTGCACAAAAGGTCAGTATCAGATATATAGCTTATGGTAGACCCCTAACATAATTTGGGGGAGGTAGAGGGGTCAAAACTGACTAAAAATTATTTGGGGACTATGTCTGTCCGCTCATTGGTTTAGAAGTTATAAGCGTTGTTACTTTCCACCTCTGTTACTTTCCTCCTCGGTCTCCCCTAATTTATTTTTACTACTGAAACTTAAAATTAGACAGAAGGGTTTTTTAAAATAAAAATTGTGAATAAAAATGTTTGATTGAAAATGTATTTTGAAATAAGGTGCTCGCGGAATAATATTTGCAAATATGATTTTGCAGCGTGTGAATTAGGTTTCGAATTGGAAGGAATAGCTTCTTAGCTTCCTGAGCAAACTTGTATAAGCACTCTACTAACTTCCACTTTGCAACTTTGTTATATATTATAATACCCAAGTGTCATGTGATTATGTAAACACCCTAGTACATGCTGATCATACCCATCCATCTTCAAAGAATTCATTTCACCTTGTCAATTCCAAGAGAGCTCATTTTTATTTATATCGTCAGCGACAAATGAAATATCAATTAACTACTTTGTGCAACATCTATTAATAGAACACTGTACAATAATTACATCATAATGTTGAAAATTTGAAAACTACGAAAAAAATATAACATATTTAAAAAAGTGGTAAATGAAAACATATTTACATAAATAAACGTTTCTCTCAGATCGCTTTTACACAAATAATTATTTTCTACAGAAATAGGTTGTTTGTGAATTCACAGAATTTTTGCAAAGAATGCACCGCTTTGCAAATATGATTATTTGTTTATAAAGAGTTGTACTTCATTTTCAAACGAATAATTATATTTGCAGAAAGGTACATTTTTTAAAAAATCGCTTCAGTGAATTGTGAAAATATTCTTTTTTTTATATGTAATTATGTCTTAAATTGTGTTTTAGAAAAAATATAAACGAATATAAACTGAATAAAATGAAAACTTTTTAGATGGTACATTTTAACTTTGATGAATTTATTTCACGCTGATGTTAATTTATACGAAAAGATTGTGAGTAAGATAAAAAAAATGGAGAAGAAATGAATCATCGATTGAGAATTTTTTATACTGTTCATAAATGGAACGAAATTTTACATTGTTTTAACATTTTACGTTTTAATGAAGTAATACAATTATCCAATAATAGGCATTAGGATGAAATATTTCATGAGTGTAAACGAAGCATGCAAAATTTGAATTATAACGTGCGTCAAATTCTAAATGAAGCTGTAAATAGAACTCTAGTATCATGAATAACCATGTGAGACCAAAATAAATATTTCACCAAAAAGCTTTCTGTTTCATTTATTAATTGAAGCTGATTAATTATACTAGGGAACGATTTTTCAAAGTTGCTAGAGTTCTTTTCATGTGAAGGTAAGGGGGATGATGAATTGCAGTAGATTAGTACAATAAATTTAGAAACAACTAATAAATTATATTTAAGTAGAGAAAGAACATCAATGAATATTGAAAGTTATTTATAAGAATTAGAGTTCTTAGAAATTTTGTAATTTTCTTTGACCAAGAGTTTATAATTTATTCTCAATATACATCAGGCACTAAATTTACATGTTTTCCTTCCAAATAACTCCAAATGTTCCTTGCTATTACTTCCAAATGTTTGGAAAATGTACAATAACTCTTTCGAACTAATGTTTATGAAACTTGTGAAACAATTAATTAATGAAGGTATTAAGTATTATAATTATCAGGCACATTCCAATAATGATAACGAGACCATCTCTGTTTTTGTGCGAAAAAATGATTATCATACCTGGGCTAGACAAAATGACTTATCAATAAAGATAAGAGAACTTTCCCGAAAAAAAATTGCTAACAAATGAAGTACGAAGACAAATTGTCTACTCTGATAATGTCCCTAATAAATCTCAATGGACAATGAAATGTTTCTTCTTAATTAGCACGAAAAAAAAAAATAAATCATTAGTTTTTATATCCACGTACCATTCTACTTGATGTATATTCATAATGATATATAACGCATTTTATCATCTATTCCTAGTGACGTATACCATTCCCTTGCTTGTGTATATGTATTTTGAAAATTTTCCATTATGCCCTAGTTTAAAATTATACGGTTGAATATCACATTAGTTTAATAATAAAGTACAATTACTTTGATGATTTGCGTTGCCCAGCATTAATTTAGTATACCCATGCATACTATAATTTTGTTCACTTTCATTAAACGTGTGTTTACAGTTTATAAAATTGGATTTTTTTATCCCTTTTTTTAACGTCCAATAAATGATAATATCAATAAATAAATCACAATGAAATTCTCGACTCCTCATGGAACGGACTTTTTAAATTGCGAAACGTTTTTCTAAACTGACCCTTTGTTAGAAAGAACAATTACAAAAAACAATTATCACAAAAAAAAATGGTTTGTGAAAGTATAGTTATATTTGGTAAAGGTTCTGTAAAATTTAATAAACAAACCAAATTAATTTCTAATTGGGCATAATTGTAACTAAAAATCAATTTTCTATAAAAAAAATGCTATTTTTTAAAGAATTTTAGACGACATGTGTTTTTTTGTTAAGCTGAGAAAAAAATTTCATGGAGTTATAAAGATTTTAATTTTTAAAACCGAACCCTGGTTTATTTAACATTTAAGAAAAAAAACCATATAAGTGTAATAATTTTTTAAGTAATTGTAATATTTTATTCTTTTTTGGGGGGACCTGAAAGAATTTTAGTTCTCTTTAAAAATCCATTGAAAAATTTAAAACATTTTCTAAAATAAAATTACTCAAAAACCCTTCCGTTTTTTTTTTTTTTTAATAATTGTAATAGCAAGTATTATTTTTCATAATAATTTAACTTCACTGCAAAAACTGCTATCTTCTAAGTGTCTTATTTTAAGACACAAAACATTAAGATAGCGACTTATGGTTATTTCATGCAATTTCATTGGTTAATAATTTTGAAAGATGCTTTCTCATTGGTTTAAAATTAAGACACCCTAAAACGTCTTAAAAGTGAGGACAAGAATGTCTTAAAATAAGACACTTGTTTTTGCAGTGTTGTCCCCCATTTTGGTTTCTCGTTTTTTCAACAAATTTTGTTAAAATTCAATTAAAAGCTTATTTTTAGAAAATTTTACAGTGTTTTTGGGTGCAAATAAGGAAATAATTGTTAGAAAAAGTTTAATTTATCAGAAGCGATTATATTTGAAACATATCAAATTTTTAGTTTAATTGAAATTTTTATGTATATTTTTAAACTCTTTTCATTAGAATATTCAAATAAAGAAGTGGTTTATCAAATTTTGTTTATTTAATAACTTTCCAATAAAATATTTTGAAAAATCCAACAAATACATTTGTAGAAAATGTTACAAGTAAGATGAGCTATTATTTGTCAAAATAGAATGAAATTTTAACTAGATTTAAGAAAAAAAACATCATTTGTTAAATAATTATAATTATTTATTATTATTAACTAATAATTACTAGTTGATAACAAATTTTAGCTCATTCTAATTTTTTCTGAAAAATGTACACTTGTATCTTTCAAAATTTGGTGAAATTAATTGTAATAACATATATATTTGATGTGAAAGCCATTTTTTAATTTGAGTTTACGTGAATGGAAAGAAACTCCTTGTGCTAAAAATGAGATATATTTCAATTATTAAAGCTTTTAATTAATTAAACATTTTCTAACAATTATTTGTTTATTTGCATCCAAAAACACTGTAAAGATTTCAAACTTTTAATCGAATTTTGACGAAATTGGTTTTAAAAAAACGAGAAATAGAGAAAAATATCAAGAGAAATTGTTTTTATAATTTTTTAAAAGGAACAACTTTTATTTATGATGTTTTTTGATATGTAGTGTATTGTTTGAGAAAAATACAATTTTCCATCAAAGAAATCAAGAATAATTTTTTCTCTTCTACCAAAATCTGACACAAGTTAAATTCTTATGGAAAATAATCGTTACTCTGACGACTATTTACAAAAAAAATTTTAACCAAAAAAAACGGTGGTGTTTTTGTGTAATTTCAATTTATAAATTTTTAGTACAAACGGCCGACACTTTGTTATTTTAGAACATCTTTTAAATTTTTCAATGGATTTTTAGAGAAGACTAAAAATTCTTTCAGCCCAAAGAAAAAGAATAAGATAGCCCATTTACTTAAAAAATTATTACACTTATAAGGTTTTTTTTCTTAAATATTAAATAAACGAGAGTTCCGACTTTCAAAATTCAAATCTTTACAGTACCGAGTAAATTTGTCAGTTCAACCATTTTTTTAAAAATTGAAAAACTTCTTTAAGCGAACAAAGTATATAATTATTAATTTTTTTTTTATTTTCTAAAAGTAGATGCAATTTTAAAGAAAATAAGACCTGAGAGAAGTGATTTTTAATCCATTTTTCATTGAAATATATTTAAAAAAGTGGAATTTTACTGTTTCACAAAAATTCAAATTTCTGACGAAATAGCAATGGTTTTTTAAAGTTCCTATGCTTGTTTTCAAGGTTTTTTACTGAAAAAAATGAAAACTCGGATTAAAAAATTTTCTTTGGCATGGCACTTTTTGTCTAATTAAGATAATCAATTTTTCTTTCTTGAATCTTGTAGATAATGTCTTCCTCTTTAAAAATTCATTGGAATTTTTAAAAAATCATAAAAATTAACAAAATGACGTCGTATTTTCTGAAAATAAACAAAGTCAATTATCTCAAAAACACCACCTTCGATTTTGTTCACAAATTTACCATAAATTGTTATATAAGGAAAAATTATATAAGGATAAATTTGTATAAGTTTTAAAGCTCGCTAAACCATTTTGACGGTCAGGAGAATTTTTTTTCAAAAAGTAAAAAAAAATTTTCATCATACTTAGTTTTATTTAGAAAGAACGTTTAGAAATAATTTTCTTTGATTTAAACAAATTTCTCTAAATTAAAAACGATTTCTTTATATTAGCAAATTTCATTTTAACTTTAAAAAGACCATTTTTTGTACTAAGGAAATTTGCTTCCATTTAAAAAAAAATTTTTAAACGAAACAATCCTTCAAACAGTAAAGTATTTTTTTTATTCGAATACATTTTTTCCTTGACTATACTTTTTATATATGCGTATATATACTTTTCATATATGAAAATATATAAAAAGTATTGTCAAGGAAAAAATGTATTCGAATAAAAAAGATACTTTACTTTGAAGGGTTTTTTTTTAAAAAAATTTTTTTGAATACAAGAAAATTTCCTTGGTTTAAAAAAATGGTCTTTTTGAAGTTAAAATAAAACTCACTAGTATAAAGAATTTATTTTTTATTTTATTTTTATTTTAATTAAGAATTCTTTTTTAATTTAGATAAATTTGTTTAAATCAAAGTAAAATTATTTCTAAACATTCTTTCTAAATAAAACTTAGTATGATGAAATTTTTTTTTTTACTTTTTGAAAAAAAATTCTCCTGACCGTAAAAATGGTTTAGCGAGATTTAAACTATACGAATTTTTCCTTATATTAGTAACAACTTGTGGTAAATTTGTGAACAAAATCGAAGGTGGTGTTTTTGAGATAATTGACTTTGTTTATTTTCAGAAAATACGACGTCATTTTGTTAATTTTTATGATTTTTCGAAAATTCCGATGAATTTTTAAAGAGAAAGACATTATCTACAAGATTCAAGTAAGAAAAATTGATTATCTTAATTAGAAAAAAAATGCCATGCATAAGAACATTTTTTAATCGAAGTTTTCATTTTTTTCAGTAAAATTTGAAATGCTTATAACTTTGTTGAAAATCGTTTTTTCCAAATTCAGAAAAATGGTTATCTCTTTATTTTACTTGAAAAATAATGTATTTAATTGACAATTAAATCAATGACCTGAAGGTGGTCAGCCTGCCTGATTTGAAATGGACTTTATCTAATATATTTATTAAAATTTTTAAAATTATTTTTGTGAATATAATGTTTTCAAATTTTTATAAATTTTTTTGTCCAAATTCCAAGCCCTGCATATTCTAAGATAAAAATTGCATTTTAATTCTTATATAATACTTCTATTTCTTATAAAATTACCTTGAGAACAAGAATATAGGAACTTTAAAAATCCATCGTTATTTCGTAAGAAATTTGAATTTTTCTAAAACAGTAAAAATTCTACTTTTTTAAATATATTTCAATGAAAAATGGACTAAATCATTTCACTCAAGACTTACACTGCAAAAACTGCTGTCTTCTAAGTGTCTTATTTTAAGACATTTTTGTATCTAAGACGCAAAAAATGTCTCATTTTAAGACATTAATTGCGTCTTAGACACCAAAATGTCTTAAAATAAGACACTTAGAAGACAGCAGTTTTTGCAGTGTATTTTCTTCAAAATTTCATCTACTTTTAGAAAATAAAAATAAAAAAATTTTAATATTTATACTTTACACGCTTAAAGAAGTTTTTCAATTTTTAAAAAAGGAGTGGACTGACAAATTCGGCCGGTACTGTATAACTCCATGAATTAAATTTTTTCAGCTGAACAAAAAAATACGTATCTTCTAGAATTCTTTTAAAAACCACTTTTTTAAATAGAAAATTGATTTTGAGTTCCGACCATGTCCAGCCTGTCTGATTTGAATTGAATTTAGTCAACAATTTTTGTTGCACGTGTAATTTATTATACGACTTGTTTATTGACCATTACTGATTTATTATGCATGAATGCGTTAACCTAGAATTCCACAAGAAACATGATACTTTCATCCCTTAATGGTTGATCGGTTTTTTGCATGTATATAGTAACATCTATTTTCGTAAAGACTCTGATCATAACCTAGCTCAACGTTGGAGCTCGCCAGCACGAGAACATCACTTTATCTTACCTTCTTTGGGACATCCTTCCGACATCGTTCACTGGTTGATTATTATCGTCCTCGGAACAAAGTACTTGACACACTGCAAACCTCTATCGATACTCTTGTTGGCACACACAAAATTACTTTCTTCGCTTCTCACATCGCTATTAGCTATACACTCTATTATAATGAAACGTCACGCGCAACTTGCAATCAGTAACACTTTTCTCTCTCTCTCTCCCCCCTTGGTACCACTCCTATTTCCTCAACTTCCGGTATCGAGCATTACATTTTTTTCCGCTTATCTTCAATCCTGTAGAATGCAGGAAACTGTTTTAATAATGGATATATATTTGAGTGTACATGAGGATGTATGAGTATAGTAAATATATGGTGTAGTATGATATAAAAGTAATGATGTTGTGTAGGATGGTATATAAGTAATGGTATAATTTATATTATTAATTAAAACAGTTATAAATTGTAATTAGTAAGTAAATTTTATTTTCTATTGTTACTTATGTAACTACAATTTGAATTGTTTAGCATCAAAGAGATGAAAGAGGTAGCGCATCAAAATACGTTGCGTATATGAATGAATGTCGGTTACTACAATTAAGATACAAGATTACTATTACAATCGTATTTTGATGAAAGAATGTCAAAGGAAGAAAATATCATCAAGATTACAAAGAATGCTATTAAACAACTTTCATAAAGATTGCAATAGTAATATTAATTGTAATAGTATAAGCCAAGTCTCAAATTTTGAAAAATGAAAGAAAATTGCGATTCTGAATTTTTGTGAAACGTATGAAAGAATGTGGACTGATAATGACAGACAATCAGATGTTGGGAACGGTCGTTAATGCCATTCTCTTATCAGACAAATAGTAGACTTTGCTTCCGAAGGCGAGAAATGTCAGTCAGGTGTAGTATGAAAAAAGTTGTTTGTTTTCAAAGGCTATATTTGTTAGGATGTTTTGTAAATTTTTTTCTTTTTTTTTTCTTTTTAAGAAAGCATTCTATTTTATTTGAGATTGTGAAACACCTTGTCAATGAGTCATTGCCATAAAAAAGCGCGTTGACAGCGATCCAAAATGCTACACTATCACGCCGCACGGTAAATTTAATCCACAGCTATATAAGAGAGCCCGTGCTCTCGCCAAGCACGAGCGAGTAAGACTGGCCCTGTAGAGCGAATAGCTTGTCGTTTTATGCGAGTATACGTAATGTACTTTGCAGATTTAACGACCAAAATATTTTTAAACTATATTTATTTTTTGTTTTGCATACAAGTTATTTTAAAAAAAACTTTATTGTTATCATTGACTTCTAAAATTAGCCATTTACTCGCGGTAATATTTTTGGTTCTCTTTTTAGGACGTCACAGGAATGACGCAGTATCGATTTTATGTACAAGTTTAAATTGTGCAGGAGAATGCACAAGATAATTCTATTATACGAAAGCCTTATATATCAAGATATTGAACAAAATGCAATTTTAATGAACAGATGTAATATTTTAATTTGACTTTTAAATGAATATTTAAAATTCCAAACTGTTGAATGTTTCGCATTGAAAAGTTTATTTAAAACATTCTATATAGAATATTTTAGCTTGTAAACAAAAGAGGTATATTTACTTTTTTATTCATTTTTTTTGTACATAAATTAATAAAATATTTTTATTTAAACTAGTTTTTTATAAACAATGTAAAGTATTTAACGTATATTTTTTTACTGGTGAGTAGAAAGTATAGTTTCGAAATTTGAACAATTTTAGCTAGATTTAAAAACAAACCAATAAAACGATAAGAAATTGATGACATATGAAATTGTTTGAACAATTTAACTCGTAAAATTGTCGATTTTGCAATTTACCATATAAAAAACTAAAAGAGTTGTTTATTCGTTTTAGTGTTTGAATTCTAAAATACGAAAATTGATGATAAGAGAAATGTAGGTCAAAAGAAATTACGCACAAAAAATACTATGTTACTTTGTAAGGATTATTTTAACTTGATAAGGAAACGCATCGCTCTGCAGCTCAGCTCCGAGGCTCATCTCATAATTAGTTACTTAATCCCATAAAAGATTTTTTCTCTCTCTTTCTTTATACCCAAGTTGAAGAATAAGTTTCACGCTTATATTGAAACAATTTTCTACCATATATCATTCTTAATTAAATTGATTAACTTATTTATTTACTAGGTGCAATAACCAAGTTTAATTAAAGGAGCATTTCCATGGAAAGTGATCATGGAAATTTTCTTCTGTTATGGGATTTAGATCAAACTTAGCCTACTTATAGTCCTTGATGTGACTAAAAAAATTGTAAAGCTTCTTTTTAAAAATATTAATAAATGTAGGAGATATTCAACTTTGGATTTTTTGAATTTTTTATTTTTGGAAACCACATTTTGATCGATAAAAAATATACTGTAAAAAGAAAGTCTTATTTTAAGACAGGTTTTGATGATTTTACAGATTTTTCATTTGCTTTAAACTGTGATAAAAAAAATGTCAAATTTCAAATTCGCATACAAACGTGAAGTACTAGTCAATTTAAAAAGGTAAATTTGTAATTATTGTCAATTCATTTAGATGAAGATAGTATTTTTTCATAAACTTATTTTATATAACAGGGCTTGCTGAATTTAAGAAACGTCTTAAATTAAGATTCGATTTTTACAGTGTATAAAGGTCAATTTTTTTTTAATTATTTGTAGAAAGACACATTTTTTTACTAAATTAAGCTAAAAATAATATTTACTCAAACTTTTGTTAATATTATAAAAAAAGTAGTTTTGATTTCTGTTTTTTGCAAAATCTCTAGTTTCTATTTTGTTGATATTTTTTGTAGTGATGAAGTGTACTTACCTCAAGATATTCTGTGAGTTTTAAAATGGGATGAGCATAACTTTCCAAGAAATAATAAAAATTTATGACAAATAAAGTTAAATCTTCGCTAAATCTATGAAAATAAATAACAAAAGAGCATCTCTCAAAAAGAACAACGTTCGAATCATACAAATTTAACGTTACTTGTTATACATTTTTATTTTTTTTTATATCAGTGGCGTAACTACTAGGGGGCAAAGTGGGGCAGTGCCCCGTTGCCCTTGGTCAACACTAATAGACCGTTCTATAAAAAAAATTCCAAAATTTAAATATAACATTTAAAAAATAAAATAAATATTTATCTAGGACAAAATTAATAAAATTTCAGAATTAAAAAAGAATTGCAAAAAATAATTAAAATTAAACAAAATAATTGCAAATTTTGCCAATTAATGGAACAAAAATAATGAAATCAATTAAAAATTGTGGAAAGTAATTTAAAAAATCATAGAAATGTTTTAAAAATAAAGAAAATAATTTAAGTTTGAGAAAAATACTTGAAAATCTTGAAAATAATTGAAAATTGAAAAGAAAATGATTAAAAAGTGTGATCAATAATTTAAAATTAATAAAAAATAATTAAATTTTGAGACAGTAATTGAGAAAATTAGACAATATACCTATATTTTAAAATTTGAAACTTGAAGAAAGTAATTGAAACATGTTACGAACAATGATAAGTTGTAAAAAAAAGACGCTTGAGAGAAATAATTGAAAAAATTATAGAATTTTTTTTTAAATAAAAAAAATTGAAATGTAAAAAAATATATGAAGAGCTTAGAAATTAATTGAAAAAAATGAGAATAACTAAAAGTTGGAAAAAAGAATTTAGGAAAGCTAAAAATAATTGAAATTTACGATAATTAATAAACAAATTTGGTAATTATGAAAACAAATGAAAATAATTTAAAAATGAAGAAAATAATTAAAGTTTTAGAAAATGAGAATAATAATTTATTTTATTTATTTTTTATTTATTTAATCCGATTTACGGGCTCAAAGCCCTTTGGTACATAAGTACTTAACAATAATTCTAAAATTAGATAACAACAATAAAAAGATAAAAGTAAAAATTGACAATAGCGTTAGTTTGAGGCAAATTTGTTTTAGATCGCAAAATTATAAACAGCAATAACTTACTTAACAATTTATAATAAATTTGGCGAAAACTTAAGAAATTTTTAAAGAAATATAATTTTCCAAAAATGTCTAAGCAGTTGATAATAAGAAATTGCAATCCAATTTGGAGAAATAAGAAGAAAACATTAAACGCTAGACAAAGTTGAAGTTAAACTTCACCAAAAGATAACCCAAAAATACAACAAAAAAGTTCATAACTGAGGGACCCAGTGAATGTAGTTTTACGAAGTTGTAGGTTAAGTTGGAAATGTTTTCCGCAAGCCTGAGAGAGAGGAAAGACTCTGTTTCTTCGAGGCGCGAATTTTTGGTTCTCCATTCATATAAACTATTCGAAGATCCGTTTCTCCTTTAGATACTCTGTCATTTAATGAAATGCGAGCCCTTTTAAATTCCTCCGACTGCGTAGGTGTTCTGTCCCAGGATAATGAGAGATTCGGTGGCAACATATTAGGAAGAACTGGATCATTCTTCTTGACTTTTATGAAAGCAGAAATGGTCTTTTCATAACGCAGTCTTAAAAATGGCGTGATTCGATTCTCTGTAGATAACCAGAAAGTTACAGATTTAAGAACGATTCACTATGTGACGTCAGAGTGCAAACAAGTACAGTCCAAATTGCGTGTCTCCCACTTTTCTACTTTTCTTGCACGCACTGTTTGACCAACAGAACAGAGTCGATGTCTTTAGCGTGAGTAGTACAGCTTCAAAATCTAACCTGACAGTATCACTAGCGCGGCGTGTTGACAAGTAAAAAAGTGTGAGACATTCAATTTGGATTGTATTTGTGTGCACTCAGACGTGACATAGTGAATCGTTCTTCATTCTGCAACTTTCTGGTTATCTATACAGAGAACCGAATCACGCCTTTTATGACTTTGTTATGAAAAGTATCGTTCGTAACTGCGTGAACAAAGCAGTCGTTTTGAAACTCGCGCAATTTTTGCAACTCGTTTCACTCGTTGCAAAAACATTGCTCTCGTTTCAGAAACGACTGCTTGTCACGCATGTTACGAAATATACTATTTTGACAGCCGACTCATCTGCAAGCGTGACACGTAAAGGACGTGAATGAGTTCGTGGCGCAGATTGTGAATAATTACCAAGACGATTTGTGGAAATAATTTTAGGTGTGTCTATTGGAAGTAATGTTTTTAAGATTTTTAAAGATAAGTTAGAATCTGAGATCGAATTGTCGTTCGAAGTAGAATTTACATCAGAAGATGTTTTGTATTCCGATTCGGACAAGTTGAACATTATTAAGTTTGTTTTTCTACTATTACGGTCTGAAATTTCGCGCAAGCAGTTGGACATAATATCATTAGTACAAGTAACTAAATTTGACCTCAAAGTAGAAATGTCAACTTTTATGTCCGCAACATCACTCTCCAGCGTGTCAACACGAACCAAGGCGCATGAGATAGATTTTTCTATGTTATTTAACCTGTCAGAAACGTTATCTAAAGATGCTTTAAGAGAGTTTAATTTCTCATCGATTTTTTCACCAATTTTTTCACCAATTTTTTCACTGATAACACTAAGCTGTTCAGCCAAAGCGGCAGAGAGGTCTTCCTTTGTCAAAGGTCTAGCAGAAGGTGAAGAAGATCTTGACACACCACAACACTTTTTTTTAATTTTGGCACATCCAGGGTGATACGGAGCATTACAGGATTCGCAACGAGATATTTCTTTCCGAATTTCAGCGTTGCAACCACGACAAACTTTGTCTGTGTCAGGAATCGACAACGTGTTTTCTGACATAGTTATAGGTTAGAAACCTAATTCAGCAAAATAAGTAACTTGAATTAATGCCGCACTGGTTATTTTATACAAAATGTAAGGATCAGTTATTTAGGTCTTAGATTAAACAATTAAAAGTTCAGCAACCATTCACAAATAAGATAAAAATTTAATTTTAAGAGAGTCACAAGCAGAACACAAGCAGAACACAAGCAGAATAATAATTAACAATCGAGGAAAATAATCGAAAAATGATCAAATTAATTCAAAACTGAAAAAATAATTAAAATATGCGGAAAATAATTTAGGATTAAGAAAAGAATTTGAGATATGATGAAATTAATTTAAATATTAAAAATTGAATAAAGTAGAATAAAATTTGAGAGAAATAATTGAAAAAATTAATAGAATATATTTTTAAAAAAAGAAAAAATTGCAAAATTACCTAAAAAATTAAAAACTCACAGAAATAATCGAAAATTGATGAAAATAATTGAAATTTTAGATAAATAATTGACAATTTTGAAAGTTATGCAAAAATAATTAGAAATTGAAGAAAATTTGCAAAATAATAAAAAGAAATGAAAATTAAACAGAATAATTGAAAATTCAGACATATTTGAATGTTCAAGAAATTAATTCAGAAATTATGAGAATGATAAAAAATTGAAAATACTAATTGCAAAATGACAAAAGTAATGATATTAGAAAAATGTATTTAAAAATACGATAAATAATAACAAATTTAGGAATAAATAATTAAATTTATTTAATGTCAAGGAAAAAATAATTAAAATTAAAATAGGTATTGAAAAAGCTAAACAAAATAATTGAAATTTGAAGAAGGTAAATATAAGATTTAGGGAAACAATTTAAAAATCATTAAAAATTGCAAAAAATTGCAAAAATATTTTGCATTTTTCTAATGGCCGACGCGAAAAAAATTAGTAACTTGAAATATATTATTTAATAACTTTTGATGTACAATTAGGTTCTGATTCAAAATTAAAACAAAAATAATTCAATATTCAAGGATCATATTACTCTTGAAAGACCAAAAGATTTACCGTTTAGTTGTTGAGTATTATTTATCCTAAAATTAAAATATTGCAAAAAAAGTTTTTTTATGTTGAAAACACAAAACAATAGACTAAAAAAGTTGAATACCGCGAAGATTCGAATAAAACGACAAATTTTAAAACGAATTTTTTGGCGTAAAAAGGGAAGTAAGAGTAACACAAAATACTTCTAATAAAATATAAATTTATTTAGTTCAAGTTTCAATAATTGTTACTGAACAAAATTTTTCCAAATAATAGCCATAACATCATAAACTTAAAATCGAAAATTCTGTAGCTGTCATTGAAATCATGGTTAGTTTGACAAATTTCTAAATACTCTGCACTACGTTTTTCAAAAAATTACTAGTTTTCTTTAAAATTTTATTACTTACATATTTTAATGGCGGAACACAAGGAATATTGTTTAAAAATATAAAATTTAGTTTTACATAAAACTTTTTATTTCATATTTGGCATTTTAGGAAAAAAAAGTTTTTACGTTGACTAGCTCATTTAAACTATCCTCCTTTTAAGTAATAGAAATCGTAATAGAAAAGAATTATTAAGAATTGAAGAAACTTTTAAATTGCTTCAAATTTAGTATACTTAAAACGTGGATTAATTGAACTTGCAATTAATTAATCAATGCAATTTTACAATAACTGAAATTTGTAAAAATTAAAATTTGCTATAAATGTAAAATTTGAGAACATTTGAAAAAAGAGAAATATGATTTAAAATTTTGAAAGAAAAAAAAAAACATCTAGTTAAAAATATTTAACTAGATGATATTTAACTAGATTTATATTTAGTAAGAAGTGTGTTTTTTACGAACAATTTAAAAAAAATCTACTCTTGTATCTTCCATCGATCAAAAGTTATATGGTTCCAAAAAAAAAAAAAGTCAAAAAATGTCAAAGTTGAATATCTCCTACATTT
This sequence comes from Ganaspis brasiliensis, assembly GCA_037103525.1. NCBI lineage: Eukaryota > Metazoa > Arthropoda > Insecta > Hymenoptera > Figitidae > Ganaspis > Ganaspis brasiliensis. Next base: position 143,661 of record JAZKLR010000448.1, read on the forward strand.
ATTAATATTTTTTAAAAGTAGCTTATCACAATAATTAACTGATATGAAAATTAAATTTAAAATTGTAAAAAAGCGTTAAAATCACACACTTCAATCATATTTTATGAGTCATAAAGTGTAATTCGCAGAAATGACTAAGCAGTAAATTTTTGAGTTTTCTTATCGCATTTTTCGCCGTATCAGTTTACAGATTGTTGATTTATCGCATCGGAATCTACGTCGAGAACATCCTTGGTTCTAATCTCTGATCCACGCCTTTGCGAAGGGAATACATAACGGAAATCCAAATCCTCGACGCGGTACGAGCAGAAGATAACGTGCGAGACGAGTACACTGCGAGTTTACTCTGAGAAAATTGCTCGCGCGTGATCGAGCGCAGCTAAATATAATACATTTTAACATATTAGGTATTAATGATATGGAGTTATGGAGTACTGTTCAGTTCAACACGTTGCCAGACATCACTGTAAAAAAAGAATCCTAACTTTTAAGAGGTATCTTAAATTCAGCAAGCCCTGCTATATAAATGTTTATGTAAAAAATACTATCTTAACAAAGATGAATTTACAATATTTACAAATTTACCTTTTTAAATTAATTTGTGCTTCACGTTTTTATGCATTTTTGATGATTTTAATTTTTTTTTTTTATCACAGTTTAAAGCAAAAGAAAAATCTGTAAAATGTGCAAAAGTTGCCTTAAAAATGTTGCGTCTTAAAATAAGGCAACTTTTTTGCCTTAAAATAAGACTTTCTTTTTACAGTGATATATATCCAAATAAAATAAAGAGAAGAATTTATCGGCAACAGTGCCTTGGGACAAGTGAAGAGTATCCAGGGAATGACGAAATTCGAGCAGACCTGATTTTGAAGGGCATGTGTCAGACAATGACGTCACTAGAATATATATGCAAAATTTGACTCAAACAAATGTCTCGCAAGTGTTTTATGTTGTCTCATTTTTGTGACTAAGACGCAATAAGTGTCAGACATTTTATGCGTTTTAGACACAAAAATGAGTTCAATCAGACACTTGTAAATCATTTGTTTTTTTTAGAGTGCAGTAGGGTGGTTCAAAAACTTTTTTTTTGTTCGAGACACTACACTGTAGTCTATCCCTACGTATTTTTCTTCGCTGAATCCGAATCCGAAGTTAGAACTGCCAAATTGATTCAACTTTTTGAAATTCTCTCAAAAAACTGATTAAAAACACAAAAAAATCACTTTTTAAGATTATCTAAAAAATGTTAGCTAACACAGCCCCACAAAAAAAAAGTTCCCGGATCTGGGTATAAGACCAATATTTTCCTATGTATTTTGATGCGCTGAATTCGAATCCACTATCAAAATTAGTCCAGCGGGTCTGATTTTGGACCTAACCTCAAAATCAATAAAATGGTACTTCTTGTTCGATAGCGTCTGAATCCGACCTAAAATTTATACAAGTCTAGGATCAATAGAAAGCTTGATTTTTTTTCCATAACTCACTATTGATGTGTTTTTAACATTTGGAAAAAAGTCATATTTTAAGTAAAATATCATAACTTAATTTTTAAAAATCATCGTAGAACAATTTTTAAAAAAGTGTTTTAAAGATACTAAATCAAGCCTTCAATTAATCCTAGACTTCTTTAAATTTTAGATCGGGTGCTGACGCTATCGAACAAAAAGTACCATTTTATTAATTTTGAGGTTAGGTCCAAAATCAGACCCGCTGGACTAATTTTGATTGTGGATTCGGATTCAGCGCATCTAAATACATAGGAAAATATTGGTCTCATACTCTCATACCCAGATCCGGAAACTTTTTTTGAGGATCTGTGTAGTTTAATCATTTTGACGTTGGATTCATATTCAGCAAAGAAAAATACGTAAGCATACACTAGTGTAGAGTCCCGGAAATTTGTTTTAAAAAATTTTAGCCAATCTGGTTATTCTGACTTCGGATTCAGATTCAGCGAAGAAAAATACATAGAAAAATCCATAAAAAATATATATAGTGTGTGTGTGTATGCGTGTTTTAACATTATGTCGGCCCAATACCTCGAGAACCGTTATAGAGTTAGAATCATCTCTTTTTTAACCAAATTATAAGTCTCTTAGGGGGACAAATTATGACATTTGTTTGAACCCAATTGATCAATTATAACTATCTTTTTTTAACATTTTAAAAATTTAAAATAATCGTTTTTTGTCGAAAGTATATTTATATATTTTTTTAAGAAAGAAAAAACTTTACAGTACAAGATTTTTCAAGATATCTACTTATATTTTAAAAATATAATAATAATCACCAATAATAAATAATTAACGTACAACTTAGCAGCGGTCTGTTTTATATTATTCATTGTTGTGAATTATCAACTCTTCTCTAAATATATACCCAGAAAGATGAAATTTTTTCAAAATATTGAGTTCTATACAATAATTTAAAAATACTGTCAGTGTATTTATTTTTCCATAATTGTTAAAACAAATAATTGTTGTTAATTGCTGACTTTCAGTAAAATTAGCGAAAGATAATGCTATTTTTTTATTACTGTTCAATTTTTATTTACTTCATCTACAATGAAAAATGATTTTTGCTTTGGGTGAAGTCATTATTATGCTAATAAATGTTTAAACAAAGAATTTTTATTAGTTTTTAACTTCTGTTAAAATTAATTTAAGGCAATGAAGTATGTTTATAATTTAATATTAATGGAATATTTTTGAAACCAAATTAGTTACTTAATAAATATGATGACTATTATTTAAATAAATTATTGTTGTCAGTTGTAAACTTTTATTTGAATTAACCTTTGATAGTGCAGTTTTTTTAATAATATTACTGTATACATGGTATGCATATTTAATGTTAGTTCAAATAAAAGTAATCATTTAACACCATAAATTGTTTAACTAACTAACAACACATTAACTAAATAACTAACTCACTTTTAAAAATATTATATGTATTCTTATTTATAAAATAATAAACATGTTTCATCGTCTTAAGCTTACTCTAATAAAAGATAAAAATCAAGAATAATTATTTGTTCAAAGATTTAAACATTTATATCTTTGTTAAAAAATAATTACTTCACCAGAGGCATAATTCATGTTTTATTATGGATTGCTCGAGACATTTAAAAATGAGAAAAAGGAACTACCTTATTCTAATTGTTATAAAAGTTAGCAAATAACAACAATTATTTGTTTAAACAACTATTCAAATAATAGAGTTTTTACATTATTTTATAGAACTCAATAATTGGAGAATAGTTGATAATTGCCAACAATTAATTGTTTTAAACAATTCTTAATGATTGTTGTGACTAATATAACATAGTATCTTGTTATAAAAGTAAAAAATTGACAAGTTTAGAAGAAACTACAACTTTCAAGGATTATTTGCTTTGCATAATTGTTATAGACAAACGTCTTGCAGTTATTTCAAATTGGTCTATTAGCTTGGAATATCTGTATAACGCTCCCCCATTGGCCGAAAACGAAGACACCATAAAATGTCTTAAAATAAGAAAAAAGTGTCTTTGTTCGAGACAAATGTTTTCACAATGTTTGTAGTCCTTTAAATAATAAAATTTTTAAAAATGCGCCTGTACAATTTTCACCAGTTAAGAAATTTCATTCTTCAGAAAATATTTTTTTCTGTTTATATTGTTTAAAAACCCAAAAATGAAGACTAATTGTTACGTCAAATTTGAATTTAAACGAATTTACGTTTAATCACTAAATTTCTCCTATAGTGCTTTTCTTTATAAATTCATAAACTCGGAAAAAGTTGTTTTCTTATAAATGAGAACTGTACATTTTTTGGTTTGTAACAAATTAGAGAGACGTGAAGCGAGTGACGCTTGGACGTCTGCAATCGAGAAAAATACTGTTGGTCTAATGCGAGAGTTCAACTAGAATCCAGGATATTTCAACTAAGCTTCGCTAAACTAGAAAATAAAGAAACGTACGAGAAGCAGCTGCTTTTTTCGATACTGGCAAAACGAAATAAACTTAATCTTCTCGTTCTTACCTACAAAGAAAAGTTCAGAGACACACCCTGAGGTTACAAATAACCCTTCTCAAATTTCTCGAAGGGGATTTTTTCGACTTTCCAGATAACTTTCCTCGTCATTTACACTTAGCTAAAAACCTAATAAACACAAGATCGTAAAACTGGCGGAGAGATAAGAATAAATTTTTCAAGTCAAGGGAAATTCAATTTCATTTAGTTTCTTTTCTTGCTAAATTTCCGTTTTATTACCAATTTGAAAACATTTTAATTATATGCAAAACAATAAAAATATTTGGTAATGAAAAGGAATTTATGTAAAACATTTCCCAAGAATATATAGAAACAAAGTATTTTAGAGATAAATATTTTAAAGGTGAAACATATATTTAAAATATAGTAAATATACATACATATGAAGAATTCACCAAAGAATTTTGACGTTTCTTTTAAGTGAGTCTAATTTCTAGAGATATAATTTTAGGGACAAATATTGTTAGAGTAATTTTCACAAATTATTACATTACTAACTACATTGCAGCGAGTGACGAGATAATAGTTTGCCGCATTATTATAATTGCAACGTGTCTCTGCTTTCGGTGGTATGTGCTATCGAGACCACAACCTACAACACACATAATAATCACCCTCTTTTAATTCAAGATTACATTTTAAAGTAAACTTTAAGTACATCATTTAAAAATTAGAATCTTATTTCTTACTAATGCAAATTTAGCAATTTAAATGTTCTTTAAATATATTTTAAGTGACAATTGGAGAAGTTATATTGTTAAAAAAATGGTGTATGCGCTTACAACTTTACACCGGTGTTAAGAAATCGGTGCGATTTTGGCCGTGCACTACACCGGCCGAGTGTAAACTTAAAACAAATTGCATTTACAACCAAGCGGTGTAAACGGACTTTCAAATCGCACCAAAAAGTGCGATTGTCAGTTTCTTTGTCTAACTGTCCCTCTCTTCGCCCCCTTTGTCAACATCTGAGAATAGCCATTTTTACGTTTTCTTCTAATTTTCGTTTTCACTGAATCCACTAGCAGACAATTATATATATGACATGACTAGAAGTTTCCGATGCGCGAACGCCAGACATGTTTTTCCCACGTTCAAAATTGAAACAGCCCATTACTAGTAAACTAAATGATTACTAAATATTTAAAAATGATAAATCCAGTTTATCAAAAACATAATATACCTAATGTAACTTAATATATAAAGTGAAAAACAATAAAACACAGAAGTAAATAAAAACAAAAAAAGATCACTCGACGACATAACCTAAACAAAGTATTGAAAATAATGTCATATCAATTTATTCAATTCTCTAGTCTATTCTATGTGGCATATAAATTTCCCGAATATTATTTCAGCTTCTTTAAGATATTTTAAATTCAGAATTGTATTTAAAAACAATTGGAATTTATTTTTATAATTTAGAAAAACAGGAACAGGTTTTATAATAGAGAAAAATATCAATTGTTGTAGAATCGAATGTTTTTTACAAAATGTATTCTATGTGGCAAATAAATATCCAAAATATTGTTTTAGTTTTTTTAAGATATTCCAAACTCAAAATGTATTTAAAAAAAATTGGATGATATTTCTATAATTTATTAAAACAAAAACAGGTTTTAGAATAGGGACAAAATATCAATTTTTGTAAAACCGAATACTTTTTCCAAATTCTATTCTATGTGGTATATAAATTTGCTAAATATGTTTAGCAATTCCTTAGGCTGTGTTAAAATAAGAACGTATTAAAAAAAAATTAGATTATATTTTTAAATTTTATCGAAACAAAAACAAGTTTTAGAATAGACACAAAATATCAATTTTTGTAAAACAGAATATTTTTTCCAAATTTTAATCTATGTGTCATAAATTTCCCAATTATTTTTTTAAATCCTTAAAGATATTTTAAATTTAGAATTGTATTTAAAAAAATTAAATGATATTTTTATAATTTATAAAATACATTTCTGAATTTAAAATATCTTAATGAATCTAAAATAATATTAAGGAAATTTATGTGCCACATAGAATAAAATTCGAAAAAAATAATCGGTTTGACCAAAATTAATATTTTGTCTCTATTCTAAAACCTGTTTTTGATTCCATAAATTATAGAAATATCATATAATTTTTTTTAAATACAGTATTAAAAATTAAATATCTTAAACAATAACAATTAAAATTTGGGAAATTTATATGACACATAGAATAGAAATTAGAAAAGATATTCAGTCATACAAAAATTGATATTTGGTCTCTGGTCTAAAACCTGATTTTGTTCGCATAAATTATAAAAATGTCATCTATTTTTTTTAAATTCAATTCTGAATTTGGATTTTCCTAAAGATTCTAAAATAATATTTGGGAAATTTATTTGCCATCGAATGTGTAAAAAATATTTGATTCTACAAAAATTGATATTTGCTCTCTGGTCTAAAAAATGATTTTCTTCTCATAAATAATAAAAATATCAGCAATTTTTTTTAAATATTGTTCTGAATTTGAATTTTCTTAAAGATTATAAAATAATTTTCAGGAGATTTATTTTCCATAGAATGTTCAAAAATATTTGATTCTACAAAAATTGATATTTGGTCACAGGTCTAAAACCCGATTTCGTTCAAATAAATTGTAAAATATCATCAATTTTTTTTTATTATTCTGAATTTGAATTTTCTTAAAGATTCTGAAATAATATTTGGGAAATTTATTTGCCATCGAATGTGTAAAAAATATTCGATTCTATAAAAATTGACATTTGCTCTCCAGTCTAATACCTAATTTTCTTCTTGTAAATAATAAAAATATCAGCTATTTTTTTTTAAATTCAATTCTGAATTTGGATTTTCTTAAAGATTATAAAATAATATTCAGGAGATTTATTTTCCATAGAATGTGTAAAAAATATTTAATTCTACAAAAATTGATATTTGGTCTCAGGTCTAAAACCTGATTTTCTTCTCATAAATAATAAAAATATCAGCAATTTTGTTTAAATATTGTTCTGAATTTGGATTTTCTTAAAGATTCTAAAATAATATTTAGGAAATTTATTTGCCATAGAACGTGTAAAAAATATTCGATTCTACAAAAATTAACATTTGGTCTCTGGTCTAAAACCTGATTTTCTTCTCATAAATAATAAAAATATCAGCAATTTTGTTTAAATATTGTTCTGAATTTGGATTTTATTAAAGATTCTAAAATAATATTTGGGAAATTTATTTGCCATAGAATGTGTACAAAATATTCGATTCTACAAAAATTGAAATTTGCTCTCTGGTCTAAAAAATGATTTTCTTCTCATAAATAATAGAAATATCAGCAATTTTTTTTAAATATTGTTCTGAATTTGAATTTTCTTAAAGTTTATAAAATAATTTTCAGGAGATTTATTTTCCATAGAATGTTCAAAAATATTTGATTCTACAAAAATTGATATTTGGTCACAGGTCTAAAACCCGATTTCGTTCAAATAAATTGTAAAATATCATCAATTTTTTTTTATTATTCTGAATTTGGATTTTCTTAAAGATTCTAAAATAATATTTGGGAAATTTATTTGCCATCGAATGTGTAAAAAATATTCGATTCTATAAAAATTGACATTTGCTCTCCAGTCTAATACCTGATTTTCTTCTTGTAAATAATAAAAATATCAGCTATTTTTTTAAATTCAATTCTGAATTTGGATTTTCTTAAAGATTATAAAATAATATTCAGGAGATTTATTTCCCATAGAATGTGTAAAAAATATTTAATTCTACAAAAATTGATATTTGGTCTCAGGTCTAAAACCTGATTTTCTTCTCATAAATAATAAAAATATCAGCAATTTTGTTTAAATATTGTTCTGAATTTGGATTTTCTTAAAGATTCTAAAATAATATTTAGGAAATTTATTTGCCATAGAACGTGTAAAAAATATTCGATTCTACAAAAATTAACATTTGGTCTCTGGTCTAAAACCTGATTTTCTTCTCATAAATAATAAAAATATCAGCAATTTTGTTTAAATATTGTTCTGAATTTGGATTTTATTAAAGATTCTAAAATAATATTTGGGAAATTTATTTGCCATAGAATGTGTAAAAAATATTCGATTCTACAAAAATTGAAATTTGCTCTCTGGTCTAAAAAATGATTTTCTTCTCATAAATAATAGAAATATCAGAAATTTTTTTAATATTGTTCTGAATTTGAATTTTCTTAAAGTTTATAAAATAATTTTCAGGAGATTTATTTTCCATAGAATGTTCAAAAATATTTGATTCTACAAAAATTGATATTTGGTCACAGGTCTAAAACCCGATTTCGTTCAAATAAATTGTAAAATATCATCAATTTTTTTTTATTATTCTGAATTTGAATTTTCTTAAAGATTCTGAAATAATATTTGGGAAATTTATTTGCCATCGAGTGTGTAAAAAATATTCGATTCTATAAAAATTGACATTTGCTCTCCAGTCTAATACCTAATTTTCTTCTTGTAAATAATAAAAATATCAGCTATTTTTTTTTAAATTCAATTCTGAATTTGGATTTTCTTAAAGATTATAAAATAATATTCAGGAGATTTATTTTCCATAGAATGTGTAAAAAATATTTAATTCTACAAAAATTGATATTTGGTCTCAGGTCTAAAACCTGATTTTCTTCTCATAAATAATAAAAATATCAGCAATTTTGTTTAAATATTGTTCTGAATTTGGATTTTCTTAAAGATTATAAAATAATATTCAGGAGATTTATTTCCCATAGAATGTGTAAAAAATATTTAATTCTACAAAAATTGATATTTGGTCTCAGGTCTAAAACCTGATTTTCTTCTCATAAATAATAAAAATATCAGCAATTTTGTTTAAATATTGTTCTGAATTTGGATTTTCTTAAAGATTATAAATTAATATTTAGGAAATTTCTTTTCCATAGTATGTTAAAAAATAAATATTGATTCTACAAAAATTGATATTTGGTCTCAGGTCTAAAACCCGATTTCGTTCTCATAAATTATAAAAATATCATCAATTTTTTTTATTGTTCTGAATTTGGATTTTATTAAAGATTCTATAATAATATTCGGGAAATTTATTTGCCATAGAATGTGTACAAAATATTCGATTCTACAAAAATTGACATTTGGTCTCTGCTCTAGAAACCTGATTTTCTTCTCATAAATAATAAAAATTTCAGCTATTTTTTTTAAATTCAATTCTGAATTTGGATTTTCTTAAAGATTATAAAATAATATTTGGGAAATTGATTTGACATCGAATGTGTAAAAAATATTCGATTGTCCAAAAATTGACATTTGGTCTCTGGTCTAAAATCTGATTTTCTTCTCATAAATAATAAAAATATTAGCTATTTTTTTTTAAATTCAATTCTGAATTTGGATTTTCTTAAAGATTCTAAAATAATATTTAGGAAATTTATTTGCCATAGAACGTGTACAAAATATTCGATTCTACAAAAATTGACATTTGGTCTCTGGTCTAAAACCTGATTTTCTTCTGATAAATAATAAAAATATCAGCAATTTTGTTTAAATATTGTTCTGAATTTGGATTTTCTTAAAGATTATAAAATAATATTTAGGAAATTTCTTTTCATTAGAATGTGTAAAAAATATTTCATTCTACAAAAATTGATATTAGGTCTCAGGTCTAAGACCCGATTTCGTTCTCATAAATTATAAAAATATCATCAATTTTTTTTTATTGTTCTGAATTTGGATTTTCTTAAAGATTCGAAAACACTATTTGGGTAATTTATTTGCCATAGAATTTGTAAAAAAAAATTCGATTCTACAAAAATTGATATTTGGTCTCTAGTCTAAGACCTGATTTTGTTTTCATAAATTATAAAAATATCATCTTTTTTTTTTTTTTTTTTGAATTTGGATTTTCTTAAAGATTCTAAAATAATATTCAGGAGATTTATTTCCCATAGAATGTGTAAAAAATATTCAATTCTACAAAAATTTTGATTTGGTCTGTAGTCTAAAACCTGATTTTGTTTCCATAATTTATAAGAATATCATTAAATAGAGTTTTGAATTTAGAAAATTAGAATATCTTAAAGAATATTTGAAAAATATGTAGCAACTTTTTGTGCCATGTTGAATAGAATTTCAAGTAAATATTGTGCTTTACAAAAATTGATATGTTGCCTCTAGTTTTAGAACCGTTTTTGTTTCCATAAATTATAAATATATTTTTGTTAATTTCTTCTTAAATTTTGTTTTTATTTGAACATATGTTCAAGAATTTAAAAAATACTTAGGATCTTTAAGTGCCACATAGAATAGAATTTGAAAAATATATTCTCTTTTACAAAAAATTGGTATGTCATATGGCAGGGATCACAGTGGTTTCTTCGTTCAATTTTAGGTAAAAAAGGGGATTTCGATTTTCAAAAAGGGGATTTTGGAAATTAAGAAAAAAGGGTTATATTAATAATTTAAGTTTTCTTTTACAAAATTTTAATGTTTCTTTTTTTCAAAACAATTTTATTAAGTAATTTAGTCTTTTTTTGTTTAATTTGTTAATGAAAATTTCAAAAGAAAGAGCACTTTCGGAAATACAAAAATTTATCTTTTAATAGGTTGTCTGTTCAATGACGAGAAGATGGTTGTTGCAATTAAATATTTTTAAAAATCATTTTCAACTTCAAATGGTTTTTTAAATTATTTATTTAATAATTAGATTTTAAACAGGAAACATAAAAATCTGTGATGTAAAATTTTCTGATATAATGTTAAAGAAATTAAATTAAAAATCTTTCAGCGAAATATAACAAAATCAATTCAAATTATTTTTATTAATCTCTTTTATTGTACTTTTATATTTTCTAATTCAAAACAATTAATTTTTGTTTGAAATAAATAAATATATTTCATAAACAATTTTTTTTCATCTAATAAAATAAATTTGATGTATTTCAGCAAGAATACATGGTTTTATTTTATGATGCAAAACTAGTAATATTTGTTTAAAACGTGTAAAAAATATTTATTAAAAAATTTTTTTATCCAATAAATTAATTTGCTTTAATTAATAAATTAAGAATACATGGTAATAAGAAAATTATATAACTTTTTAAAATAATTTTAATTTATTTATGATTTTTTTATGTTTCCTGTTTAAAATGTAAATAAGTTCAATAAATAATAATAAAAAACCATTTCAAGTTAAAAATTATTTTTAAACATTTAAATTCAATAACTACTTTCTCATCATTCTACAGACACCCTAAAAAAGGATAAATTTTTGCATTTCCGAAAGTGAAAAAATATAAACTTTTTTAAAAAAAGAAGGTCAAAGAAGAGAAAAATGTTGATTTTAGGTGTTTTAGGTGATTTTTCTAAAAAAAAGGGGAAAATAAGGGGATTAGGTGAAAAAGGGGAGAAACTGTGATCCCTGCATATGGTCATATGTTATGTTTGCGTTGTCAATTCTGTTGAGCATAACCATTAAAACGTTTGTGGCTTTGTTGTTTAGCTGTGTGTAATATCATTTGTGCTCTTGACAATTTTAAATATTAACTTGAGTGTATGACTTTTGAGTAAAAATGTGTATTGATAGTTTAGAATTTGTGTTTTTATGGATGTGATTGTAGGTTATGTGTAATCGCGAGTGGCACTCGCACCAATCAGTGTTGATGTCTCATGTGTCATAACAACTTCGCACCGTAACACTGGCGTTGCAATTTAAAAGTGTAACTTACAAAAAATCAACACTTTTAAGGATGCATTGCATTTTCTTCGCACTTTTTGGTGTAAAGTACGTTTCTTTTTTTTAACAGTGTATTCATAATAAAATGTCAAAAAATTAAAAATCTTCATTACATATTTCTACAAATTTCAGGTAAAATGTATACTCTACATCAACTAATTGATTCGTTTTTCCATATAGAATATTTGCATTTTAAAAAAACTGTGGTTATAAAATTCAAATTTTAGATTTTATTAAAAAAAGTGGACAAAAGTGGCTTCTTTAGTGTGTTTTGTAATTATTTTAACGCCAAAAATCAGTTTAGAATTAAATGATATCTGTACCCGTTTTCAAGAAATCTGTAATTTCGAATTACTACTTTTTAACTACCCCTCGTAATTCAATAGATCCTCAACAGTGGCGTAACTGTTAAGGGTCAAAGTGGGGCAGTGCCCTGGGGCCCTTGATCAACCCTAAATATACCCGTTTTTAAAAAAAAATCAAAAAACCATACTAATTGTAGTAATTTATAGTTTTTACATCTTGTGTTATCAACAATTATAAATATTTTAAATATAATACTTAAAAACCAATTTATATAAAAAAATAAATATTTATTCAGGATAAAATTTATAATATTTTAGAATTAAGAAGAATTGCAAAAAATAATTGAAACATGAAGAAAATAATTTTAATTTGAGAAAATTACTTGAAAATCTTACATATAAATTAAAAAAAATGGAATAATGCAAAATTAGAGAAAATAATGGAAAATTGAAAAAAAATGATGAAAAATTGAGACAAATAAAATTCAAAAAAAATAATTAAAATTTGAGAAAATAATTGAAAAAATTACATAAAATATTTTAAATAAAGGAAAGTTAAAAAAATTTCAGAAAAATTCTTAAAACTTTCAGAATTTTATGGAAATAAAAGAAAACCATTAAAAATTAGATAAAATAAATTGAATAAGATAAACATAATTTAAAATTAAAGGAACAACTTTTAATTAAAGGGAAATAAGTATAAACTTTTTGGATATTATGAAAAACAACGAGAAAAATAACGAAAGTAATTGTAAATTGAAAAAAATAACATAAAAAATAATATAAATAATTGAAAATTGAATGAAATAATTAAAATGTCTGCTAAATAGTTTAAAATTTTTGAAATTTTAAAACAAATGAAAAAAAATTGAAAATTGAAGGAAATCAATTTTGGAAAGTAATAATAATTGAATAATGATTTTAAATTTTGAAACATGAAGAAAATAATTGAAATAAGATACAAACAATGATAAGTTGTAAACAATAAATAACATTTAAGTGAGATAAATTGAAAAAAGATAATAACTAAAAATTGGAGAAAAGAATTGAAAAAAGCTAAAGATAACTGAAATTTACGATAATTAATCAAAAATTTTAGAAATTATGAAAACAAATTAAAATAATTAAAAATTGAAGAAAATAATTAAAATTTTAGAAATTGTTTGAATATCTTAGAAAAAAATTTTACAAACTGAGAATAATAATTAACAATCAAGGGAAATAATTGAAAAATGATAAAATTAATTCAGAATTGAAATATGCTGAAAATAATTAAAAATTGAAGAAAATAATAAGAAATTTGAAAAAAACATTTAAAATCTTAGTAAATAATCTTAAAAAATAAGAATAATTAAAAATTGGGGAAAATAATTGAAAAATTATTTTCAAATTTGAAACTTGAAGAAAATAATTGTAATATGATAAAACCAATGATAAGTTGCAAAAAATAAATGAAATTTGAAATAAATAATGGAAAAAAACTAATTTTTTTAAGTATCCAAAATAATAATTAAAGTTTGAGAAAAAGACTGGAAACTCTGAGAAATTAATTGAAAAAATTGAGAATAACTAAAAATTGGAGAAAATAATTTAAGAATGCTAAAAATAATTGAAATTGACGATAATTAACAAAAAATTTTGAAAAATTATGAAAACAAATTAAAATAATTAAAAATGGAAGAAAATACTCTCTTAATCTAAATTAGTGGTTTTCCACTAATTAAGATTAAAAGAATAATTAAAATTTTAGAAAAATACCTAAAGATCTTAGAAAGTAATTTTACAAAATGAGAATAATAATTAACAAATTAGGAAAATAATTGAACAATAATAAAATTAATTCCAAATTGAAAAAAATAATTGAAATATGATCAAAATAATTTAAGATTGAGAAAAAAATTGAAATATGACGAAACTAATTCAAATATGAAAAATTGAGAACAGTTAATAAAATTTGAGAGAAATAATTGAAAAAATCATGGAATATATGTTTAAAAAAAAAGGAAAATTACAAAATTACTTAAAATTTTTTAATTAAAGAGAATAATGGAAAAATCACAGAAATAACGAAAATTGATGAAAATAATTGAAATTTCGGATAAATAATTGAAATAATGAAAATAATTATAAATTGAAGAAACTAATAGAATAATTGTGGAATTTATTTTTAAGCAGAAGAAAATAATTGAAAAATCGTTACATTATGAAAAATTGATATCAATAATCTGAATTTGACATAATAATATGGTTGAACTTGAGAATTATTTATTGTTTCGTAGGGATCGAGACTCTCGTAGGGGTGGGGGCGTATGCATTTATATACACAAAAAGATTGCATGCACCTTGGTGACAATGAGTGTAGAAAATTACCATCCTACATCAGAGTTTCTTTTCATTAAAATTGGCACACAACATGATACTGCTTTGATAGGTGTAGTTTACAAACCACCCAACGCTTCGTTTGGCAGTGACCTTGAAGATCAGATATTCTCTTTAATTCCTAACTATAATAATATTGTAATTATGGGAGATTTTAATTCGAATTTAAATGCGAATACTGCTCAATCTAAATACCTTTTATCACTTGTACACTCGTCTGGACTTTCATTAGTACCCCATAATTCCACCCACCATACAGCTACATCTAGTACTAGAATTGATTTGATGATGGTAGATAATATGGACAAAGTTACTTCTTACAATCAACACCCAATATCTTTTCTCTCTAATCATGATCTGATTAATATACAAATCGAATTTATGGGTGTTAATTCTCAAAATTCTATTTTTCCAAAACTTGTACGTAACTTACGGAACATTCCTGAACGTGAGTTTCTTACACACCTCTCAGAATATGACTGGAAACGTGTCTACCTAGTCGGTGACATAGAAAGTAAGGTGAACATAGTTAGTTCCTACCTCACCTCCGCTTTCGATCATTTTGCACCCCTTCATATGTCTAATCCCCGAAAAAAATACTCGCCCTGGATGAATAAGGAGATTCAAATGCTTATTTGTGAAAGGAATAGACTCCGTAGAGTTGTGAAAAGAACAAGGAGTTCAGTCTTGCAGTCCGAATTTAGAAGGATTCGAAACTTAGTGCAAACTAAGATTAGAGATGCCCATAATAAATATAATTTTAATGCAATTAAAAATAAAAGTAAATCTGAAAACGTATGGCATGTTCTTAAAAAACTCAATCTTCTGGCTGCAAACAAGGACTCCTCTGATTATAATTTTGACATAACCGAATTTCTTAATATCTTCACACATATTCCAGTGTTGCCTCCTTCTGATAGCACCTCTTCTCCCAATGAAAGCTACTTGGATGAGACCAAGTTTTATTTTGAGGACATCTCGCCAGAAGTCTTGCTTACAGCTATTTCAAAAATAAAATCTAATGCAATTGGGGCAGATGGTATCTCTTGTAAAATGATCGAATTAGCTCTACCTATTCTTTTTCCTGTCCTTCTTCACATCTACAATTATTCTCTTCAAGTGGGTATCTTCCCTGAACCTTGGAAAAGAAGTCATATTCGCCCGATTCCAAAAGTGACTAAACCCACGACTCCCTCTGAATTCAGACCTATTTCTCTACTCTGTACTCTATGTAAGCCTTTGGAACGCATTGCATGCAATCAATTAACTCAATACCTAAATTTGAATAATCTATTCGAGCCTCTACAATCCGGTTTTCGTCAAAATCATAATACCTGTTCGGCATGTTTAAAATTTACATCCGACACCAAAAAGGCTATGGATGATAAGAATATTACCATTGTGGTTCTTTTCGATTTTTCAAAAGCATTTGATTTGGTTGATCACTCTTTATTGTTCGCCAAGCTTAAATCCTGCAATCTATCGAATTCTGTTCTCTCCTGGTTCAGATCTTACTTAACTTCCCGATCTCACAGAATAGTCAATAGTAGAGATGAATTTTCATATTGGAGATCTATTAAATGTGGTGTACCGCAGGGTTCATCGCTTGCTCCACTCCTTTTCAATATATATGTGGCTGACTTAGGCACCCAACTTAAATTTTGCAAATACGTTAAATTCGCTGATGACTATAAATTGTATCTTTCAGGCCCTCTAGCAACTCTACCTTACTTAATTAAGTGTGTACAGCATGATATTGACGAAACTTTGAGATGGTCAAAAATAAATGGTCTTATTCTAAATCCTCTAAAAACTCAAGCCATTATCATCGGACTATCCAACTACTCGCTAACGAGTTTTGTATTAGAGGAAATTACATTGAAAGTCGATAAGATACCGATCCCTTTCCAGGAATCTGTTAAAGATCTTGGATTAATACTAAATCGCACTCTGTCCTGGAAGGAGCATGTTTCTAATATATCGCGTAAGACCTACATGCTTCTCCAACAACTGCGGAGAATTAGAGATTCGCTTCCTACATCTACACGGTTACTTTTGGTCAAATCTCTTGTTCTCCCAATATTTGATTATTGCTGTTTAGTTTATGACGATATTACCGATGATCTTAATGCAAAACTAGAAAGATCCCTGAATGCATGTATAAGGTTTATTTATAACCTCCCAAAATCTGAGCATATTACTCAATATAGGATGAAAGCGGGCCTTCTAAATGTTGCAGCCAGAAGACAGTTTTTTATGGGAACAACTTTGTTCTCGCTTTTTCAAAATGAGATTCCTAGATATCTTTTTGATCTTTTTGATTTTAAAGATCTAAATGATACTATACATAGCAGGCTCCGAGAAAGAAACTCAGTACTAAATATTCCTACACATCGAACTTGTAAATTTCAGAAATCTTTCTCGGTTAGAGGTGCAAGGCTGTGGAATAAGATTCCTCCTAGGATTAGAAATGTTAATAACAAGGTTGTTTTTAAAAAAGTGTTTTTCTCGTTTTTGTTTGAGAATAATAGCGAAATGTTTGAAGTTTCTTTCTGGTAAAATGTTATATACTGCTCTATATAAATTAGGTAGTTACAACTCGTTTATTAGTTATAATTTAATTACTCTCTATAATATTACCATTTAACTCTATTCCGTGCACAAACTTTATTAACTTTGTAAATTTTGTAAACCCTTTGATTCATTCAATATTTCATTACCACACGTCGGTCAAATTTAGACTATATAATAAATGTTCTGTAGTCATATAATGTTATATAATTGTTATGTTTTTGTGTATGATATATATGCATATGTTGTTATATCTACATATATATTCTCAGTGCGACATTGAGGCGGAGTCCCAAAAGTACATACATTTTATATTTTCTGAATTGTACACACAATTATTAAATTGTGACCCTGCTTCTGTGGTGTACCTCATTGATTGTTGATACTTATATACTTTATATGACATCGTTGTAGCACTCTTTGTTTGGTTTCGATTATCCAGATACTTTAAGTTAAATTTTATTTATATATAGATTTTAAGTTATTCCCTTTTTTCCATGTATGCCATTGTTATACAAATTATGTTCCTTGGAGGGCTTATAGCCCTAGGAACTTGTATCATATTAAATAAATAAATAAATAAATAATAACTGAAAATTTAAAAAATTAATTAAAAAATAATAAAACTATTAAAAGCTGGAGGAAATAATTACCAAATATTAAAAAAAAACAAAAAGTGAACAAAATAATTGAAAATTGAGATATATATTTGAAAGATTTGTAAATTAATTAGGACATTATGAAAATGATTAAAAATTAAAACTAATAATTTAAAATTTACAACAACAAAATTAATTAAAATTCCCGAAGAATAATATAAAATTTAGGAATAAATAATTAATTAAAATCCTAATAGAAAAGAATTATGAAAAATTAAAGCAATTTGTAAATCACTTCAAATTTAGTATATTTGAAACGTCGATTAATTGAACTTTTGATCAAAGCAAGTTCACAGTAACTGAAATTAAAATGGCTATAAATTTGAAATTTGAGAACATTTTAAAAAGGTGAAATATGATTTAAAATTTTAAAAGAAAAAAACATCTATGTATTGACACACGGAGAAAATGTTTCAGATAAAGTTTACCATGTTAGCATGATACACCTCGGATCAAAGTGATTTTTAGAAAACTTTACCATTCAATTTATAATAGAAATTATTCAAGAATTAGAAATGTTTTATACAAAAATATGGATACACATCACTCTCCAGCATGGTAATTTGATGGTCGGAGGGCGATTCCTCGATTGCCAGAAAGTTGAGTATTATTATACACAGCACGTGGGAAAACTTTACCATGCTGGATGACAAGGCGCTGAGCTCGAATTCTTGAGCTCGACAATGCTCTTGTCAAGGCTCCTGCTCACCAGCATGGTAAAGTTTTGCCAACTAGATGATCTTTTCTATTCAACCAAAAAATAAAAAGATTTCCTTCATATTAATTACAGATTTATATCCTATAGAGATTACTTATTTCGCTAATTATAATTACATTTAACGATACAATCACGATCATAGTTTTAACCTTAAGATTAATTTAATATTCTTTTCAACTATATACAAGACGCGATTTACCTAAACTAAACTTACGCCGCAATATACAAATATCTAAATACACATTCACGCACACCGAACACGCTCGAATACATTTGGAATTAGAGATTCAAACTTTCCTTATATACTAACTGAGTAGAATTGTATCCCTTTATGAGAAACGGTTTTAATTCTTATATCTTTAGACTGAATAATTTTAATTTAAAACAATTATGTGTTAATTATTGCTTCCTTCCTTGATCAATTTTTTATATAAATCAAGTTTCAAAATTTTGGTAATTTCTATTAAATCTTTCTTTTTTGTCTTGCAATAATCTGTGAATCAAATTCAAAATGTTAATTTAGAACTTATTTTGTATTTTAAATTCTAAAAAGTACGACCAAAATATTATATTAATGTCAAATAGTTTTTTAATTCAAAAAAAAGTTGTATTTAATGTATAAAGTTATAATTATGCAGTTCATTAATTAAATAAAACTTAAAGGTCTTGTTATAAAAATAACTTGTAGATATTTTAAAAAATATTTTTTATAATGTGTACATATTTAACAATTATCTAAATATTAAAAATAGGTGTAATTAACAAAATCTTTGACTTTATCTTTTATTCACTTTAGATCAATTTCACTTGTGTTAATTTCGATTTCCGAGACTCAAATATTCATTTATTAAAAATATATTATATGTATTATATATAAAAATATTAATATAAATGTTATTTAATATAATAATTTTTATAGAAACAAATTTGTATTTTCTGCATTAAAAGTTTAATAACCTAGAAAATCCTATCTGTTCTTTTAATCTGAATTAGTTAAAAATAATTAATTATTAATAATAATCAGAATTTTACTAAAATATTATCTATTTTGATATAACTTAAAAATAAACTAAACTAATAATTATTTATTTTTTACTAAATGATTAGTAGAAATATAGCTATTTGAATTAATAGCTAACTTTTTGATTTCAAGCTAGTTATTTTTAACTAACTCAGATTTAGAGAATTTGTTAAACGTTATTTACGAAAATAAATATTATTTTGAATAAGAATTTGAATAAATAAAAGTTATTACAAATAAAAATTGAAAGTAATGAATTAAGTAGATCTTATAAAGGTATAATAAATGAAAAGTAAGAAAAATAATAATTTTAAAAAATGACATTTAGCTATTTAAAAATAGTAAAGAGTAAAAATTACCATAATTGAAAATTTTCAAAGCAAGAAAGAAACTTTAAAATATAAAAAATCTGCCTTTAAATTACAAGAAATTTTTATTTAAAAAAATTTACAAACATAGAAGTTTAGAAGTTGTAAAATATATGTTTGATAGTTTAATTTTACAATGATAAAAAAACCAAGAAAAGCATCATATCTGAAATATTTTAGGTAATTTTCTTTTTAATTAATGTAAAATACAAATATTGTTTAATTTATTATAAAATTTATTATTTTAGTATTAAATGTAAATAAATATTAAGAATTAAACTATTTACAGAAATACACAATTAAAGAATCAAAATATTATAAGAATTTACAAAATAAACTAATTGAAAGAGTAGTCAGTAAAATATGAAATATCTAACAAGTTTTAGTTTAAAATTTGTTTGTCATAGTTGCATGTTATATAATTCAACGTAAGCTAGGCTAGCCTCTAATATAAGTATTAAAATTAATAATTTAAAGATCATTCTTTTTCCTTTTAATAAAAAGAGTTCTTGTGGAATTAACAGACGACAAATAATATGTGATCGCATCTGCAAATTAAAAATGGAAAAAGAGGGAGAAAGTTTGATTTATCATGCGATAGGAATAAATTGCGAGTTTTGAGGAGAGTTTACCATGCTGGAGAGTCATTGGACTTGACGCTGAGCCCGAACTCCGATTACCCGTAGCATGGTAAACTTCTGCACATTTCTCGGCAAACTCTTTTCAACTTTAATGCACATTTTACAGCTTTAAGCGAGTAGTCTTTTTCAGTCTACTTTTGACTCTCAAGTACCACGTATATGGGAAAATTTTTCTTATTTTTTGAAAATAACTAAGGTAAAAGCACCAGTACCTGGACAAAGCAAAAATTGGGACCAGTAGTTGGACAATAGCAAAAAAGAGTTAAAATTTCCTCCAAACTAAATGAAAAAATTCATAGATACCCTTCAGATAGTCAGTTTTTAGGTATAATTAAATTTGTTAATCGTAGATGCAAAATGTTTAGCAAAAAAATTATTTAAGACGTTTCTTTTAAAACTACTCTGAGTTGTCTGTCCAAGTTTACCTGACGTTTTTTATACGTACCCCAGTAGATGGACAGACACTTTGCAGACACTAATTAATCAATAAAATAATCAATTAATTAAAAACCTAAATAACTAATTAATTTAGTAGTTGCCAATAAAAGTTTTAATAATAAATAATAACAAATAATCTATAATAGAGTGTGTATTTTCCTATATGTCCAACTATAGGGTCTTATGTCCAAACTACTAGGCCCATCCAAATAGCGTACTGTCCAACTTCTGCTGCAAATAAGCTATTTTTTTATTTCAAGCTTTTAATTTAACGAAAACATTTATTATAATTAATTTTTTATTAATTCGAATCCGTTAAATGTAAGTTAAACGAAAATCCAAACATTTCGTAAAATATAATTAATTATCTTAGTACAAAATATCACTAAACTTGACACCCCTTCAAAACTGTCCAGGTACTGGTGCTTTTACCTTATCAGAATTTTGAACACAATATCTCAATTGTAACTTTGATCCGAGGTCCTGCATATAATATGGGAAAGATTACCTCAAACGTTTTCCCCGTGCAATATCCCAGTTACGCCACTGGTCCTCAACCGAATTTAAAAAAGTGTATTGACTTTGAGAAAGTAGTTAAAAGAACTAGGATAGTAGTAGGTGCTACTAAGAAAGTAGTTAAAAATATAATTTTATAGTTGTTTTTGAAATTTAACTATACTTAAAGTGGTAAACTGAACGACTAGTGTTTACCTTCTTGAAAAATAGTAAAATTAACAATACGAGATGGTTAAATTTACTAAAAAAAGTGGTTATTTAAACTATTTTGCACTGAGCTAATCAATGGTAGTTAAATTTTCCTGCTTAATTTTTTAGTGTAACGTAATTTGAAATTACGGATATCTTAAGAATGGAAGCAGATAGGATTTTATTTAAAACTGATTTTTAACCTAAAAATAACAACAAACTATGCTACAGAAGCCATATTCGTCTGATGTTTTGGGATACTAATCTTAAATTCAAGATCAACGTTTCCAAAAATATTACTTTGGTGTTACCCCACTTTAGTCGTGAAGTTAAGACAAGTGCCACGAAAATGAAGTCAAAAAGGTTTCTGTAGCTTGTTTTGTAATTATGTATACGTCAAAAATCAGTTTACAAAGAAATTATATCAGTTCCCATTTTCGACAAAATTGTAAATTCAAATTACGTAAGAGACTATTTAGTTCATGGGCGTTACCTACTTTATATAAAACCACTTTATTTGAAATAGAAAGATATAAAACTGTAATGTTTTCTCTTTCACTCCCATATAAAATCCCCATCAAAACCCTTCTCTGGGTACGCCCTTGGCATAACGTATAAGACATGTTGTAACTAAATAATTTCAATTATTATTTTTATGGCATTAATTGGTTAAATATTATGATAGATCCTTTTTTCCTTATATTTAATAAATTTTCTTATGCAATAGTAGTTTCAAAAATGTATAAAAGAAATTAACGAAAAAGTTCCAATTAATGTGGCATAACGTTCAGTCTTTCACGTCATCCGAAATTACGGATATCTCGACAATGAAAAACGATAAACTATCATTCAAAGCGGAAATTCAACCTCTAAAAAGTTACAAAACAGAGCCAGTATCATTTTGACACATGACTTAATTTGAAGATTGTTATATTGTACAGAATGGAAATGTTATTTTGTACAATTTTGAAAAAGAAATTTGTTATTTTGTACAATTATTTAAAAAATGGACTTAATTGTAATCCCAGAGTTTTTTAGCTTTTTTAAAAAATTGTACAAAATAACAAATTCATTTTTCAAAATTGTACAAAATAACATTCAGCACTTGTACAAAATAACATTTCCATTCAGTAAAATATAACAATCTTAAATTAAGTCATGTGTCAAAATGATACTGGCTCACAAAACATGCTACTCTCTAAAATTGAATAAGTAAATTTTCGCTTATTTAAATTTAGAGAGTACAGAAGCGATTTTTGTTTGCATTTTTGTTAACATAACTATCACCTGTAAAAGATAAAATCTTAGAAATCTACTACGCAATTCTAAATTATATTCTCAGAAACAGGAATAGATAAGAGCTTACTAAAAATGAATTTTTAGTCTAAAAACAATTTAAAAAACATGCTACAGAAGCCTTTGTTGTGTGCTCTTTTGTAACACATACTTTAACTTTAAAAGCACCGCATATCAAAATAAAAAGAAATCCTACATTAATAACCTCACATAAAAAAATTGAAAGTTTCGAAAATTTCGATATTATGAAAATATCGATGAGTCGACGTATCTTAGGTATCGTCTCGAGGATTAAAGTATCGATTCTTTTATAGAGTAGACTCTTCTAAACATCGAATCGACATAACCACTCGTTTTCTCCAGTCCTTTAAAGCTTAATCAGTAGATAAATCGGTTTTAGTCAGACGGGTTACAATCGTTATCGTTATACCTCTCCTCTAAGTTATCCATAACAAGTTTTTTTTAAAGATAATAATTTCAACATCTCATACTGCAAATCAAAAAAACAAAATTATCGATAATATAATTGTTAAATAATAATTTTACAATTTCTCCTGTTTCACAGTCATATTTTTTTTTTTACTCCAGTTGTATTTTAATCATTTTCACAAGAAATAATTATCTCCTGTTTTAGTATTAAATAAAATTTCCATAGTGGGAATATAATTTCATCTTGTGAAATTAATTTTTTTCAGTCCTATGAAAAGCCGATCACAGAAAGAAAGGACCTTTTCCGATTGCATTCTTTAGAAACGTGTAATAAAGTAGAAAAACCTGTT
Source organism: Ganaspis brasiliensis (assembly GCA_037103525.1). Lineage (NCBI taxonomy): Eukaryota > Metazoa > Arthropoda > Insecta > Hymenoptera > Figitidae > Ganaspis > Ganaspis brasiliensis. Next base: position 167,312 of record JAZKLR010000448.1, read on the forward strand.
TGAAGTTTATTTTTACGAAACGCCAAGGGCAAAATCGTTACTGTAGGTAGCTTCAGTATTTTTACTTTATTCGCCCCAGTGAACGTTTGGCGAAGAAATAAAGGAACACCGCAGAATGGATATTCTTTATCAAAGGCGTGCATCGTCAGACATTCGAGAATAGTTGATAGATTATAATTTCGAGGTAAAAACTTGTAACTCGTCAAGTTTCAATTTTTTTTAGATAATAGATACACCAAAAAAAAGGTGAGAAAATGTAAAGCATATATACATTTTTACGATTGATTTTCGATGCGTATATAAAGCAGTTTTAATATAAAAACCGATGCAAGAAAAATTATCACGATTTAAAGGTGTAAATATGATGTCCTCTTTATCTGTGTATTTAAAAAGATAAAAAATAAAAACTTGAAATACTGTCAGTACATATAGGAGGGAAAATAATTTAAAGTTTCTCATCCCTTTTAACATACTTGAATTCAGTTTTTACAAGAGTTTTAAATTAAATTACACGAGTAGGTACTCTAAAAGTTGCAACTCTTAATTATCCATTTGGTTAATTGAAATTAACTCAATTCAGACAATCTATTCACTTGAAAATGAGTATTTTAATTGGTTTTAATTCGTTTTTAAAGTCAAATCCAATTAGTTCATTTTTATCATTCTTAAAAATTTGATACTACTTCGTAAAAATGTTTCTCAGTTTTGTTAAAGGCATTTTATATTTGCATTTTGAGCCATTTTTTAAATAAACTTAATTGAGTTAAGTAATTATTTACTTATAGAAGAAACTGATAATTAAAAAATAATTGTATTTTCAATATTTGTCATACTCGCGTATTTTTATGTTAAGAAAATATTCAATTTATTTTCTTTATCGAGTTTATTGAGTATATAACCAAATTGATGAAACTGTATATAGAGTATTGAACTAGCAGCGCCTTAAAAAGAACTTTTCTCCTTACTTGAAAGTATATTTAATACTCATCTAAAGCTTGACAATCTACTCTAAAAAACATGATCGAAAAAACTAGTGCCATTTATCGAGTAAAACTAATACAAGTCGCAATTTTATTATTAATTAAAAGTATATTATAATAATAATAGTAAAATTATGAAAATTAAAAATGTTAATTAGTAAAAAAGGCGGCTAATAGAATCTAACAACAAATTGTTGAATTTACGATAAAAAATCATTTTTAACGGATCAAAATTATACGTTAATATTATATAATTATTTATAAAAATTGTTTATACAAAACTGTTTCGATTTTTAGAAAAATACAAAAATTTAATAATCGAACCTCGACAGGTCTTTGCGCAATATAATATGCTCTGCATTAAGAAAAACAATATTCACTGTTAATTTTGTGCCCGTTATTTTAAAGATATTAATCTAATTTATAGGACAGGTAAAAATACAACTAAAAAGTAATTAACAAGAATTACAAAACTTTTGATAAAAAAAAAATGTTTTCCTTGCTTGTCTAAATTAAAACAGAAACGTATACACTCTAAAAACAAGTGTCTTATTTTGTCCTCACTTTTAAGACATTTTAGGGTGTCTTAATTTTAAATCATTGAGAAAGTGTCTTAAAAATACCTATAAGACGCTTTCTAAACGTCTTATGTCTTAAAATAAGACACGTGTAAGACACCTGTTTTTACAGTGTAAGTTTTCGTTTTTGCAAGCTTTATGAATATACTTTCTAAATCTGCGAATTAGTTAAAAATAACTAATTTAAAAGCAAAAACTCAGTCACAAATTCAAATAGTTATGTTTCTACTAATCAAAATAACTAATATGTTAGTAAAATTATGTTTACTAATTCAATTAGTCAAATTTTAACTATATTTTAGTTATGTTTTTACAAACAATTAGTCATTTTTTTACTAATAATAATTAGTTATTTTTAACTAATTCAGATATCGAGAGTATATAATTGAACACAAACTTACTCCGATAATTTGAGAATATAATGCGCAATTTCTAAAACAGTTTGACATTAATTTATAAGTTTAAAATAGTCTTTTCTACTCCAAATGTGTAGTCGATTAAATTGACGTAGATGCTTATTTTTAAACTCTAACTTTTATCCAGACAAATTGAAATTAAATATAACCTTCTTGTAAATATTCCTGTAATAATAAAAGAATAATAACAAACGAAATCATATAAATAACATTGATTATATTGGTTTTGGGGTCGATTGTACTTTTAAAGAATTTTCCGATGTTTTAACCTCAAATATAACTAACCTTTTTTATAATGCCTTTTTCAGTCCTAAACTTTTCATAAACAAATCTTGTCTGAATTTAAGGAGGAACCAGATAAACAATCGAAAAAAAAAATTCCAATTACATATTTTCGTATATTAAAATTAAAAAAACTATATCCAAATTTTAAAAACGCGATTGGTGGAAGGGAAAAATAGTATTTTTAATATTTTGATATAATCAGAAACGTCTTAGATAAAATTACCTAAAATTTGACAATCCTTTCCAATTATTTTTAATTATATAATTTTAATTTACTCAATTATTATTTAAATTTATTTCATTTTTGTTTTACACTCCTCTTGTTATAGGTAAATATATTTAGAGTTAACAACTCGAGCTTCTAAATTAACTGATAACTAGATAAATTATTATCCAAGATTATTGAAAATTGTTTATTTAGAATTCAATTAATTATTCATATTGCTATTAACTACCTATAGTATAGTTAAAAGAACAACTATTTCAAATTGTAATTCGATGAAAATTAATATCTCATAATGATTCCTACCAACATAGCTTTTCACTATGCATTAAGAACGATAATTTAGTAGTCAATCGCATTATTTTAAATTAAAATTTGCAAATCAGATTAAAACTGATTAAAACATTTAATATCCACGATATCGGGTAGAATTATGGAATCACCTTTTAGGTTTCACTTTATTATGAGTATGACATGAGGGGAGAACCGCTCTCTAGATCTGAATTAGTGATTTTCTACTAATGAATGAGCAAAAAATCGGTTACTATTAAATAGTGGAAAATTTCACTATTTTTTAGTACAAAACTACTAATTTAAAACTGAAATATCTACACCCAGAAAAGTGATATATTTAACATAAAGATAAGTTAAATAAAAAATAAAAAAATAAAAAAATCTTTGTCTCAGAGCCTACTAAATTTTTTATTTGTTTCAAATAAAAAAGTTGTTTGACTCAAATATAATTATATTTCATACTAATAAAAATTTATTGATTTAAATTAAGAAGCTAGTTGGCTCTGAATTAATATATTTTTTCTCTGAGTGTACTAATTGAAAAAGTAAAATTTCACTGATACAATTAATAGATATTTAAATTTAAAATTAGAACCTTTTACTATTAATTAGTAGTTTTCTTTTGAAAAATAATAAAAATGTTCACTATTAAATAGTAACAGATTTCCCGCTAAATCATTAGTAGAAAATCACTAATTCAGATTTAGAGAGCGGACAAAATGCTTATAAATTAATACCTTCTCATTTAGGATGAGAATGTAAAAAAGTATTTAGAGTAAGAAAAATTATTCAATGATATTTTTGGATAATATAAACCAATGTTATGACGCATTAAAATATAAAACTTCGAGAATTAAATAAGATAATTATTTAAATAATTTATTTAAGATAACATAGAATAAATAATATTTAAAATATCTGGTTTTATCTAGTTTGAATTTTTGTTTTTTATGTCAATATCCAGTGTCAGTTGGCTGTTTATTAGCAAATTTTAAGATCAAATATTATAAAAAACTAATAGGGTATAAGTCCCCGGATAGGCATCCATTGGCAGGGGTTCGAGTCCTCTCGGTTGCACGGTGTGCTCTTCCACGGCTTATTTTTTCAGAACAAAATTTTAAAGTATAATTTAAATTCGAAAAACCAATCGAATTTAAATTTAAATTTACCACCAAAAGCTCGAACCAAGAGCGTAATAGGCATCGAGTAATCGCTTTACCGGTAAGGTCGAAATCTTCTTTTCAATTACAAACCGACCGGGAATTTCCTTCTTACAAGTATCTTTTTATTTAACACAAATAAAAATTTATTCAATTCAAATAAAAATTTATTTGTTTCAAATAAAAAAGTTAGTAGGCTGTGAGTTAATATATTTTTTCTCTGAGTGTAGAAATCATCTTTACACTGCAAAAACTGCTGTCTTCTAAGTGTCTTATTTTAAGACACTAGACATTAAGACACATTAAAACGTCTTAAAAGTGAGGACAAAAATGTCGTAAAATAATACACTTGTTTTTACAGTGTACTTTAATATATTTCATTAATAAGAACAATTATGTTTAATATTTATTTTTAGCCAAGTTATTAAAGAATGCCAATTTACCCAAATAGGCATTTTACCCGGTTCTACCCTAAATCAATAGTTAATAAATTTTTAAGTAATGAAAACAACTTCCATACTATCATTCTCTTTTCCGTTGGTGAAAATGACTCAAAAAAGAAGATCATAAATGAGCAATCATGGCTGATAGCTCTTAGTGATTACATTTGCAAGTAAAACGAACCAGTCAACACGATGCGGCCTGAGAAGTATATCCTCCTGATTTACTGGAAACCCGAAGCGGTTACCTTGTCACGAAGAATGGGTTACTCTTGAAAAGAGTCAGAGAGAAAAAGAGATTCTGGTACATAGACGAATACAGAGATATAGCTCCTGTGATCTCAAGGAAAATGAAAAAAAAATCAGAAAGGGAAATAGGAATTAGGAATAGCGCAGCAGGAGTGGGAGCAAAAGTAGGAAAAGGAAAACGAGGGCGAGAAAAGAAATCCCAGCAGGTTGGCAGCTTTATCCAGGTCATTTCAAGTCCTCGCTCGAATATAAAAGACAATTTAATTAGAGAGGGATTCTGCAAAGAAAGATGTGTAATGCTTTTGACGAAACGACGGAAACACGCTCCCAATACACCTCATCTATGAGGTACAAGAAAGAAACTACCTTTTGAGTAGAAAGAAAGTGTAGACTTTGTTCAATTACATTGATTTAACATAAAACTCTGCCTTTGAAAACGTACGTGTTTTATATTACTCACTCAAGTTCTTTTCTAATTAAAATAAAAAATTTCTAAAAATAACAAGATTAAAAATCCTCATGAGAAATTGTAATTCTTTTTACTTTATTAATCAAATGAACAAAACAACAAAAGAACCTGCCTTTTGATAAGCTTCAACGTTATCAAAGGTGTATATTATATTTTCAAAGTTTACAAAAATAACAAGAACCACTTTTCAATAATTAAAAATAATAGCTGCAGAAATATTTTTGTGCAACACCTGTAAGAAAAGTACCATTTATCTTGCCTGAAAAGTAGACGCAAAATAGGTCATTGCTGCACATAGCAACAATGTATACTTTGCTGCACACTGTGCAGAAAAGTGCACTTTTCTGCACACTTTTCCGTCTGGTAGGTACTCGCGCAATTATTAATTAGCGCTTTACCTGAACAGGTGTTGCACAAAATAGCGTGTGGACCTCGAGCAAAAGAAGATTTTCCGTCTTCGTGCAAATTGTTGCACTCGCTTCGCTCGGGCAGCAAAGTTTGCACTCGTCGGAAAAAACCTCCTTTCTGCTCTTGGTGCACAATATACTATTAAGCTTTTGTCACATTTTATTCCCCCTTATTTTTTCAATCTCCCACCCCCTTGTCAAAACTTGTCACATATTTGTCAACCCCCCTTAAACGTTAGGTCATATTTTTAGGACGCCCCCCTTTTTTATATCACGTTGATAAAATAACATGTAATTTTTCTCTGAGGTATACACTTCACTGTAAAAAGAAAGTCTTATTTTAAGGCATAAAAGCTGTTTTATTTTAAAACGCAACATTTTTGAGACAGCTTTTGCTGATTTTGCAGATTTTTCTTTTGCTTTAAACTGTGCAAACAAAAAATTTAAATCTTCAAATTTTAATATTATTGTAAATTCACCTTGATTTGGATAGTATTTTTTATATGAACATTTTTATAGTAGAGCTTGCTGAATTTAAGACACGTCTTAAATTAAGATTCTGTTTTTACAGTATTTAAATTGTTGGAAATTTTTATCTTTTACACCGAAAACCCAATTTTCTAATTCTGAGGAAAACATATATTCTTATAAACATTTTTTTAATAATTTTCTTAAAAATATCCTTTTACTAAACAACTCATTTTTTTGGAAATTTTCTTAAAAACATAGGCGTAAACATGAGGACCAGGGTGGGCCGGGCCACCTAAGAACCTCTCTGGCCCACCCTAGAAAAAATAAGGATTTAAATTTGTATTTGAGATAATAAGGATATTTGTAAATATATTAAATGCAAGTTATTTTTGCGCACAATAAAATCTTGGCAACTTTACTCAGTTAAAAAAAAAGATTAATTGACTTTTTGGCACTCTATATATATTTAAATTTCGAAATCTCATCTTCTGATGTCAATAGTAACCTCCAAAACAGTGGCGTAACTTGGATTTGAGTACCGCCCCTTTTTTTAGAAAATTCCAAATAAAATTTTAAGCTATCTTATAGTTGAAATTCAAGGCAACAATTTTAAATTGAAGAAAATAAAAGTAAAAATTAAAGAAAATAATTATGAAACGAAAAAATTAATTTTAAAATAACAATAATTAAAATTAAAAATTGAAGAAATTCGTTAAACCATAATCAAAAATTAAAGTTTATTGTTAAAATATACGAAACAAATAATTAACAGATGAAGACAATACTTTAAATTTAAAAAAGGAACCAAAATTCCGGAAGAAATTAAAGACAAGATTAAAAATCAAAAATTGTAATTGAAATCCCGGGAAAAAAGGTTTAGATATAACCAGATATAATTGATTATATATAATCATATCTCGATTTTGTCTCTATCTGACCAGATATAATTAGATCTAACCAGATTAAAAAAATTTAAATAAATTTATTGAAAATTATAAATATTATTAAAAAATATGAAGTTAGGTGATATAATTAATAAACATTTGTAATAAATAATAATAAAAAAAAAAATCGACTGACCCGAGACTCGATCCCGCACTCCCACGACTTCTAGTCAAGAGCTCTAACCACTGCTCCACACTGGTACTTAGAAATAGTTCTTGTTAGAATGTATATGAATCAGTATGAGCGAGATTAAATATAAATAAAACTACATCTAATCATATCTAAACTTTCTTCTGTGCTTTAAAATTATTAGATTTCAACACATATTTTACTTTATATACACATCTTATATATCTATATGTATATTTTAGGTATATTATTGTTCAATTTTAAATTATAAATTAATTTGATAATTTATTTATAAAATGAAATTATGTAAGCGGCAATGTCAATTTAATGCAAATTTGAAAAAGTCCAAACTATATTATTAATATATATTATAAATAAATTATTTTTTTATTAGATATAGTTTGATCTGATATTATGTATGATTAAATCTGTTAACAAAATGATTATATCTGACTTCATATCTGACAATATCTAATTAGATATAGAAAGGTATAATATCAGATTTGACTATGTTAAAATATATCTAGTAAGATATGACCTCACATCAGGCGATATCTATCTAGATATAAACAGATATAATATTATATCTAAATATATCTAGTTAGATCTGACATCATATCAGGTGATATCCACCTAGATATAAACAGATATTTTTTATTTTTTTATTTTATTTTATTTAGATAACAAACGGGTTATGGAACCCAATTATATAATGCGCGTACAAATATTTTGCGACAAAATGTTCTATAAGATGCTACTTATAGTAAAAAAAGAGAAAAAGTTATTTCGAGCTAGATTCTTATGACTGCCGAACATTTTTATACAATACGAGATTGCGCAGTGTTGATTTAAATGCACTCAATGACAATCCTATAAAATTTGCATTGACGTTTGCCTGATTGGCCTCTCTAAGGAGTCTTTCCAAAAAAGCATTAAATTCAAAATTACTTCTTGATGTAACCTCTCTAAATAAAGGGGGGTTTCTCAACGATCTGCTTGTAGCGTAGAGACGATCCTTGAATAAACAAACTAGTTTTGGACAATTGATTAAACCATTTACTGCCTTAAGGGCATGTGATGGAGTATGACGTCACTGGTATAGGCAAAATTTGTCCGTAACTTTTCTCTTTGAATATTGAATATTTTGTCTTGAAACTTAGTAGAATTACTTACAATGTCATTAGAAAGGTCTCTCAGACCCAAGTTTGTGTGAATTTTGGCTCAAAATTGATTTTTAAAATTTTTTGCAATTTTTCAAAAAATTCCCAAAATTGATTTTGGGCCAAAATTCAAACAAACTCGGGTCTGAGAGACCATCCTAATAACATTTTAAGTAATTCTACCAAGTTTCATGACAAAATATTTAATATTTTAAGAGAAAAGTTACGGACAAATTTTGCCTATACCAGTGACGTCATAATCCATCACATGCCCTTAAAGACAAAAAGTAAATCAATAAATAAAAATCTATCAGCTAATAACGGTATATTAAAAATCGCTCTTAGTTCAGAATAATCATGGTTGAAAAAATTGTAAGGTATACCCGTTTGCCTGGCAGCAAAGCGCAAGAATCTGTTCTGAATACGCTCCAAGGATCGTGAGAAACACACCTGATAAGGTCTCCAAATTATGGAAGCAAATTCTATCAATGGTCTTACCAGCGAGAAGTACAAAACTTTTAGAGCGGTAATTTTGGTAAAACTTGAGGCATTTCTGACAACAAAGCCCAGGGCCCTAGATGCTTTAGCAATTGTATGTGATATATGGTCTGTAAACAAAAGAGCGTCATCTACTATGATCCCCAGGTCTCGGACCTTGGAGACTCTACAAAGAAGTTCATTACCAATGTAGTAATTAAAAGTTAACTTTAAAGTGGACTTCGAAAAAGATAAAACACTACATTTTTTTATATTAATTGATAGCCTGTTGCTTTCGCACCAAATATGCAAACGATCAAGATCAGCCTGTAGATCAAGATGATCCCGATCAGAAGCTATTATTTTGAATATTTTTAAATCGTCTGCAAAAAGCAACAACTGGCAATGTTTAAAAACGTATTTAACTTCATTTATGAAAATTACGAAAAACAATGGTCCAAGGTTCGAGCCCTGCTGCACACCCGATGTAGGAAAAAATACTTCCGAGAAAGTTCGCCCATATTTAACTGATAAAGGTCTAATATTAAGATAACTCGTGATCCATGCCAGAAAAACAGTTGAGAAGCCCAAAGCCCTGAGCTTAGCCACCAGTATTGAGTGGTCTACCCTATCAAACGCTTTTGAAATGTCTGTTTAGACCGCATCAACAATATTCTCTTGAATAAAATTACAAAAAGTTCCCAAGTTTGTTTCCAATGACCTACCCTTTATAAAGCCATGCTGCTCCTCGATAAATGAAGATTCTAAATTATTATAAATGATATCAGAAACCAAACTCTCAAAAATTTTAGCTATTGTATCCAAAAGAATTATAGGGCGATAATTTTTTACATCCTTCTTATCTCCGTCTTTATGGATTGGAATTACAATTCCTCTCTTCCATAAAGAAGGAAAGATACTGGAAGCGAGAGAACGATTAAACAGAATAAATAAAGGTTCTACAAAAGAATAACAGCATGACTTTAAGAGAGAGGGCGGAATGTCATCTGGCCCCGAACTCTTATTTACATCCAGACTGCTAATTTTAAGGAAGACTGAATGCCTAGTAATATTAGCAATTTCAATAGTATTAACATTTCTTTGATTTACATCACAGTTCCAGTTGCAATCTGGAAAAGACGTGTAAACGGAATTAAAGTATTCTTTGAAGGCACCCGCTATGTCCTCTTCCGAACTGCACAGCAAGTTATTATAACAGACTTCTCGTGGTATCACAGACATTCCGGTTGTAGAATTTACATAGTTCCAAAAATTTTAGGGTTAGAGACAACCGCATTCTCTGTACTCTTTAGATAATTTTTATAACATATGCTGGACTTCTTTTTGCAATCAGAACGCAGTCTAGAAAAAATTAAATAATCTGTCTCATCATTGGACAGTTTATATTTTATGTGTGCTTCTTTTTTTTTAGAAATTAAACGTTTTAGATCGTTATTGAACCATAAGGGGTATGTAGATGTGTTAGATCTTTTGAAAGGCACAAAACAGCTGATGGCATAATAAATCACATCGTAAAACTTACTAACGGCTTCATCTACATTTATAATATCCAAGACTAAATTCCAATCAACTGTTGATAAAAAAGATACGAGACCAGCCAAATCAACATTGGAATAGTCATATTTACCGCCATGATTATCTGTCAGGTGTAATTGGACTAGCGTTATTAATTGTTAATACTAGAGGCGGATGATATTTATCAACCTCAAGAATTGGATCCACAGCAAGACACAAATTATAAAAAATAGAATTAGTAAAATAATATCAGATCTGATTATATCTGATTATATCTGAATAGATCAAATCATATATCATTAGATCTTAAATATATCTGATTATATCTACAATATATCTGATGATATCTGAAATATATCTGATTATATCTAAACCCTTTTTCCCGGGATTTGAAGAAAACAATTTCATTATGACTAAACTAACTGAAAATGGAAGAAAATAATTTTAAAAAGAAGGTATTTAAGTAATGACAAAAAAATTAAATTCAAAAGAGAAGTGAACAGAACAAAAGAAACGACCTCGCTCCCTGGTACCAGGATTCATCGGGTAGGGCAGCCATTCAGGTCTTCAATCCCGGTTTGAGGGTAGACAAGTTCCTGGAGACGAGCAGTGGGTTCGTGTGGGTGGAAATTTCAGGTATACGCATGTATAGCTGCTACTTCTCACCCAACGACCCACTGACAACCTTCGAAGCGGAGATAGATGAACTCGAGTCGAGCCTGCGAGAATCCAGGCTGGATGTTCTCGTCACAGGCGACTTCAATGCGAAATCGCCAGACTGGGGCGAGACAAGGCTCGACAATAGAGGAATTCTAATCGCAGAAATGGTCTCCAGGAACAAACTGATGGTTGTTAACCAGGGCCAAAAGTGGACGTTCAGGAGAGACCATAATATCGGATCTATTATTGATCTTACGATAACAACGTCTCTCCTAAACAAGCACATTAAAGACTGGCACGTCTCTGAGGATCATACCGAAAGTGACCACCAGTATATTAAGTTTTCAGTCTCAGGAGGAGACACACCTAGAGCAAACAAGCAGGATGCTTCCTGTAAGAGAGGCCTTAGGTGGAACATTAAGAAGCTAGACGTCGAAAAGTTCGGTCGGTCCCTTGAAGAATCCCGCCTCATTGAGGAACTTGGATGGGTGAAGAGACCGAACAATCTGGATGGGGAGGTGCGGCCGGTGATGAACATGATAATCACCGCATGCAACGCGTCAATGCCGCGTTGTAGAAGTACCACTCCCAGAAGACGTAATGTATACTGGTGGTCAGAGGAGCTGGCCTCTTTGCGAAAAGCATGCGTCAGAGCAAGAAGGATATACACCCGCTCTAAGGGAGATCCTATGCTAAAGGACGCATATATAGAGGCCAAGAGGATCCTCAGAAAGGAGATTCGAGCTTCACAGCGAAAGTGTTGGAAGACCCTAATCGAGGATGTCGAGAAGGACCCATGGGGTCTGGGCTATAAAATCGTCACCAAGAAATTGGTTACGAAGCAAAAGACCCCCGGCCTGGACAATCCCGATTGGGTGCGTCAAATAATTAGGGCCTTGTTTCCACCAGCAGAACCATGGCCTAGGATGGACTGGAGTGACTGTCAAGTCCGTGAGGAGGAACTCTTCACTTTTGTAGAGCTCCACCAAGCCGGCAGAAGATTGAAGCCAGGCAAGGCGCCTGGAATCGATGGAATAAGTAACGAGATACTTAAACAAGTGATCGTTGCTTCACCCCAGATTCTCTTAGATTGCTTCAACAACTGCCTAAGAAGAGGAGAGTTCTTCCGGGACTGGAAACGACAGAGGCTGGTCCTCCTAAGGAAAGGTAAAAAACCTCTAGATAGTGTCTCATCTTACAGACCAATATGCCTGTTGGATACGATGGGCAAACTTCTGGAGGACATGGTTCTGCAGAGGATGCAGCTCCACTTAAATGAAGAGAATAGTCTATCCGACTACCAATTTGGTTTCCGTAAAGGCCTGTCCACAGTAGATGCCATACAAAAGGCAGTGGACCTAGCCAAGAAAGGAAAGAACAAATTGGGTCCGGGGAAGAAGAAGAGCTTCTGCGCTTTGGTAGCTATAGATATACGCAACGCGTTTAATACCGCTAAATGGGAAGATCTCATCAAGTCGATGAGAAACAAAGGAATACCGCCCTACCTGTTGCGGATAATGAATAATTATCTTAGCGACAGGTGGGTAATATACGAGGGAGACACCTGCACTCTGAAGGAAGAGATGCAAAGAGGTGCCCCTCAAGGCTCGAGGATAGGACCATTCGTATGGAACATCTCTTATGATGACTTCTTGCGAATGGGTCTACCCGAAGGTGCGGTGATCATCGGCTTCGCGGACGACGCGTTGATCGTATGCTCTGCCGAAACTGCAGAAGAGCTCGGAATCTTGGTGAACGAATGTCTGCGACGAATAAAGAGCTGGCTGGATGCTAGAGGTCTTCAAATGGCCCTGGACAAAACCGAAGCGCTCATGGTCACAGACAGACGTGGTTACGAACTTCCCCGGATCGAAGTAGACGGATTCGAGGTCAAGTGGAGCACGCATATAAAGTATCTTGGTGTACAACTCGACAAGTTCTTGAATTTTAAGCACCACATCGCTGTGGCTTCCAAAAAAGCAGCAGAATGTGCACTCAGCTTAGCCCGTATAATGCCGAACGTCGGTGGGCCTTTTGAAAAGAAAAGGAGATTGGTGGCGAGTGTGTTCCACTCAAAGCTGCTTTATGCAGCACCGGTGTGGGCCCCCTCCCTGCAAACAGATAGAAGCAAGACCATCTTGGAAAAGATACTGTCCTCGCAAAGGATTATCACTAAGCGTATAATCTCTGCCTATAGGACAGTATCTGCGAGTGCTGCTCAGGTCCTTGCCAGCGTCCCGCCGGCAGATCTTTTGGCGCAAGAAAGGGAGGAAATTTTCCTCCTTTTCAAAGATAGAATGTCCACCCGTTACACGGACGACAATAGACCCAGCAAGGGCCAAATTCGCCGAGATGCGAGAAGCAGACTCGTCGATAGATGGCAAGCAAGATGGAGCGGGGATGAGAAGGGTCGATGGACACATCGGCTCATACCTACACTCGCCACCTGGATAGACCGAAAGCATGGAGTAGTCTCGTACTACCTTACCCAAGCGCTCTCGGGTCACGGGTGTTTTAACTCGTACCTGGAGCGCTTCAAAAGAAGACAAAATTCAGAGTGTGCGTACTGCAAATCCCCAAAGGATGACGCAGAGCACACACTCTTTATATGCGGACAATGGAACGCTCAGAGACGGGTCATGTTCGCCGGTGTAAACTGCGAAGTTACACCGGAGAACATGATCCTGTTAATGATTGAGTCCAAAGAGAATTGGCGGCACATCGAGACCTTCATCCAACATGTTATGAGGGTTAAGGATCTCGATGGCCGCCAACAAAGGTAGTTCCCGTAGGTCGAGGGATGATATCGTTTAGGCGATAGAGGCGGGATATAAGACCACTCCTGAAGGCGATACGTTAGTAAACTGGCTCTACCTGGGAGTGGTCTTAAGGTCCCCAAATAAGGGTGTGTTTTTAGCGGGTCGGCAGAACATCGCCACCCCCGCATAACCCTGTAGTACGGGCTACAGGGTACCTGAAGGCAGGTTTTCACATCCTACGCACAAAAAAAAAAAAAAAAAAAATTAAGAAAATAACAAAAAATGAAAGAAAATCTTTAAAACAAACTATTTTTGAATTTAAAAATGAGAAAAGTAATTAAAATGAAAATGATAATTTAAATTTAAAGAAATATCATACAAATTGAAGTCATTAACTAAAAAGCGACAAAACTAAGAAAATATTAAAAAGAAAAAAATTGAAAATTAAAGAAAAATATTTTGAAATACATGAAGAATGTAATTGAAATTTTAGAATCATCTAGAAAACATATTAAGTTGTTCAAACAATACTTCTAAATCGATGAAAATAACATGTTTTAAATTTGAAAAATTAAAAAATAATCTGAAATTGAATTAAATAATTGAATATTTAAGACAATGCGTGAAAATTGAAGACAGAAACTGAAAGTTGAAGAAACTCGTTAAAAAATATCAAACATAATAATTAAAAATTGTACGTTTCAATTTAAAATTGAGCACAATAATTGAAAGAAGAAGAAATATAATAAAAATGACAAAAGTAATTAAAATTTATTGCAACAGTTTATAACTGAAGAAAGAAAAAGTGAAAATTTAAGAGAATAATTGAGAAAGGAAAACATTCATTTTGAAATGACAAGAAAAATTTAAATTCAAGAAATTTTTTTGAAACCAAAAAAATAATTGAAATTGAAGTCAATAATGTAAAATTGAAGAATTTAGTTTGACAAAAAATATCAAAAATAATTCAAAATTATAGGCTACAAGTACACTGAGAAAATGAGACATGACTGAGTACTGTCCGGACAGGAGTGGTTCCTGTCCAAATAAGAAATTTTAATTAGACAGCACTCATTGCTTTCTGGACATGAACCATTCCTGTCTGGAAAGGACTCAGTAATGTATTGGACATTAATGAAATAGACAGTAGTGAACCCTGTCTAGACAGGAATGGTTAATGTCCAGACCTGAATGATAACTCTCCGGTTGTGAATTTAAAAGAAGGTTATAAAATGTAATAGACGTCATTCAAAAAAATGTACATTTGGACAAAACAACACTGAGAGACTGAAGATTTGAATATTTATAAAACTTGTTGAAATTTTATTATGTTAGGTTAGAGAATTATTAGAAATATAAATTATTTAATTCTGAACACAGAAAAGATGGGTTTATTATAAAATTTTATTATTTTAAAGTGATACTCTGATTTAAAATATTTATACTTGTATAAAGTTTCACTATTTTTCGAAGGTTATTACTTTTTTATGGAACCTCCTACAAATTTGAGGTTCTGAATATAATTTAATATTAATATAATCTACTTGCCTATAAAGTTTGACGAACGTGTTTTGCCTCGTTTAGGAAATATTAAAAAATTTTAAATTTCATACTCAAAAAGGTTAATTTTTATATTTTAAGTAAACACAGCAATTTCACATTGTTCCATTTAAATTAAATTAGTATACAAACGGAGCGTTCGCCTGTTAAATATTATATTAATTACTCTAAGAATTAGAACATTTTTAAAAAAAGCATCAGTTTTAAGGTTACAAATATGCTTGTGAACCTTCATTTTTTGATTAATAATAACACGAAAAGAAAAAAAATTTATACCATTTTAATATGCTTACTGAATTCAGAAAATGTTGGCGTTTCACATATTTTAAAATTAGAATTATTAAAAATATTGCAGCAACAGCTTACAGACAAAAGTCAGTGGATTGACCCATTTGAAATATTAAGAAAAAGTACGTTTTTCCCTAACCTCTAACCTAACATAATAAAATTTCAACAAGTTTTATAAATATTCAAATCTTCAGTCTCTCAGTGTAGTTTTGTCCAAATGTACATTTTTTTGAATGACGTCTATTACATTTTATAACCTTCTTTTAAATTCACCACCGGAGAGTTATCATTCAGGTCTGGACATTAACCATTCCTGTTTAGACAGGGTTCACTATTGTCTATTTCATTAATGTCCAAGACATTACTGAGTCCTTTCCAGACAGGAATGGTTCATGTCCAGAAAGCAATGAGTGCTGTCTAATTAAAATTTTTTATTTGGACAGGAACCACTCCTGTCCGGACAGTACTCAGTCATGTCTCATTTTCTCAGTGTAGAAAATTGAAGGAAACCCCGAGAATTAAAGGATATCCTTTAAAAATGGGGAAAACAATTCGAATGGAAGACTATAATTAATTATTACAAACATAATTGCAAAATTTAAATTGTAATTAAAAATTTTTAAAATAAATAATTGAAAGCAGAAGAAAATTACCGAAAATTGAAGAAAATTAGTTTAAAAATTAAAAGTGTAATTGAAAGAAAAGGTAATTTTCTTAAATTAAACAAAGTAAATGAAAATCGATAAAAGAAAATAAAAAACATCGCAATAAATTTAAAAATTAGGAAAAAATTTTAATTGAAGACAAAAATTTATGAAATGTGAAAAATAATTAAAAATTGAAGGCATTCATTAAAAATGCCGAAAGTAATTGTAAAAGAAATTTTTATTTGAAGAAAATTCAGTATAAAATGATCAGTATAATTAAAAAATATAAGTTACGAGTTAAATTTGTAGAAAATAATTGAAGAAACTCATTTAAAAATAGAAAAAGTAATTGGAATTGTATAGACAAAACAGATTTATTTGAGAATTATTCTTGGCGCCTATTTTAGAATAAAATGGTCTTTTATTAAGGAATTAATATTCTTAAGCCACAAGAAAATATTATTACACTGTAAAAAGTAAATCTTAATTTCAGAGAAGTCTGAAATTAAGTCAGTCTTGAAAATAATGCTGTCCTTAATTTAAACTGAGGTTTCTGTGGAAATAAGGGTGCTCTTTTAATTTCAACTGATGTTTCTGTATAAAAATAAGATCTTGGTTCAGCTATATTTCAATTCATTTCTTAAATTCATCACACAGATGCTGATTTTACAGATTAATTGTCTTAAACTCAGCTAATTTACCTGCTGATAATCACATTCTTTGCTTCTTAAATTGAGGTACAAAAATTGTATTTGAAATTCAACAAGGGCTGTCTTAAAAATGTTGCGTCTTAAAATAAGATAGGTTTTCTGTCTTAAAATAAGACTTTCTTTTTACAGTTTTAAATTATATAATTTAAGAATATGCTTCTTATTTTAACAATATTCTTCTTATTTTAAGAATGTCAGATCCTTAATAAAAGAATCTTTTATTCTTAAATAGTCGCCAAGAATAATTCTCAAGTATAGAATACCGTTTTTTCAGTGTGATTTCAAATTCGAATCATTTGGAATGTAAATAAATAAAAAATTTTATAAATTTAGAAAAAGATAATGTCGAAATATATGTGAAGAAAGTTGAAGAAGTGATAAAAAAATGTAAACCTCTATAGAATTTTTCATTATATTTATCACTGTAAAAAGTAAATCTTTATTTCGGAGAAATCTGAAATTAAATCAATCTTGAAAATAATGCTGTCCTTAATTTAAATTAATGCTTCTGTGAAAATAAGGATGCTCTTTCAATTTTACTTTATCTGGCCTTAAAATCAGATCTTCTTTTTAAAGTGATCACTTTTAATTTTTTTATTAAATTGTCAGAAAATTTTCTATGAATACATTTAGATTAACAATAAGAAAATTGAATATAAATTCCAATATGAATAATTAACATTTTATAATAATAGCATATGTGGGATTCGTTGCGTAGGTATACGCCTCTTTTAATACAAACAGTAACAATTACTTTTATCGATAAAGTTGGATAATGGAATTAGAAAATGCAATTCCCTAAGGATTTCATTTAACAAAAATAATCGTTAAATCGCATTATCCGATGATGTTCTCTTTTTGATACCTTTAACATTCACATTTACTGAAACTATACTTTTAATATGCTAATTGGATTATGTGCAAAATAAATATAAAAAATTTTTCAACAACTTTGCAGTTTCAGTTTCTATGCACGTATGTTAATGAGAAATATGTTTGAACTCGTACAAAAGTAAAATGAAAATTAAATCATTTTTGAGGAAACAATAGCCAGACTCTTCCATTCTATTAACAAGAGCATATCCAAAACAAAAATTTCCCGCTTTCCATCAAAGTAAAATGTTCTAATTTAATCTCTTTTGTAATAATATTTTTTTCAATTAAAATATGAAATTGTATGTTTAAATTATATTTTAATTACAAAATTATTTGAAAATTTAATAACAGTCTTTTATTTTAAAGAACAATATAAAACTTGTATTAAACAAATGATATTGTTTTTAATTTTTATATTGGCTTTAGGGTTCACAAAAAAAGAACAAGTTAGTTAATTCTTTATTTCAAAAAATGCCTTTTTCAGTGAATAAATGTTTCTTTTCACATAAACTCTATAGCCAACATACACAACTGTATATTAAATTAAGGATACAATAATAAAAAAAACTTTTACATAATTAATTAATTTTTTCTCCTTAATTCGTTTCAAGAATTTTTATTCCTTAAATATTATCTTTGAATTTTGAAAATCAATATAAATATATTTTTAAAGAAGAGCAATATGACAGGAAGAAGAACACTGTCATAGGAAAAGAAACCGGGAAATGGAGTTTAAGTTTACAGCGACCTGCGAGTCACACAACATGTCATTTCAAGAAGACATGCTCTTTGGAGCTCTACTCCTTCGACATTCTTATTTCAGAAGTTCTATTCTCAAATATATATTTTCCAATTCCTTGGCAAAACTAACGCTCTCTTCAGTATTTATTGTATATTGAGAACATTTTCTTTTGCTAAAATATATATATATATATATATATATATATATATGTGCTCTGCGAAAATACTACAGATATAAAGCAACCGTCTAAAGAATTCATTTCAAACTTGTGTTTTATACTGTTATTATTAAATTAAAATTTTATTATTATTTATTATTATTATTATTTAATTTTAGTATTTAATTTATTAATTTTATAACCACATACATTATTCACTTAAAGTTGTATAGGATAACCAGTCAATGAATAAAGTACATCTTTAAACATACTAATAAAAGATTATCTAAAGAAAATTATTGACAATAATTCTGCGACTTTATCATTAACCAATTTTAAAATAACCATTTACTATTTTTTTCAATAAACTTTTCCTTTTCGTGTTACATTATCGTAATTGAAATATAAGCTTGAATTGTGCTGTTAAAGCAAACGATGCAATTTTTGTAAACCATTAGTAACTTTTCTCTTTATTGGAAATGGAAGTAGGTATATATAATAAAGAAGCTGCAACGCTGAGACGATAAAACGATACGAACGTAAAATTTTTATATCTATTGATGTGATATGTGTATGTTAAAAAACCCCACAATTTTCTTCATGAAATTGTAATCCAGAGAATATAAAAATAGTACTCTAAAAAATTATCGATTGAGCAAACATAACAGAATGGGTACATGATTTAAAATTATTAAAATAAATAAATCACTCTTTTATAAATTTATAAAACATGTATTTCATTTACAAAGACTTATTGTTATATGTATACAAAATTATCATGTAGTTTGAAATATTAAACGAAGGGAATTTCTTTTGTCTATATAATTTGAGGTAGTACTACTGGCGCTTGATTTCCTGTAAATAAATAAGTTATAATTAAAAATAATTCATTAATAAAGCTAAAGTAATTAAAACAATAAACTAAAAATTTCGAAAGACAATGATTAAAATGAAAAAATACATACACTAAAACTCATCTCGAGTTCGCAGTTTCCGATTTGGCCTTTCGTCTCTTTTGATCACTAATGTGTAAATAAAATTTAAATTATTTAGAACCTTAAAATTTTTGCATAAATGTTTTATTTTAAACATCAGAGAACCCAAAAATGACTAAAAAAATTGTTTCCGTCTGTCTGTCTGCCTGTCTGTCAGTCACAAAACTTTGAACGCCCATAATATTTAAATGACTGAACTGATTTAAATAAAACTTGGTAGTGTATAAAATAAAAAGAATTAAAATTTAGTAATCTATAGAACTGAACTCTCGGGAGAAGTTTTAATGTAATACATATAACAAAACTCAAAAAAGTTATATGAGTTTATTTACACGAATCAGACGCATTTTGCCTGGACACCAACTCTTAATTTTCTACAGTTTCCATTGCAGCACTGTTGGTCTGTTTGACAATCCTGCCTGGACTTAATGCATTCACCGTTAATTAACACTATGAACAAAATTATTAAAAGTACAGTAAAACTTCTCGGATACATTTTATTTTCAACTAATTCGTAACGAAGATATCATTTGCTTTATATACACCCCTACCAACCAAGTTATATACTTTATTTCTCCCATTCGTGTGGCAAACATTTACTTCTATAAAGCATTTGGTTGACATTTAAAAATACTCACTATAACAAAAGGCTGTTAAATCATTTGTCAGATAAAACAATCTGCTTGCAAATAATAGCTTCAGTTATAAAAGTATGAAAACAACCGACATTATTTCCCAACTTGTAAAATTATAAGACAGCTCTTTTCAGAGCCATGTAATTATTGTAAAATCTATATTTAAATCTGTAACACGCAAAAGGCGAAGTAAACATCCTTGTCTTTTTATGGCAATCAATTATTTTTACAAATGCGTTTTCTAATCTTCGATATTGTTGATCAAATTAATTGTAGAAATGATTTTGAAAAACATCGCAAAAACAATTGAAGGTTAAGGAAGTTCATCCCATTGACATAACCTGAAACTATAAATTTGTTTTTGTGAATAAAAATAACGTAAAAAACTTATTTCACAAATTTTCGGATTATTCGGATTATTGAGCCAGTATCATTTTGACACATGACTTAATTTTAGATTGTTATATTGTACAGAATGGAAATGTTATTTTGTACAACTGCTAAATGATATTTTGTACAATTTTGAATAATGAATTTGTTATTTTGTACAATTTTTTAAAAAAGCTAAAATATTGTACTCCCAATGTTTTATTGCTTTTTTAAAAAATTGTACAAAATAACAAATTCATTTTTCATAACTGTACAAAATAACATTTAACAGTTGTACAAAATAACATTTCCATTCTGTACAATATAACAATCTAAAATTAAGTCATGTGTCAAAATGATACTGGCTCGGATTATTTACATTCAAAAGTTTAACAAGAAATAATAACAAGAAATTAAAAATAATGTTCTGCATGAAATTTGCTGAAAATTTAATTCATGAACTTTCCACATATGCAATAAAAATTAAAAACTCATATATTTGCAATAAGAGTATTTCAAAAATTAAAGTTAAAGAATGTTCTTTCTCAAAGAAAGACGTTATCGATTTTCAAATTTTTCTTGTCAACATAATCTTTGATGAAACCTATAAACTGAGCTAAAACATTGCAAGTGACAATTAAAAGAATAAAAACGCCATATTCGCATGGACGGGAAAAAGTTCCTTATTTTTCAAAGATTATGTTGGCATAAAAATTTGAAAATTGATAACGTCTTTCCTTGAGAAAGAACATTTTTTGACTTTCATTTTAACTGTTCAAGTACTTTCATCGCAGATACATCATTTTTTATATTTTTATTGCATATTTGAAAAATTGAAGAACTTCCCAGCAAATTTCATGTAGCACATTTTATCCAATTACTTGTTAATATAACGGAGAAAAACGCGTTCAAAAACTAGGTACTCTTTTGTTGAAAACATCGAATTTTAATAAATTATTTAACATTTTATGTTTTTTTTTTTTTAAATTTAATGAACAACTACAATTTTCATAGAATTCTGACAAACAATAGCTCATTTTTCTCGTTGAAACATTCTTTACAATTTTATTTATTAGATTTTGTTAAATAATATTCTGTTTAAAGCTATTATTTGTCAGAATTGGATGAAAATTGCAATTGTTCTTTGAATTTAAAAAAAAAACGTAAAATGTTAAATAATTATCATTAAACAACAAATTTTAGCTAAACTTAATTTTTTCTGGAAAATGTACAATTTAATCTTTTAAAATTTGATAAATTAATTTTAATAATAGTTTTATTTAATGAAAACAGTCATTTTTTAGTTCGAGGTTATGTATGGAGAGAACCTTCTTTAATAATACCTAATTATTTAACACTTTTTCTTTTTTTTAAGTCTAGTGAATATTTTTATTTTCTTCAAAATTTAACTGAACCTATTTTTTCTAAACAACGTACAACTGGACCTTTAAAGTTTGGTGAAATCAATTTTATAATATTCTTATTTAGCGTAAAAACAACTTTCTAGTTTAAGGTTATATATCTCTCATTGCACAGTGGGAACCGAACTTTTGCGATAACTTTTCTTAATTTTTTAAACAATTTTTATAAACAAATGCACCGTATGGACAATTTTAAGGACAAATGAATCGATTTTTTCACGAATAATGTTCAATTTAAACCGCCCAGAAATTTTCCTTGAGAAGCAGTCATTTTTCAATTAATTCTATAATTTTTATAAACAAATTATATAACAATTACACTTCACGGAAAGTTGAGCCTAAACAAATTTTTTTTTAAACTTGCTTCGGATTATAGCGATTAAACTTTCTTTTTGTAAAACCGAACTTTTGCTATAATTTTTTTAATTAATTAAACAATTTTTATATACAATTGCACTGTATGAACATGTCTGGTCACAAATAAATCGAATCTTTAAAAATAGTCAACTTATGTAATTGCAAAAGAATATCTCCTTAGCAAAAATTCTAGGGAGTTTTATTTAAACAAATGTAAAAACGCTAGGTATTTCATTTTACCCAATTTTGTTCGTCATTTTAAATTGTCAATGCTTTTTATTTATAAAAGTAAGACAAATTAAAGTAAAACATTGTTTTTACTGGAATAAAGCTTATTCGTCTGATATAATAGTAATTTATAAATGGAGATTAATATTTTCATAAAAATAATTGTAATATGTCATTGTTTACATAATTTGTTTATAAAAATGATAAAGTTAATTGCAAAATGACTTTTTCACAAGGAAAATCTCTAGGCTGCTTAGTTTAAACATTATTATTCGTAAAGAGTTCAATTGATTTGTGCCCAAAAATGTGCATACATTGCAATTGTTTATAAAAATTATTTAAACAATAAAGAAAAACAACCGTGAGAGTTCGGTCAAACAAAAATAAAGTTCAAGTGCAATAATCTAAAGCAAATTTGTAAAAAAAAAACAATTTTTTAGGCTTAACTTCCCGCAAAGTATAATTCTTTATATAATTTGTTTATAAAAATTATAAAATTAATTGCAAAATGACTGTTTCGGAAGAAAAACCATTTTTATTTCATTTGTGTTTATGCCCAAAAATTTACATACAGTGCTATTGTTTATAAAAACTGTTTAAACAATTAAGAAACATTATCACAAATGTTCGGTTTAACAAGAAAAAAGTTTTATCGTAATAATCCAAAGCAAAAAAATTGTTTTAGTCATAACTTTACGTAAAGTGTAATTGTTTATACAATTTGTTTAAAAAAATTATAGAATTAATTGAAAAATCTCTTAAAAAATCGACTCTTATAGATCTCTTAAGAATTTAGTTCTGCGTTACAGGACAGAAGAATTTTTTAATTTGGTTCAAAATTGCGATCTGATAGTCAATTTGAACCCAATTATCCCACTGTGTATTGCTGTCTCCCTACTCTGACTTTGCACATAAAGTAGGATGCCTTAAATCTATATTTTTTAACCCAGCATTGTAAACGAAATATACTCAGAATCAATTAATAAAACAAAATGAGTGGATTCAAGATCTTCATAGATTTAAAATTAATATATTGAAGGCACATTTAAATCATTAAAGCTCAACATTAATATCAGTAAATTTTCTAAGTTTCTGAAATTATATTAGTTTTCATCTTTTATTTTGTATAATAATAAGTGTGGACTGTGCAATTAAAAACATTTTAAAATTAAATTACAATTAAGTTGGTGAATGCAATACACATTTACTGCAATTAAATGCACTTATAAAATAACCTGAAGAATGGAATGTAATATAGAGAATGAGCGTAAATTTGAGAGAAAATGTAAAAGACTTTTCAACGATCTGCAATTCTTTTCCAGTAATTTTCTCATGAAGCTTGCAGAAAAATTTTCATTTGAATAACTAAACGTCAGCCGTTATACGTGCGCTTTGGGAAAGTTTGCAATGACCGCGGAGCGTGATTTAACGCGATCTCACAGATATGTTCCGCCAATTTAAACGATATGAAAACGCCGACCGGCGTAGTGGAAAATTAAATATGAGTATGATTTTAGGCGAGCAATTTATATGTAAATGCAATGAGTTTCGCAAGGTAGTGAGGCTACCAAGCCTCGCCCTCTCGAATATTTAACAGTGCCCATTGTTTCGCCCCTGTTAAGTCACACTTGTGGATGAGCAGAGTTATATACATATATATAAATCAAATGTCAAAAGAGCTTTACTAAAATCTTCCAAATTTACGTGTGGCAAGGAGGAAAAAGTTTTTTTTAACTTTATTTTCAGTAATATTATTAGAATCAAGTGGAAACTGCACCGAAGCAAAATAACATTCGTTCTCCACTAAATTTCTTTGGAAAGCAAAATCAAACTTTTACTCTTTGAAATAAAATTTGCAAACCTCACAAATTTGTAATGATAAGTTGTTTGTAAGTTTGTTAGTTATTTTTAGTGCTGCCCATGATACGATACGAGATTTTATATATTAGTCTCGTCTTGGTCTCGAGGTCTCTCGAGGCCTCTTTAATTCTGAATTAGTAAAAAGTTTTCTTCTAATTTAAGTTTATAAATATTTCTACTAATTTTTAGTAAACTTTAACTATTTTATTTATTAGATTTTGATCTTTTATTGACATTTTAGTAAAAAGTGATGATACATTAGTTGAAATTACCACTAATTTAAGCTTCTGTTTACTCTAACTTTTCCACACTCTATGTATGCGCTTTACAGCGAGCTTTAAAACTTTCTGTGGCAGAAAGGCAAAAGAGCATAACTCCATTTTCATAGTTTTGAGATAAACGAGAACGAGTTTCAATATTCTCTTACAATTAGTTCTATAAAATCAAAAAAACCAACATATATATTATGTTGTATGTTTAATATGTTTGGTTTTTGGCATTTATTCTTATTATATAATGTTCTATTAAAATATGTGTATCAAATTTAATAAAACGAACAAATTTTTAATAAATTAAATATTTTTTCATATCTTGTTTGAGTTAACTTGTTTTGCCATTTATTTTAATATGGAACTAAATTCAAGTTGTTTTTTAATATCGTTTTAAATAAACCATGGATTTTATTGCCACCTACAAATCGGATTCAGAATCTGAGTCTAAATGATAAAGCAGAAAAACTATTTTCAAAAAAGGTAAAAAGAATAAATATTTATTATTTACAGATAATTGTGTAATAAACAAAATGAATTCGAACGTATAAATTTGTATATAAATAGTAGGTTATAAAGTTGGGTACGAATGAAAATATTGAATTTTAAGTTTCAAGATTATTATTCTTATGAATTATATTCATATTTATATTCATATTTTCTCAATTATTTTCAGAGTATGCAAATAACCTTTAAAATAAAATTTTATTTACATAAGGGATTAGCACTTTTATTTTAAGACGCAATATTTTTAAGACAGCTGTTGCTGAATTTACTGATTTTTCTTTTGTTTTAGACTATGCCAAAAATAAAATTAGACTTTAAATTTGCATAGAAACATGAAGTACTAAGTTATCAATTTAAAAAGCTAAATTCGTATTTATTGTAAATTCATGTTGATTTAACATAATATTTTTTACATAAATATTTATATAGCAGAGCTTGCTGAATTTAAAACATGTCTTAAACAAAGATTTTCTTTTTACAGTGTATATACGTATTGTAATAAGTAAATTTAATATATTGCAAATAAGTTTTTTGCAGGATTTTTGACATTTTAAAAGCTTTAATTGTTTTTCTTAGCTTCAATGGAGTTGTGCTGTTTTAATATTTTACCTTTCAGCCACACTGCAAAAACAGGTGTCTTAAATTGTTCAAAAATGTCTTAAATTAAGACATTTTTCGTGTCTTAGACACCAAAAGTATCTCAATTTAAGACATTTCTGTCCAATTTAAGACACCATGTTTTTGCAGTGCACAGATTATTTCCCCAATATTGTATTTTTCCTTAATTTTAAATATCGTTAGAGTTTGATTAAAAATATATTAATTTATAATTATTTAATTTTTAAAAGTCTCGTCGAGAATCTCGGTCCTGTGGTCAGCTCAAATTATTTTAATCTTAAATTTGAATTATCTGTTGTAAAATATAATACTTTCTTATAAAAATAGGTTATTTATTTCTAAATTTTAACTTTGGAAATGAAAGTAAATGTCTGACAAAACGTCTGTGATTTTAATTTTATTTATTTATTTATTCGAAAAAATTTATTGTCCACACAAGAAGTTTTATATTTATAATAACAAAATAACAGTTTGACCGAATGAAAAAATGTGATGTATATTTGACAATTACAAATTTCGTTAGAAATAGAATAGATTAATGGAAATGTAATAGATTAATAACTGTGTTTACGACTATTGTAAAATTGTGAAGTACCACTCCAAAGTAGGAAAGATCTTGAGTTTCATATGTATGTTGATAGGAATCGTGGAAGTTTTTTTTATGTGCGTGTAGTATTTTATGATGTGTACACGAGGTCAAATGATAAATATAAGAATACGAGTTCTTCTCCTGGGGCCAAACTGCCCGTGTACTTGTTCCTCATTTGCAGAAAAATATACATGTAAAGGGATCATTCTGAGTACGTTTGAATAAAGAGAAGGTGCCTTAAGCGTCAGATTAATGAACGTTGTCTTCAGTTTTGTATTTTTAAACCGTCACAATAAAGCGGCCAAGAATTTAAAATGTATGAAATTTGAGAAAATTTTAGTTTCTAAAAATAATTGTTATTAATGATAGAACGTCCAAGGCTGCGTACTGCCGGTAGGACGCGCTTTCACACAGTAAACGTCCTTCCGGAAGGACAATTTATTTTTGTGAAAAAAAATTTTAATTTCATATAATCATCATCATCATCATCACCATCATCATTATCATCATAATTCATCATCTTTATCATCAAAGAAATTGAGTTTACTATTACTTTTGTAAATATTGTTATAACTAACGTAATGGCGGCCGGTGGTAAATGGCTCAGGCGCGAGTCCCTCGGAAATCGCTCTACATATAAAATCAAAATGGAAGCAGATAAGTATAAAAATGAATATATGGTTTTTTAGGTAATGAAACAAACTTTCAGATGACGTAAATATCGATTTTTTAAATTTATGTACAAGGGCTAGGTAGTCTTTTTAAAAAAACGAAAACGTCCTGCCGGCAGTACCGCGCGTCGTCTTTTTGTGACTGAAAATTATGTGAATTTTTGGAAAATTTAACTTCTTTTAGCTACCAAACTTCGGGGTTTGAATTTACAAGTTCCATGTTTACATGCGCTGAAAGCTTGATTCTTTACCTTTCCAACGATATATACTCCTTTTTGTTTATCTGAATCCATGTTAATTTCATAACGCGATTTCGTACGTACTCGCGGAAGGCCTTTTTGTCCTGCCGGAAGGACGTTGGACATTCTATCATTAAGTAAAAAGCTTCTGCATATTGTAGAGGAATTACGCTCAACACTGTTAAAAATTTCTGTATTGTGCTTCACATACATATATATGAAATTCAATTAAAATAGAACTATATTAAATCTAATATAAATTATCCTAAATTTAATATACCCACACAGCACCAGAAATTCCCTGAATTTCCCCTGAATATTGGTCCACATTTCCTGAATATTCGAACCTAATATTCAGGGAAGTTTCGTGGAAGCATTAAAATGTCCGCCATAAAGAATATTGGACGCTAAATTTCCCTGAAAATGTATTTCTAATTTTCAGGGAATTTCCGCATCTAATATTCCTTCAATATTCACAGTATTCGTAAATCTTCTGTACATGATGCGCAATGGTCGAACTTGGTTTCTGTGACACTTACGGCTGCGCAGTAGTTTTTTAATGTTCTAGAATCCTACAGGTGCCAAATATGACATACAATTTTTATCAATTACCAGATCAAAAAAATTTTGGAAATTTTTTTTAACTTTCCCTGAATATTATAGGAATATTAGATGCGGAAATTCCCTGAAAATTAGAAATACATTTTCAGGGAAATTTAGCGTCCAATATTCTTTATGGCGGACATTTTGATGCTTCCACGAAACTTCCCTGAATATTAGGTTCGAATATTCGGGAAATGTGGACCAATATTCAGGGGAAATTCAGGGAATTTCTGGTGCTGTGTGGGTACTGTATATTAAATTTGCTATTCATGTATCTGAGAATTCATAACGGTGAATGAATTATAATATATATGTATATTAAATTTAATATAATTGTATGTTAAATTGAATTTCATATACATGTATGTGAAGCACAATATAGAAATTTTTAACAGTGAAAATAAGAATATGTTTTTTTCGGTGTAATTCATAAAAATCAAGTATAGTTAACAATTTGATCCTAAAAATCGTTTCATTTTAGCAGTTGTAAAAAATAACATTTATCTAAGTATGTACAATATAACAATTAATTATTAAATAATAATAATATCCGTAAACTCCTGAAGTTAGTTACTATTTATATTTATTCATTTTTTTCTGTCCATGTTTTAAAACTTGAAATGAAGTTGGTTAGTTTTCATATTTATTCATATTTTTCAGCCCACGTTCTCAAATCCAAAGTTAAGTTAGTCCCTGTCTTTTTTTCATTAATTTGCATTCTATATATCAGGAAATTTTAAAATTGTTTTAGTTTACAGACAAAATATGCAGATGAGGTAGCCTTAAGGCCGTTGGAGACACAGAGTCCGCAGAGAATCTGTAGGGGGGATCAGTGGTTCTCAAAGACAGTCCCCATGCGTTTTGAAGACTTAGGAATTTTTCGCGACAAAGTCCAACACTTTTCCCACAAAAGAACATCGTACTGCAAATTCTATTGAAATAAAGATTCAGAAAAATACTTACTTTTGATAAATCAAGTGTTTCCTGAGCTTTAGTGTCTCGAGGAAATTCGTGTGATGAAAACAACCTCCAATAATGTTCCAAGTTTGGCAATTTTTTCCAATAAAACCCGACACTTTTTCCGAAAATGAAAATCGTACTGCACATCCCAGTAAAAAAAAAATAATTCGGCACACACGAAAATAATTGGGTATGAACGAGACCTGTACTCGGTCTGGTGTATAGACCGAATTGTGATGTTTTCCCGTATTATTTCCGATTGTGTGGAATTCAATTCTGTTGCCGTGATTGAATTGAGGTTATATGAGCAGAGTTTATGATGTAAATTGAAAGCAGGGGTGTTTTGACGTGTAAAAATGGCGGTTATGAAAATAATTTTGATAGTTTGTTAAAATATTAAAAAGTAAAATGTGACAGTCGAACGACTGGATTTACCATGCGATCAAGTCAGGTTCTTATGGTAAATCCAGCCATTCGAATCATATTTACCATACGAACCTGACTTGATCGCGTGGTAAATCCAGTCGTTCCTGTCACATTTTACTTTTTAATATTTTAACAAACTATCAAAATTATTTTTATAACCGCCATTTTTACACGTCAAAACACCCCTGCTTTCAATTTACATCATAAACTCTGCTCATATAACCTCAATTCAATCACGGCAACAGAATTGAATTCCACACAATCGGAAATAATACGTGAAAACATCACAATTCGGTCTATACACCAGACCGAGTACAGGTCTCGTTCATACCCAATTTTTTTCGTGTGTGCCGAATTATTTTTTTTTTACTGGGATTTAAATTTAATTAGCACTTTTTCACTTATTTTGTTTTTGGCATTTGAGTTTTTAAATTGCGTCAGTCTCTCGAGGAAATAAAAAATCACTTGACACTTCACTCACTGTTTCGGACTTTGACAATTTTTTTCGTCAAAACCCGACACTTTTTCCGCAAATGGTCATCGTAGTGTAAATTTAAAATTAACTAGCACTTTTTCACTTATTTTGTTTTTGGTATTTGAGTTTTTAAATCGCGTCAGTTTCTCGAGGAAAGTAAATTTTTTTTCAATTTCATCAAAGAAAATGTCAAACAATATAGCAGAATATAGTTTGTCGTGCGCTGTTCTTATACGGCATTTTCGGGTACTAATTCACACGGCGCCGCCTTTGAAATTATACATATTATGATTCGGACATTGACAATTTTTTCCGTCAAAACCCGACACTTTTTCCGCAAATGGTCATCGTAGTGTAAATTTAAATTTAACTAGCACTTTTTCACTTATTTTGTTTTTGGCATTTGAGTTTTTAAATCGCGTCAGTTTCTCGAGGAAAGTAATTTTTTTTTCAATTTCATCAAAGAAAATGTCAAACAATATAGCAGAATATAGTTTGTCGTGCGCTGTTCTGATACGGCATTTTCGGGTACTAATTCACACGGCGCCGTCTTTGAAATTATAGACAGGCGTACATTATATTTATTATATTAATCAACCTATTTATAAAATTCAATGTTTAGATATTAATTGTAAAAATTTAATATAAAGAATTAATTTCAAGTTCCAAACATAATTTTGCTAACTTTTTACAAAAAATAAAAGTTGTTTGTTATTTCAAGTGAAATTAGCTCTATTGAAAAGACGCATTTAAAATACTTTAAACCATTCAACACTGAGAAAATGAGACATGACTGAGTACTGTCCGGACAGGAGTGGTTCCTGTCTAAATAAAAAATTTTAATTAGACAGCACTCATTGCTTTCTGGACATGAACCATTCCTGTCTGGAAAGGACTCAGTAATGTCTTGGACATTAATAAAATAGACAGTAGTGAACCCTGTCTAGACAGGAATGGTTAATGTCTAGACCTGAATGATAACTCTCCGGTGGTGAATTTAAAAGAAGGTTATAAAATGTAATAGACGTCATTCAAAAAAATGTACATTTGGACAAAACTACACTGAGAGACTGAAGATTTGAATATTTATAAAACTTGTTAAAATTTTATTATGTTAGGTTAGAGGTTAGGGAAAAACGTACTTTTTCTTAATATTTCAAATGGGTCAATCCACTGACTTTTGTCTGTAAGCTGTTGCGGCAATATTTTTAATAATTCTAATTTTAAAATATGTGAAACGCCAACATTTTCTGAATTCAGTAAGCATATTAAAATGGTATAAATTTTCTTTCTTTTCGTGTTATTATTAATCAAAAAATGAAGGTTCACAAGCATATTTGTAACCTCAAATCTGTTTTTTTTTAAAGATGTTCTAATTCTTAGAGTAATTAATATAATATTTATCAGAACTTATTAGAAATATAAATTATTTAATTCTGAACACAGAAAAGATGGGTTTATTATAAAATTTTATTATTTTAAAGTGATACTCTGATTTAAAATATTTATACTTGTATAAAGTTTCACTATTTTTCGAAGCTTATTACTTTTTTATGGAACCTCCTACAAATTTGAGGTTCTGAATATAATTTAATATTAATATAATCTACTTGCCTATAAAGTTTGACGAACGTGTTTTGCCTCGTTAGGAAATATTAAAAATTTTAAATTTCTTACTCAAAAAGGTTAATTTTTATATTTTAAGTAAACACAGCAATTTCACATTGTTGCATTTAAATTAAATTAGTATACAAACGGAGCGTTCGCCTGTTAAATATTATATTAATTACTCTAAGAATTATAACATCTTTAAAAAAAAACAGATTTGAGGTTACAAATATGCTTGTGAACCTTCATTTTTTGATTAATAATAACACGAAAAGAAAGAAAATTTATACCATTTTAATATGCTTACTGAATTCAGAAAATGTTGGCGTTTCACATATTTTAAAACTAGAATTATTAAAAATATTGCCGCAACAGCTTACAGACAAAAGTCAGTGGATTGGCCCATTTGAAATATTAAGAAAAAGTACGTTTTTCCCTAACCTCTAACCTAACATAATAAAATTTTAACAAGTTTTATAAATATTTAAATCTTCAGTCTCTCAGTGTAGTTTTGTCCAAATGTACATTTTTTTGAATGACGTCTATTACATTTTATAACCTTCTTTTAAATTCACCACCGGAGAGTTATCATTCAGGTCTAGACATTAACCATTCCTGTCTAGACAGGTTTCACTACTGTCTATTTCATTAATGTCCAAGACATTACTGAGTCCTTTCCAGACAGGAATGGTTCATGTCCAGAAAGCAATGAGTGCTGTCTAATTAAAATTTTTTATTTGGACAGGAACCACTCCTGTCCGGACAGTACTCAGTCATGTCTCATTTTCTCAGTGAAATGCAACAAGTACATAATTTATTGTAAATCATGCAATATAATATTAATTATTTTCCATATTCACAATAATCCTTCCTGTCTATAATTTCAAAGGCGGCGCCGTGTGAATTAGTACCCGAAAATGCCGTATAAGAACAGCGCACGACAAACTATATTCTGCTATATTGTTTGACATTTTCTTTGATGAAATTGAAAAAAAAATTACTTTCCTCGAGAGACTGACGCGATTTAAAAACTCAAATGCCAAAAACAAAATACGTGAAAAAGTGCTAGTTAAATTTAAATTTACACTACGATGACCATTTGCGGAAAAAGTGTCCGGGTTTGACGAAAAAAATTGTCAAAGTCCGAATCAGTGAGTGAAGTGTCAAGTGATTTTTTATTTCCTCGAGAGACTGACGCAATTTAAAAACTCAAATGCCAAAAACAAAATAAGTGAAAAAGTGCTAATTAAATTTAAATGTGCAGTACGATTTTCATTTTCGGAGAAAGTGTCGTGTTTTATTGGAAAAAATTGCCAAACTTGGAACATCATTGGAGGTTGTTTTCATCACACGAATTTCCTCGAGACACTAAAGCTTAGGAAACACTTGATTTATCAAAAGTAAGTATTTTTCTGAATCTGTATTTCAATAGAATTGGCAGTACGATGTTCTTTTGTGGGAAAAGTGTTGGACTTTGTCGCGAAAAATTCCTAAGTCTTCAAAACGCATGGGGACAGTCTTTGAGAACCACTGATCCCCCCTACAGATTCTCTGCGGACTCTGTGTCTCCAACGGCCCCTAATGACAAAATATTGATTATGACTAACAATAATTTATATATTACACACTTATATGAATTTTAATTATAATTTAGATTAATTTAACTTTATTCAAAATTCAAATGACGTTATTTTACTTAATTGGAAAAAATTAAAATTAAAAAAATTATTATATGTTATATTATATATTATAATATTATACATTATAAATTATTCTGTAACTTTTTTAACCATGTTTTAAGTTCCGAAACTTTCATCAAGTTTGCTGCAAGTTTAGAAACTTCCAGAAAGGTTGCGGCAAAGTTTCAGTGAAGTAATATTTAGAATCCCTAAATATTTATTTATTTCTTCTTATTGCAGAGCTGCCAGTGACATACTTTTTTACTTTTACTGACTTTTTTTAAAATTGCTCACTATTACTCACTTTTCTCACTTTTTTAGTAAAATGGCTATTCCAACTGCGGGGGGGGGGGGTGTCTTCTGATATTATCTGCCAGATTAAAAATTTACCTTATCAATCAATTAGTTTTTTCATAAACCAATTACATCGTCAATTTTTTAATTACAATTTACAAATACATAATTTCTACACCTCTTTTCAATTATTTTTGCCATTTTTAAAGTACTTCTGTCAACACCAGTTTCTATTATACTTTTGTTAATTATCAATAATTTTCTTCAAATTTCAGTTACTTTTGTCGTTATTCAAGTATTTTTGTCATTTTACGATTATTTTCTTCATATTTCTTTTATTTTTGCAATTTTAGAATTATTTTCTACAAATTTCCATTATTATTTTATTTAAATTATTTAATGCAACCTATTAATATGTAATATAGTAATTATTATTGTTATATCAAATATTTATTTTATTGTTACTTGAAATACATTTTTTAATTTTATATTGTAATGGGCTTTTGCCCGTAAATAAATATATAAATAAATTCAATGTTTTTTATTGCCATGAATTTTTAAATTTATTATTTTATAACTAGATTTTATTCTACGTTTTTTGTTAATTTTTACAAAACTAATTATGCCTACCACTCACTAGTTAACAGGCTGAGTAAGGAGGCAAATGCAATTGATGATAGGGTGGACTTTTTTGAAAACAGCATTAGTAAATTTATACTAGTTCTACGTTGTGTACTGTTTGCGGAAACTAGTTAAGGCAACCTAAGCCGAATATTATTTTAAATCTTGTTTTTAATAATTATCATTTATATGTTTATTTTATTTCATTGATAATTTTTATTATAAGCTAGTTAGAAGTACTTCTGTACGATAGGGCACCATTTATGTACCCGTTTAAGAATAAATAAATAAATAAATAAATTATATTAGTTTTCAATTATTTTCTACAAATTTCAATCATTTTCTTCATTATTTTTATTATTGTCATTATTTTGTTAAATTTGTACATTTTTTTTTTTATTAATTTCAACAAATTCCCATTATTTTCTTTAAACTTCAATTATTCTCTATAAATTTTTTATTTATACACCAGCTTTTAATTATTTATGTCATTATTAAATCAGTTTCTTAAAATTTCAATTGTTTGGTCAATTTTTCAAGTACTGTCTTTAAATTTTAAATTTTATGCACTAGTTATTGATTCTTTTGTTCAAATTACAATTATTTATGTTAATGTTCAATTATCGTCTTGTAATTTTAATTATTTTTAAAACTTTTTAATTATTTTTAAAACTTTTCAATTATTTGTTTAAAATTTTATTTGTGTTCTTCAATCTTCTAATTATTGTCAGGAATATCCAAATTTTCTACGCAAATTCAATTCACTTTCGTTATTTTTCAATTATTTCCTTCAAATTTAATTTACTTTTGTCATTAATCAATTATTTTTGTCATTTTCCAATTATTTTTTTCATATTTTTGTTATTTTTGCCATTGTAGAATTATTTTTTAAAAATTGCGATTATTTTATTCAATTTTTTTTATTGTCATGAACTTTTAAATTTCTTACACCTGTAGTCAATTATTTCCAAGATTATTTTTATTATTGTTAAGAATTTATTAATTTTTTTACGTCTTTTTCAATTATTTTCTTAAAACTACAATTTTTTTTCCATATTTGAATTTTTTGTGCCATTTTTAATTTATTCTTTTCAAATTTTAATTTTTTAATTTTTACACCAATTTTGAATTATTTATTTCAAGATTTCAATTGTTTTGTCAAGTTTTCAAGTATTTTCTTCAAATCTTTAGTTTTTTTAAAGTTATCAATTATGTTTGTCATTTCTCAATTATTTTTTAAAATTACAACTATTTTTGTCAATATTAAAATATTTTTGACATTTTGGAAGTTTTTTCTTTAAATGTCATTTTGTTCCATCTTTTTATTATTGTCATGAATTTAATACACTGAGAAAAAAATGCTATTAAATCAATTACATATTGGTTTGATCTAACAAATGGCATATTCAATATCGTTCGAACAAATATGTAATGATTTTAATAGTGCGTACTTTCATTTTTAATATTTTTAAAACTATAGCATATACTATTGCTTATATGCATGATGCTATAAAATGAATGTTGCTGCATTTTAAGTTTTACTGGCTGTTACATTAAAAAGAAATAGTTTAGTCCTTTCATTTAAGAAAATTAATTTATTGAACCAAAAGCAAAAGATAACTGGAAAATAAAAAAAAATATCGGTCTTTTTCTTATTCAGCTTTATTTTACACCGGCTCAACTCCTCTCTCAGTCTTGAACTGTTGTACACTACCTAATTTCGCCGTACATATTTTTTTTTATTTCAGAATATTTTTAATTTTAGTGAAAAATATCTAGCTGTAGCAATATCACGGAGACGGTCACCCATATAATCTCTAATCAGTAACCACGCTTGACTTTGCTTAACTTTCGTGATCGCGAGGCCAGAGCCGCTCCGCAACCTGGTATTGAAGATTGAAATAATTCTTTTTTATCTTTAATATAAGCAAACGGTTTCAGAATATTATTTTACCATGTCCTCAAGATTTTCTTAATAATTATAATAGTTTATGAAAATTCCCCTTCATTCGTCAAGTTATCGTTTTCTCCAAAGATCCTTTAAAAAATTGTATTTTTGAATATATGTGACCGCGTCTTTCGAGTAAAATGAGTTTAAAGTTTTTCATTAAAATATACTCGATTACTGGGAATGTTGCATATTAATAATTACCCAGATAGATGTTTCTTATGTAATTTTTTCCGACAAATACGATTTTCGTAATAAAACAATTGTTTAAACATCGCTGTTATTGTTATAAACAAATTATGTTGCAAAAATCAAATGCTTAAAATTTCAAATCGAATTTAAACAATTTCTAATTGATCTAGAGATCTAAAAATTTATATGCACATTCAAAACTAACAACAATACCATAATTCACAATTTATTATTGATCTATTTAACTAGGTCGCTAATGACGGGTATACATCTTAACTCGTCTCCGAGAGTTAAGATTTATTTTTTCTCAGATAGTTTTGATATTCATATTTAAGGTTCAATGCAATAATTATTTGTTTAAAGCAGGAATAATTGTATCAAAAATTTTAAAAAATTTATAACCTTCTAATATTATTGATTT
Organism: Ganaspis brasiliensis; assembly: GCA_037103525.1. Taxonomy (NCBI): domain Eukaryota; kingdom Metazoa; phylum Arthropoda; class Insecta; order Hymenoptera; family Figitidae; genus Ganaspis; species Ganaspis brasiliensis. Next base: position 203,915 of record JAZKLR010000448.1, read on the forward strand.
TAATCAAAAATACCAAGAATCATTTTTCTTTTAAAAAGACCTATATTTTCATAAAAAAATTTTGTCAGAGTTGAGTAGTAAAAGTTAAAAATTTTGTCGGGGTAAACGATTTTTTTAAATTTGCTTAAAAAATTAAAAAAAAAGTTTATTTTCGATCAGGACTGATCGGATTACATTTTTAAGACCTTGAAGTACACGAAACCTTCAAAAACCAAAAATCGATTTTTTTGTCATAAGTACCATTTTCTCAGACGCGGTCACATAATGTACTTTGTTTTATTTTATTTATTTATTTATAAAGTTCCTAGGTTTTAAATTAAAAAATGCAAAAATGCATTTTATTATTTCTATATTTTATATAATACAATTCAATCAATAGTTTTACCGATCTATTAAATGTACTTTCAATTTTATAGCATCTGCATTTGAACGTATGTGAATATGCCGTTTATAATAACAAAAGCAGGTGCTATTGATTCAAAATCATATTGCATCATCTGAAATACACTGAAAAAAAAACTATTTAAGGTTTACTTGAGTTAAATGTAATTTTTACTTTTTTACTCAAGCAATGAAAAAAAATTAAAAATTGCTGTGAAACCAGGCAAATTTTACTTTGTTTATAAAAAAAAAAAAACAATTGACACTTTTGAAGCAAAATTTGACGTTTATGTGCCAAACTGTTAAAATTAAATTTTCAATACATTCCAGAAGATTTAATAGTGGAAGAATAAGTAAAAGTGAGTAAAAACGTTAATTGCATATTAATTTATTGTTAATTTCTTTTAATTAACTCAAACATTGTTTTAAAGTACAATATGTCAAATTTGTTTTAAAAGTGACATTTTGTTTTCCTTAAAAAACAAAGTAAGTTTTACTTTTTTTTGCACTGCTTGAGTTATAAAGTAAATTTTACTTGACAACTCAAGCAAATATTCCATTGTTTTTTTTTCAGTGTATATATTTGTACAAACTGTAAATAATATTTATTGATATAACAAGTTATATTTATTTGAAACCATATAAAATAACTTAAAATAACTTATAAAAAAAATCATGATTTTAATTTAAAAGTATGAATTGTTATATTTTAATATATATTAGTATAATTGATTACAGATATTATTGAGTAAAAAGAATTGAATTCAATAGCATCGGCACTATTGATTCAACAGTTTCTTTTTCTCAGTGTAACTTTTAAAGGTGATTTTTTAATTATTTATGTCATTATTCAATTAGTTTATTTCCATTATACTTATTTCTTCAATATCTCAATTTTGTGCGAAATTAAAATTTTTTATTTCAGTCTCAAACTTTTGTGTCAAATTTTAATTATTTTTGTCATTCTTTAATTATTTTTGAAAAATTTCAATTATTTACTTCAAATTAGAATTATTTCGTTTCAATTTTTGTCATAATTTTTTGATTTTTAATAAATTTTACAATTATTTTTGTCATTTACAACTTTTCTTTCAAATTGAATATTCATTAATTAATTATTTTCTACATATTTCAATTATTTTTGCGATTTTCGAATTGTTTTTTTCAAATTTGAATGGCTTTTCCTGCTGGCGCCCCTTAATTTAATATTAGTAGAGGAGTGGGCCCCAAGATGGACAGGGCCCCAAGATGGACATTTCGTATAAAATTTTTGTTTATGGTGGCAGCGCCTTATGCTTTTTGGCATTTTTGTTGTTTGTCTAGACGAAGATTTTGATGCACATTTGAAGAAAAAAAACCAGTTGGTTTTTCTTCTATACATGCCACGTAATTTTGGGTCTAAAAAAGTTTTGTAACAGTTTTTTCTTAAGTTGGTAAAGTTACTTAAATTTATATTTTAGAATGAGTACTTAACGTTATAATATTCTTTATTTATCGTATAATAATATCCTAATTCCTAAAATAATTTTACTAATTCAGTGTTCGTATATATATTTTTACTGGGGATTAAAAAATGGTGTCATGTACCCTAAGATGGACATAATTTCAATAATTTTTTGAGACAATTAATTAAAATTTTTTATTTTCGACCATAAAATGTGATGTTATCGTTAGAGAATTTGATATATCTATTTTTTTCGATATTTTATTACTTTTTACTGTTAAGCTATTAGATTGAAGTTTTAGGAAATGTTATTTCCTGATAAATTCCGTATAATGATTAAAAATTAGTTTAAGAATTGTTACAGGATGTTAATTTTTTATTTACTACAATTTTCAGAGACTTTTAAGAAGGTGTCCATCTTGGGGCCACTTTTTTTTAGACCGAAAATTTTAACAATTAGAAAAAACGCTTTAAAAAATGTTTATGTTTAAAATAAAATTTTATCTCTGTGGCCATAAGTTACCTTATAAATTGTACTTTCATCCGGTATAAAATATTTTAATATATTTTATTTGGTTTGGATTCTACAGCAATAAGACGAAAGGGTGTCCAACTTGGGGCCCTCTCCCCTAATATCAAACTCTACATTGCTTATTCACTTATTTAATTTAAAAACTTACTATTTAATCACTTTTTTTATTTAAAAGCTCACTATTTACTCACTTTTTAAATTAAAAAGTCTTTTTTTCACTATTTTCAATCTGCAAATCAACTGGCAGCCCTCCTTATTGGATAAGTATATTATTCATCGATTTGTTTTATTTATTATTGTAGTTTAATTTTTAAAATGTATGAGAAACTAATCGCGCGCTTGCGCACGTTATATTTTGTTAGTCATTATAATTTGTTTTGTGTCAAAATGATACTTACTCATCAATAAAATTATAAATTATAATAAAAGTTGTATAAATCGATCAGGTAAAATTTTGTTAAATTACAATTTTGGGATTAGTTACGCGTCCCATCCAAATGAGAGGGTAACTGGCAGTAGTAGAGTTAGACGGTATAGTCAGACAGAGGGGTATGATAATAAAAGAACAGAATGAAGTTTCGTCGCATATAAGAAGTACATGGTGAGTGACGGGTTGTCGGCGAATCGTGAATAGCCTCTTTAAAAAATACAACGTTCACACTTTCTAACCCTTTTCCCTTTCAACAGTTTTTAATAAAACATAACCGTAAACATTTTTTTTTGTTCAAATCACACTTTAGGCTTGTAATATTTTATGGATAACTGTATTCTTTGGATAAATATATCCACTTTATCTTAAATTGCCAATACAAGTCTATCCTTCATTTATCCACTTTAATATTTTTTTAATTAATACCGTGTCTGAGTAACAACCAATCTTTCTCAATTCCTCCTTTTTACAACTAAATAAATAATTTTGAATACAATCTTGATTTTTTTATCCCACTTCAAACCATCCCAGAATTCTATCAATTTCTATCTTTTCACTTCCAGCAGGGAAAACTTGTAATTTAACATAAAACTGTAACATAACCTATTTTAAGCTACATAGCAAATTTATATTTGCTTTTTGTAAAGTTTATACTTTTAAAGTGTCAGATTCACCTGCTAAATTTACTTTCTAAACCTTGTTAATTTATCATATTCAAAATCGTTAACAAATAGGACACTTGAATGTTCAATTTATTAACATCTTTAAAACTGATAAAGGTACATCAAGTTGTAAACCTGATGCTACTTTAAAAGTATGAAATTCACAAAAAGCGCAAAATACGACACTCTAAAAATAAAACATCTTGCAAGTGTCTTATTTTGTCTCATTTTTGTGCCTAAGGCACAAAAAGTATTTCAAAACATTTTTAGACAGTGTCTGTGAAATACTACAAGTAAAAAATGTGGCTTTGACCAAAAAATTGTTTACAATAAAAGTTTAATAAAAATTGCTGTGAGGGAAAAGAGTTAAAAATTGTATATCATCTTTATCTTTTATGCGAGGAGAAAGAGGATGTAAATAAGAAAGTCTAGGTGGTGTAGGTAATAAGATCAAACCTACTGAAATCTCGTAAAATGGAGCATGGAACAAAGTTACAGAAACTTTTCTCCGTTAATTCTGAAATGAGTTTTTGATGGGATAAATTGAGATTCCATGATTTTTGGCTCATACATAAAGTTAGCAATTCTTTATCTCAAAAACTAATTTAAACTGCAATTTTTTATATTATTGCTTGTTCTCTGAAATATAATAACTAGTGGGGAACATTTATTATCTGGTCAGGATCGTTAACTTCAGTTCGTGTTGTATTAGAATGATTATCTTTTGAGAATCAGTGTCGAGTATTCACATTTGTGATAGCATTTATATACAACCTCATAACCTCATCAGCGTCACGAAACAACAGCAATAACGTGTAAGTAAAGCACTAGTTTCATGAGGCTATAAAATTCCTTCTCGTCCTTACACATTACTGAAAATTTCATGATTATTTATTTATTATTAAATGTCTTTCATAAATTATATTTAAATCCAGTAATTTACAAGACAATATTTTTTGTAATATCTGATAACCATTTGTTAAGGAATAAAAAAATAAATGATAATCAAATAAAAATAACGCAGGGTATCCTGCTGAAATAACTTAGCTATTAAATATTTTCTAAGTATTCGACATAGAATTACCTGAAAATTCACATATTACGAGAATTTCAAACTTTTGAAAGATTTTTTAAGATTCGCTGAATCTCTGGAGAATCCTAGAAAAGTTTTAAGATTTGAAAAAGTTATTTGAGTTTTGCAGAAAATTATCGAATAATTTTGAAAGTTTCTATAAAATAAACTTAAAATAAATTTTTATAGCTTATTTTTAATTTATTAAAGTTAAAGCTTACTTAATTTATTTAAATTTATTATTGGTTATGTATAATTTGTTTTACGTATGGGTATATTATATACAATTTCATAAAATAAAAATGTAATCTTGAGAGAAATTCGTCAATTAAATAAAACCAAATAGAACAAGAAACATAATTAATATAATAAAGACGATTTTAGAGGTTAATGAATTAAAATTCAGTGAAACAATTAAAAAATAAAGCTTGCATGACATTTAGGTACAAAACAAATCAAATAGAAAATGTAATTGCGTATAGTGTCACCTTTTACAAATGTATAAATAAAAAAAAATAATTTTAATGAACATAAATTTAAAACATAGTATCGTTACATGTTAAAATTTCGAACAACAAAAAAAAGGAATAAACACTTACATTTTATCTCACAAGTTGATAAACCATAAAACTAACATATCTAACCTCAAATTAAACACTATAATTAAACGAATTAAACTAACTTATTTAAATAAAAAGTTATCGATTACTGTTAAAAATATTTTGAAATCCACAAAAATTTATGCTGTAATGTTATAATAGGATTTTCTAAATAGCGATACAGAAGATAATTTTTGACATTGGGATTGGCAGTTGTGACGTCACAAAATAAAAATGTCTGAAATAAGTAGGCAACTTTGGTAACAAAAGCACGTAAACGAAAGAAAAAATTCAAAATATATTATAAGAATAATAAAATACGACTCATTTTAAATAAAATTTTTTAGTTTACGCAATCAAGACTTTCTGGACAAAATTTTGTTGAGCGTAAGAAAGTTTTAAACGTCGGAAATAACATATTTTGTGTACTAGAAAAAGTTGACAATGTTTGAATATTTTTAAAATTTGCATTAAAAACTTGTAATTATGGTAAAAACTCGATAAATAACGTTAAATAAGAAAATCCAAAAGCTGATTACCTCTTTCGGAGAGTTTTTTGAATAATAGGAACAGAAAACTTTGTAAAAAAAAAAGTTCTAAAACTAGGTTCTAAGAAAATGAGATTTGTCAAAATGCATAGGATTATGTCGAATTTTGACAAAAAATCGATAAATAACGTTAAGGTATTTCTCTTCTGGATGTCAGGGTCAAATCGATACTGTTATTAAAGCACGTTTTACGTAATAAATATGCAATATTTATTTCTTATGCATATTGTTTAGTGTTGTTTAGTGTTTTCTCTAAAAAATTAAAAATTAAAAAAATTAAAATCTTAAAAAATCGCCTACACTGAGAAAAAAGGTTTAGTTTTACCAACAATATTTTTTAGTTGACCATTGTTGGTTGTAACAACAATATTTTGATTGGTATAACAAAACGATTTGGTTGGCGTAACACATCAAGTTGTTTGGGACAACCATATTATTTTGTTGCTCTTATTTGGTTGAACCAAACATAATTTAGTTGTGACAACCAAACATAATTTGGTTGTGACAACCAAACAGAAATTGGTTGTGACATCCAAACATAATTTGGTTGTGACAACCAAACAATTATTAAAAAAAATTGGTGATTAGTTTGTAAGTAAACTGCCAATAATAATATAAATTAAATGTAAATAAAAACCAATACCAGATGGTCGGCCGAACCTGGGTCTGATAGTTGAGCTAACGGGGTCTGTTACTGAACTGTCTAGCTATAAGGTTTATTCCATATTGGTCATTCATATCTCTCATGGGCTGGTGTTTAGCCTACTGGAGTGGCAGCTGGAAAACCCGGGTTCGAATCTTCATGACTAATGAAATTTTTCTGTTTCAGGTTTTCATTAATATGAAATTTCTACATTCTCATCTGATTATATTTGTGTAATTAAATTTATAACATGTGAATTATGTAATTATATGTGTTGGCCGACCGAAAATTCGCACCTGGGTTAGTTAGCTCCCAAATAAAATTTTTTTTTTTGTGACAACCAAAATTTTTGTTATCCCGAATAAAAAAATATAGTTGTGACAACCAAAAGTTTTTGTTATGCCAACAAACAACACTGAACCAAATAATTTTTTTCAACCAAATAGTTTGGTTGATTAAATAACAACCAAATAATTTTGTTGGCTCAACCAAATTTTCGTTGCTATGACTAAACATTTTTCTCAGTGTATAGAGAAAGAGTTTTTGAAAAAATAAGGAAAGTTAAATGTTAGTATATTTACCTCCTAAATCAGACAATAATAATCAAAAGTAAGCTTATTGTTTAGAGAAAACACTAAAAAACACTAAATAATATGCATAAGAAATAAATATTGCATATTTATTACTTAAAACGTGTTTTCATAATAGTATCGATTTGACCCTGTCATTCAGAAGATAAATACCTTAAATCAAAAAATCCAAAAGCTGATTCCTTTTTTCCGAGAGTTTTTTAAATAATAGTAATAGAAATCTTTTCTAAAAAAATTTTTTTTTGCCAAAACTAGGTGCCAGGAAAATGAAAATTGTCAAAATGCATAGGATTATGTCAAATTTTGACAAAAATCGATAAATAACGTTAAATCAAAAAATCCAAAAGCTGATTCCCTCTTTTCGAGAGTTTTTTATATAATAGTAACAAACAGATAAATCTTTTCTAAAAAAATTTTTTGTTGCTAAATCTAGGTGCCAGGAAAATAAGAATTATTTATTTATTTATTTAACAAATATACACGGGCGTTGCCCTTTAAAAATTTTAACAAATTGATTCATAAAATTAATGTTGTTAAAGAAATTGCGAAACACTGACATTGTCAGTTAACTATTAGTACTGTTTGTAATTGCTTTGAGCGAATCTATTCTATCTTTTCTATCTATTCTATTTAACCTATTCTTATCAAAATACCTAAGATTTTGGCAAATTTTGATAATAGCTCGATAAATAACGTAAAGCAAAAAAATCCAAAAGCTGATTACCTCTTTTGGAGAGCTTTTTGAACAATCGCAATAGAAATATTTTTTTAAAAAAAATTATTTTGACAAAATTAGATGCCAGGAAAATAAGAATTGTCAAAATACCTATGATTTTGTCAAATTTTTATAAAAACTCGATAAATAACGTAAATTAAAAAAATCCAAAAGCTGCCCGGGAAAAAGGGTTTAGATATAATCAGATATATTTCAGATATCATGAGATATATTGTAGATATAATCAGATATATTTCAGATCTAATGATATATGATTTGATCTATTCAGATATAATCAGATATAATCAGTTATTTAAACATATATCTGCTTATATATATTTAGATATAATCAGATCTGTTTATATCTAGGTAGATATCACCTGATATGATGTCAGATCTAACTAGATATATTTAGATATAATATTATATCTGTTTATATCTAGATAGATATCGCCTGATGTGAGGTCATATCTAACTAGATATATTTTAACATAGTCAAATCTGATATTATACCTTTCTATATCTAATTAGATATTGTCAGATATGAAGTCAGATATAATCATTTTGTTAACAGATTTAATCATACATAATATCAGATCAAACTATATCTAATAAAAAAATAATTTATTTATAATATATATAAATAATATAGTTTGGACTTTTTCAAATTTGCATTAAATTGACATTGCCGCTTACATAATTTCATTTTATAAATAAATTATCAAATTAATTTATAATTTAAAATTGAACAATAATATACCTAAAATATACATATAGATATATAAGATGTGTATATAAAGTAAAATATGTGTTGAAATCTAATAATTTTAAAGCACAGAAGAAAGTTTAGATATGATTAGATGTAGTTTTATTTATATTTAATCTCGCTCATACTGATTCATATACATTCTAACAAGAACTATTTCTAACTACCAGTGTGGAGCAGTGGTTAGAGCTCTTGACTAGAAGTCGTGGGAGTGCGGGATCGAGTCTCGGTTCAGTCGATTTTTTTATTTTTTATTATTATTTATTACAAATGTTTATTAATTATATCACCAAACTTCATATTTTTTAATAATATTTATAATTTTCAATAAATTTATTTATTTATTTAAAATTTTTTAATCTGGTTAGATCTAATTATATCTGGTCAGATAGAGACAAAATCGAGATATGATTATATATAATCAATTATATCTGGTTATATCTAAACCTTTTTTCCCGGGTGATTACCTCTTTTTAGTGATGCACGACGATACGAGGAAAATTTTTTTTCGCTCGATATCGTTCGGATTTACAGATTATGTTCAGGGCGATCATCTCGGACTCTCAATTGTCTTTTCCCGGATCGTTTCGTCTCAATTTTCGAACGATTTCGAGCGATCAGACGATAATTTCAAAGTCATCAGCTGTCAAATGAAAATATAAAAACACGATGGGTGATTCCACTGACTTTCGTCTAAGGGGTCTTGCTGGCATATTTTTATTTTTTAAGAGCACATTTTTTGTAAATCTTTTTAATAAATGACTCGTATACTTACTTGAATTGAACTGCAGTGCATTTTATTTGCTTTTCCAAAAATAATTACTTAAAAATATTAATGTAATTATTATAAAATACAATCTCAAAATTTAAAATTCATTAAAACTGCCATATTTCAACACTACTTCTTTTTTCTGAAGTCTTTTAAGAAGCTCAAACTCGGCACATATTAAGGTTTGTACAAAATAGACCGGAGATTAAAATTTCAGGAGGCTAATTTGTTTAATTTCTGAAATATTGAAGTTTGAAATTTATCACAAAAGAGGTTATTTTTTTACAATTTAGATTTATTTTGAAGTTGGTTAGTTTAGCAATAATAATCGATTAAAAACGATTTCATGTAAATTAAAAATCTTAATTATGATGAATTTCTAAGTAATTATAAAAGTAATACATTATTTATTTAAGTAATATTTTTATTTTTTTATCATTTCTTGGAAAGTAATATTAATTAAGATTTTAAATTTAAATGAAATTGTTTTTAGTCGATAATTGCTAAACTAACGAACTTCTGAATATATCTAAATTTAAAAAAATAACCCCTTTTGTAATAAATTTCAAACTTCAATATTTTAGAATAATAAAATTACCCTCTTAAAATTTCAATATAATGTCTATTTTGAACAAACTTAAATATATGCCAAGTTTGAGCTTCTTAAAAGCTTTAAAAAAATATATGTATGTTGAAATATGGCAATTTTAATGAATTTCAAGTATTGGAATTGTATTTTGTAATAATTAAATTAATATTTTTAATTGATTCCTTTTGCATAAACAAAGTAAATGTACTGGTGTTCAATCTAAGTGAGTATCCAAATTATTAAAAAAAAAAATTACAAAAACAGTGATCCTAAAAATGATGAAAATTGACAGTCTTTGGATCAATTTCAAATCCAATTTTCTTCTTCTTTTTCTTGTTCTTGTTCTTTTTTTTTTTTTTTTTTTTTTTACAAAACAAGTTCAGGAGAGGAAAAAATGCATTTACGCACTTGTTCGTGTGGGACTCGACCACATGCTGTGGTAATACCTCACTAAAACAACCTCTCCCATTCTTGCCTTACGTATTCTTATCCGCTTTTGCTCCTTCCGTCCTGAAAGGTAAGCAATAGCGCGATTCCTTTGCTCGAGGTGTTTTCAGTTCACTGTTCTGTAGGTGTTCCTGTCCGTTGCCGCTGTTGTTCTTACGCGGTGGCCAGGAACGCTATTGGATGCTTTTTTAGAGCTACCTTCGTGATGTTATATTATGAAGAACAGTGCTGCCTGACCAGATGAAGAGAGCTCAGCAGAACTGCCTTCTGCATTCGACCTGCCAATGCGTCAGCTTGACGCTCGCAGGTTGGAACTCTTTGAAGCTGGCTAACAAATGAAGCTCTCATCCCCCCTAGACAGCCGAGAATAAGGACAACTAAATGGACTTTATAGTCTCTGTGTATTCTCCTCAATTCGAACAGCAGGTCTTGATACTTTTGCCGTTTCTCATCCTCCTTCTGAGCGATATTGCCCTCGGCAGGAGCCGAAAACTCAATCACGCAGATGATCTTACCTTTATGATCCTGGAGTACTATATCAGGCTTAGTAGCACTGATACGATGAGTGGTAGAAAACGAAAAATTCCAGTAGATTCTGCAATTCTCATTCTCCACAACAGCCTCCTGATCCTCTTGGGCGTATGGCAAGACAGGTTCCTTATCTACACCATATTGGTGTCGAAGATGGTAATACAATACCTTAAGTCCAGCATTGTGTCTTTCAATATACCTGGAACATGCATACGTCGGACACGCACTTAGAATGTGAGTAAGTGTTTCCGGATATTGTTTACATGCTCGACAGTTGTAATTGTCGACAGGTATCTGCATGACCTTACTGCGATAATATAAGGTATTGATAACACCATCTTGGCAAGCAAATAAAAATCCCTCAGTCTCCGATCTTAAACCAGCAGATTTCAGAAATCTAAAAGACAGATCCTTAGACAACTCCATCTCCCTAAGAATCTTATAGAATTGCCTATGAAGAGGCTTCCTAACATGTTGCTCCAATAGAAGTACATGTTCAGCCTGCTTCACTTGTCTTTTAAGCATCAAAGGTGTTAATGATGCCAATCCCTGTTTTGTATCGCTGGTATCAAACGGAAGACTAAGTTCATCTGCCGCTCTGTTTGCCGCTTTGTATAAAAATGCCCCATTATCTGCAATTTCATGATGGTGGACAAATTGCATAAGAGGATCATTACCGTTCATCACCGAACACGCCTCAGCCAATACAATACGGCGATGAAGACACTCTACACTAAGTAGACCTCTCCCTCCCTGATCGCGTGGAAGGTAAATTCGAGGTACAGAAGACCTTGGGTGATGACATCGATGTATTGACATCATCCTACGTGTCTCTCTATCTAGTAACTTCAGGTCATCCACATTCCACTTAACAGCTCCAAATGTATAGAGAAGTAAAGGAATGGCTAATGTATTTGTGGCTTGTATCTTATTCTTCCCAGATAATTCAGATGACCAAATTTTTCTAAGAACACCTCGATATTTCTTTTGGAGATGATCTTTAAGCTTACAAACATCCTGAGTCTCCGATTGTGGAATCCCAAGATATGTGTAAGCATCCCCTACACCAAGATGTTGTATGGTGTTGCCACCAATGAGCTGAAGGTCCTCAGAGTTACTTTGTAAATCCGATGTTTCTCGTCTTCCTCTATTTAGATGAATCACGGCACATTTGTCCAATCCAAAAGACATACCTATAGCTCTGGAATACACAGCTACTGCAAACACTAAGATATTAAGTGCCTCCTTACTGGAGGCATAGAGCTTAAGATCATCCATATAAAAAAGGTGGTTGATCTTATATACTCTATTTTTTGGTTTGCCACACATGTATCCAGAGTGCTTTTCTCGAAGAACAATAGACAGAGGCAAGAGGGAGATGCAAAAAAGTAGAGGACTGAGTGAATCTCCTTGAAAAACTCCTCTTTTATAGGTGACGATGTTAGTATTCACCTGTTGTTTGTTCGATGTTATAACAAACCTTGTCCTCCACTTGAGCATTAGATCTTTCAAGCATCTCACAATGTTTGGATGTACCTGTAAGCATTCAATAAGCTTGATAATCAATTCGTGACTCGTAGAGTCGAATGCTTTACGGTAATCAATCCAAGCCATTGACAGGTTGCGCCGATAAAATATCGAATCTTGGGTCACGCACCTATCTATCAGTAGGTTATCCCTACAACCTGCTAGGCCTCTCTTACACCCTCGCTGTTCACCTATTGCACTCCACACTGGCTCTATGGATGTTAATATCCTCTCTTTGAGGATACCAGTGAATAGCTTGTAACAGGTGTTAAGACAAGCTATTGGTCTATAATTCATTGGATTAGACAAATTTCCTGATTTTGGTAGAAGTACCGTTCTTCCTTCAACCAACCACTGAAGCACGTGATCTTCTCCGTTAAGAAAGCTAGAAAATATACGGGCCAAATGTTGGTGGGTAAAAGTGAACTTCTTCCACCATAGATTATTAATCTTGTCTGGACCGGGTGCTGAATAGTTCTTAGTTTTAGCAACTACATTTCTCACTTCCTCCTCAGTGATTCGTGAGCACTCTTCCATAGGGTGTTCAAGCCCCTGCCGATGACAGAAGCTATTCTTATTATTATTCTTCTTATTATTATTAATAATTATATTATTAATAATAATTATTATATCTTATTATATCTTCTTATTATTTTTTTTTTTTTTTTTTTTTTTTTTACAAAACAAGTTTAGGAGAGGAAAAAATGCATTTACGCACTTGTTCGTGTGGGACTCGACTACATGCTGTGGTAATACCTCACTAAAACAACTTCTCCCATTCTTGCCTTACGTATTCTTATCCGCTTTTGCTCCTTCCATCCTGAAAGGTAAGCAATAGCGCGATTCCTTTGCTCGAGGTGTTTTCAGTTCACTGTTCTGTAGGTGTTCCTGTCCGTTGCCGCTGTTGTTCTTACGCGGTGGCCAGGAACGCTATTGGATGCTTTTTTAGAGCTACCTTCGTGATGTTATATTATGAAGAACAGTGCTGCCTGACCAGATGAAGAGAGCTCAGCAGAACTGCCTTCTGCATTCGACCTGCCAATGCGTCAGCTTGACGCTCGCAGGTTGGAACTCTTTGAAGCTGGCTAACAAATGAAGCTCTCATCCCCCCTAGACAGCCGAGAATAAGGACAACTAAATGGACTTTATAGCCTCTGTGTATTCTCCTCAATTCGAACAGCAGGTCTTGATACTTTTGCCGTTTCTCATCCTCCTTCTGAGCGATATTGCCCTCGGCAGGAGCCACCATCATGAAATTGCAGATAATGGGGCATTTTTATACAAAGCGGCAAACAGAGCAGCAGATGAACTTAGTCTTCCGTTTGATACCAGCGATACAGAACAGGGATTGGCATCATTAACACCTTTGATGCTTAAAAGACAAGTGAAGCAGGCTGAACATGTACTTCTATTGGAGCAACATGTTAGGAAGCCTCTTCATGGGCAATTCTATAAGATTCTTAGAGAGATGGAGTTGTCTAAGGATCTGTCTTTTAGATTTCTGAAATCTGCTGGTTTAAGATCGGAGACTGAGGGATTTTTATTTGCTTGCCAAGATGGTGTTATCAATACCTTATATTATCGCAGTAAGGTCATGCAGATACCTGTCGACAATTACAACTGTCGAGCATGTAAACAATATCCGGAAACACTTACTCACATTCTAAGTGCGTGTCCGACGTATGCATGTTCCAGGTATATTGAAAGACACAATGCTGGACTTAAGGTATTGTATTACCATCTTCGACACCAATATGGTGTAGATAAGGAACCTGTCTTGCCATACGCCCAAGAGGATCAGGAGGCTGTTGTGGAGAATGAGAATTGCAGAATCTACTGGAATTTTTCGTTTTCTACCACTCATCGTATCAGTGCTACTAAGCCTGATATAGTACTCCAGGATCATAAAGGTAAGATCATCTTATCCGTTGTGGAAAATGATCAGTGTAAGATCTACTGGAATTTTTCTTTTTCCACCACTCATCGTATCAGCGCCAATAAACCTGATATAGTGCTCCAGGATCATAAAAGTAAGGTCATTTGTGTGATAGAGTTTTCGGCACCTGCTGAGAGCAATATCACTCAAAAGGAGGATGAGAAGCGGACAAAGTATCAAGACCTTCTGTTTGAATTGAGTAAAATATATCCAGGCTACAGGGTCAGATTAATTGTTTTTGTACTTGGTTGTTTAGGAGGGATGCGAGCTTCATTTGTGAGCCAATTACAAAAAATTCCTAGCTGCGAGCACAAGGCTAATGCGTTGGCGGTTCGCATGCAGAAGGCTGTTTTTCTGAACTCTCTAAATCTGGTTCGGCAGCACTGTTCATTATAAGATCCTATTCGGTAGCTCTAAAAAAGCATCCAACAACGTTCTTGACCACCGCTTAAGAATATCGGCGGCAATGGGTGAGAACAACAGTGTAAGAAACGAAAACAACAACTCTAGTAAATGAATCACGCTTTTGCTTACCCTCCAGGACGGATGGAGCAATAGTGGATTAGAATATGTAAAGCAAGAATGGGAGAGGTTGTTTTAGTGAGGTATTACCACAGCACGTGGTCGAGTCCCACACGAACAAGTGCGTAAATGCATTTTTTCCTCTCCTAAACTTGTTTTGTAAAAAAAAAATTATTATTATTATTATTTTTTTTTTTTTTTTTTTTTTACAAAACAAGTTTAGGAGAGGAAAAAATGCATTTACGCACTTGTTCGTGTGGGACTCGACCACGTGCTGTGGTAATACCTCACTAAAACAACCTCTCCCATTCTTGCTTTACATATTCTAATCCACTATTGCTCCATCCGTCCTGGAGGGTAAGCAAAAGCGTGATTCATTTACTAGAGTTGTTATTTTCGTTTCTTACACTGTTGTTCTCACCCATTGCCGCCGATATTCTTAAGCGGTGGTCAAGAACGTTGTTGGATGCTTTTTTAGAGCTACCGAATAGGATCTTATAATGAACAGGGCTGCCGAACCAGATTTAGAGAGTTCAGAAGAACAGCCTTCTGCAATACCCTTCTGCAATAATTTCTGCAATTATTATTATTATTCTTATTATTATTATTATTATTATTATTATTATTATTATTATTTTTAATCAGAGAGAATTAATTTAAATGAATCAATCATACACATATTAATACTTTGTTTAGAAAAATTTTATTCAAGCCTATATTTATTAATTTAATCTAAAAGTTTCAAATATGGTGTGAAGAAGCCAATATAACCTAATTATCACACCCTTATTTACGTTTGTAAAATAAACAATTTACTATTTTAGTATAACTATTAATTTACATAAAATTTTAATTTCTTGAACTTATATTAATTGCGTGTTACTTCAAAGTAAAAAATCAAAAATATATATTTTTTTCATTAAATAGAAGAATAATTTTTAAAATTAAAGAAATGATGTGCACAATTTTTAAAAGTCATTTACACACACTTAAATTTTTACTGAATTTAAATAGACATTACAGAGAAAGAAATTAAATCATTATATAATAATAAATAAATCATTTAGTTTAATAAAAAAAAGAATGTCATGGTTGTTTTCATTTCAATTCAGACAGGCTATGTATGTTGAAGTCAGGGAATCATTTCCCATTGAAATATCTTATTTTTCAAAAACATTTATGTTACGTATAACAAATTATAAAATAAGTGTTACTCAAAACTTATTTTATAATTTGTTTTGTAGAAAAATAAAACAACGATCAATAAATATGCAAATTAATTGCAATTAAAATTAAAAAATCTAAAGAAACATTGTCTAATTTCAAATTTTAAAGAAATCATTATTTATTAAATTAATTTTATATAGAATTTGTCAGTTTTTACACATTTAACATTTCTTGCATTTTAGTTATTTATTCCCACACAGCACCAGAAATTCCCTGAATTTCCCCTGAATATTGGTTCACATTTCCCGAATATTCGAACCTAATATTCAGGGAAGTTTCGTGGAAGCATCAAAATGTCCGCCATAAAGAATATTGGACGCTAAATTTCCCTGAAAATGTATTTCTAATTTTCAGGGAATTTCCGCATCTAATATCCCTTCAATATTCACAGTATTCGTAAATCTTCTGTACATGATGCGCAATGGTCGAACTTGGTTTCTGTGACACTTACGGCTGCGCAGTAGTTTTTAATGTTCTAGAATCCTACGGGTGCCAAATATGACATACAATTTTTATCAATTACCAGATCAAAAAAATTTTGGAAATTTTTTTTAACTTTCCCTAAATATTCTAGGAATATTAGATGCGGAAATTCCCTGAAAATTAGAAATACATTTTCAGGGAAATTTAGCATCCAATATTCTTTATGGCGGACATTTTGATGCTTCCACGAAACTTCCCTGAATATTAGGTTCGAATATTCGGGAAATGTGGACCAATATTCAGAGGAAATTCAGGGACATCAGACTTTTTTGCTCCACTTCTTAAGAGGAACATTTTTTCTATTTGGATTTTTGTTGTATCTAATACAGGGTTTAAAAAAACTTTGAATTTTCTTTTCTTAAAAAGAAAATTTTTTTTTATTCTTCTCCAAGAAGTGGGACTTCAATAAATTCTTATAGAAAATAATCGTTTTACCTCCAGAAAGTAGCAAAAAAATCGAGAGAAAAAAAATAGTGGGGATTTTCAGAAAATTTGATTTTGATTTTTTTTTTAAATGCCGCCTTTTTTTTAACTTTGAAAATATTTTAAATTCCCTTATGGAATTTAAAAGAACATAAAAGCCCTAATTAGACACAGAAAGGATCATTTTATTATATACAATAGTAAAAAAGATATAAAAACTTTTAAAAATTTTAACGTTATTTTCTTGTAATCTCACTTTTCAACTTGAAAAATTCAAATCAGCATAACTTCGTTAAAAATTTGTTTTCACCAAAACAGAAAAATAAGTAGCGTCTAAAATTGTCTGAAAAATAACATATATTTCAATGGGCAATAATTCTTTGACTTCAACATACATAGGCTGTCTGAATTGAACCTCTTTCATTTTCGCATTTCGGAAAGTTTTAAAAGTTTCATATAAATCTTGAATTTTTTATTTGAATGTCATTATTTTTTAATTGACTACAACTTCACGCCTAATTTTTTGGTAAAAACGAGATGCTCGGAATGATCGTTCGACTATCCGAGATGTTCGCTTTACCGAGACTAAACAAATTGATCGCTCGTCTGTCAATTTTATGAAAAACAAAAAATGTCGCTCGTTTCTCGGATCGTGTCGCTCAAATGCATCACTATATTTTACGCATTATAATAATTTAAAGCGTGTATATTTTATGCAATTACTATTGTATTTTATCTTTTGCAAGTTAAAATGAATTTTCAATAAGGAATTTATGCTTTTGCAACAAAAAAATAAACATAAATTACAGAGTTACTACTAAAAAATTTGAGGTTATGTTCAAGAATCAAATGACATTTGAAGAATGTGTAAAATCAACACACGAAAAATGTTACATTTTAACACCAAAAATTTAACAAGGACTGTTTTCTACACAAAAACACAAAATTTTTAACTGTGCACGACTCTAATTGACAGAAACTCAAATCACGAAAATCGCTTACGTTGTTATATTTATTTTACTCCAATTAATATCTGAACCCAACCCAAATTTTATTTGAGTATTAATTTTTGTTAATTTTTGGGATTTTTTAAGTATCAGTAATCCGATAACAAAATCAACGGACAAAAGTGGAGAGTATATTTTTTTAATAAATAGTAGATTAATGTTATAGTTATTTACATGTTAGTAAAGTGTAACTATTCAAAGTTAGTATTGCACTATGAGTTTGTTTTTTTAATAATTTAGAAAGAACTTCTTTTTAATCTATAAAGTTTTATTTTCAATGAAGGACATGCCGTGAAACTGAGAATTCCACTCTTTAATGTGTTTTTTCTTTAAGAAATGTAAAAGAGTGCTTTTTTATTGACGTTGAAGAAACTATTGATATTTACACTTTTCATCAAAAATTAATTAATTTTCTTTAAATTTGTTTCAAAATTTTGTTACAAACAAGCTCAATATTCCCTCATCTGTAGAACTACCCATATTCTGAATAGAAGATGTTAATTATAAGAATTTTTTTCTTAAATTGTTCTTTTTTCTTTTCCTCATCTAATTGAACTAAAAATTAAATGTAACTTTTCCCATAAAAGGAAATTACACTTTTTTCTCCTACATAATTTTTACGTGTTTTTTTTTACTTTTTTTACCTACTTCTTTCAATTCAAATTCACATTTCCAGATAGTGTATCGAAGTTTAGCCATTCCCAATAGTGACAGAAGTTTCTGCCACAATTAATTTCGCCCATGCATGATATCAACTACGCACATGCGCATTATGTAAACGTGACAGAATTTTCTGTTATCCGTGACCAGAAAAATATGCTGTCACGCTTGACAAAAAAATTCTTCTATAAATTTTAAACAGTAATGTGCAAAATAAAGTTACAGATTATCGAACATTCTTGAAACTCCGTTAAAGTAATTTCCGATACGGAACTTGTATAAATTTTGTAAACATTTTAATTTCCTACCAAATTGATTTATAGTCAGCAATTGGGGAAACAGTTTTTCTAAAGAATGAAATCAACGTTCTTGCAGGATAATTTAGTTTGCATTCGAATGAATGTCTAACTTGTATAACTTGAGACATTTTAATAAAATTTTCTATTTATTTCAGTTTGTCACTTTGATAAATATAAAGCGGATAAGAAGAACAGGAACTTGCAATTTCCGAGTGAAATTCCAGATTATCTGAATTCTTAAGTTATTATATCAGAGAATTGAAAAGGGTGTCTGAAAAGCTGAATAGCCAGATGGAATTAAGTAATAAATATAAATATTTCAGACTGGAAAGGAAGAAGACATGGAATGGCATCGAGGCAGCCAAGCTGAAGGGATTGTTGGAATTATCCTCGATTATGCAAGAAGCCGAGTCGGGCTTTCAAGTGAAGAGTGGAGAATATAAATGGCTTTGGTAAGCGTACATTGGAGCGCGTTATCAAAATTGAATTTTCGAATATGGGCGTTCAGTGCGGCAGGTTCCTTTGTTATTTATGTCCCTCTCGTATATACACTGCTTTGTCGATATACAATAGAAATTTGTTCGAGAAACGTGTCAGGCAAGTTGAAACATTTGGTTCCTGTTACTTTCGGATAAACTTTTCGAGAGACGAGGAATCAACCTGGTCTCAGAGTTAGGGTGATGGGAAATTCACTAATCTCACATGATGGCAACATCCAATCAAACGCTTTTTTTACCTTTTTTCTACTTTTCCAGCACAGAGAAAGAGAAATAAAAAGGCATATATAGGTGTATGAAAGAAACTAAATTCTATAATTGAAAATTTAATTACACTTTTAATTTCCACAAGCTAGAGGATATAAAATCCTATTCAAATGAATAATGAAAAGTTAGTTAAATTTACGAATGTTATGCTTGTAATCGATCAGACTTCCTTAATTACAAAAACTTTTAATT
Source organism: Ganaspis brasiliensis (assembly GCA_037103525.1). NCBI lineage: Eukaryota > Metazoa > Arthropoda > Insecta > Hymenoptera > Figitidae > Ganaspis > Ganaspis brasiliensis. The sequence continues at coordinate 223,673 of JAZKLR010000448.1, forward strand.
AAAGATTTTCTTTTTATATATCTAATGAGTTTTTAGACTTTCTTGCAAAAGAATTTGATGTTATGTATCTCGGGGATAAAACGTCACTTTCTCTTGAAGCAATTACCTCAACGAGTTGCCGTTCCATAACTCGTTTATGATCCTGCGAGATTTGAGTAAAAGTTACGATGTCTAAAGAAGAGTTGGTTTAACGAGCTCTGATTAAATCATAAATGAACAAAGATTTAATACTATTCCACAGGAACAAGCCAGATTTCGAATCAATTAAGAACTTTTCACCAAGAAAAACTCATATATTTTGATTGACGCGTGGTAATTAAAATTGCTAATTTATTATTTCACGTGATAATTAAAAAGTCAAAGTAAAACTAATTAAAAGCTTCACAAATTAAAGCTACTTATAATCATTTCGGATAATATTTAAGTATTTGCTCCAATAAACTCAAATGTTGGAATTTGCAACAAGAAGAAAATATCTTCTTTATGCAGTCTAAAGCTAATCAAATAATGTCAAATAGAATGCTATAAGTACATATGGAACTAGTTTAAAGATATTTCAATAGTAACGTATTCAAAGCTATTTACTGCGCGCTCACTTTTCTTGCCAAAGGGAGTTTCGGCATCCATTTCTACCAAATTGAAAGTAGATTCCGAATACAACGTGAAATCTTTTACTTTTTCAATAGAATGGACCACGATTTTTTAAATTTAAAACTTCTGCTGAAAAGAGTTTCTAAAATTATAGAAAATTTTATTGCGAAGAGAAAAATTGCATTTTTATCAAAACTTAAAGTAAACAAATTTGATAAGTTGTTATGTAAAATTCATTAAGGGTAAATGGTCGAGAATGACGTCACTGGTATAAGCAAAATTTGTCTGCAAACTTTTTCTTAAAATAGGGGAGAGGGCCCCAAGTTGGACACCCTATCGATTTATTGCTGTAGAATCCAAACCGAATAAAATATATTAAAATGCTTTATACCGGATGAAAGTACAATTTATAAGGTAACTTATGGCTACAGAGATAAAATTTTATTTTGAACATAAACATTTTTTAAAGCATTTTTTCTAATTGTTAAAATTTTCGGTCTAAAAAAAGTGGCCTCAAGATGGACACCTTCTTAAAAGTCTCTGAAAATGGTAGTAAATAAAAAATTAACATCGTGTAACAATTCTTGAACTAAGTTTTAATCATTTTACGGAATTTATCAAGAAATAAAATTTCTAAAAACTTCAATTTAATAGCTAAACAGTAAAAAGTAATAAAATATCGAAAAATATCAATATAAGAAATTCTCTAACGATAAAATCACATTTTATGGTGGAAAATAAAAAATTTTAATTAATTGGCTCAAAAAATTATTGAAAAAAGTATAAAATCGAAAATATGCAAAAAAATACATTGAGATTTTAGGCCTGTCCATCTTAGGGGACATGACACCATTCTTTAATCCCCAGTAAATATATATATATGAATACTGAATTAGTAAAATCATTTTAGAATATTATTATACGATAAATAAAGAATATTATAACGTTCAGTACTCATTATAAATCATAAATTTAAATAACTTTACCAACTTGAGAAAAAACTGTTACAAAACTTTTTTAGACACAAAATTACGTGGTATGTGTAGAAGAAAAACCAACTGGTTTTTTTTCTTCAAATGTGCATCAAAATGTTCTTCTATACAAACAACAAAAATGACAGAATTTTTGAATTTTTAAAAAGTGACTTCAGGTTCGTAATCAACGACCCCAAAAACCCCCAAGTAACAAGTTTAAATCGAATCCAACTAATTTTTAAAAATTTCGTCCGCCATATTGGATCCGTCATCTTGAATTTTTAAAAAGTGACTTCAGATTCGTAATCAGCGACCCCAAAAACCCCCAAGTAGCAAGTTTAAATCGAATCCAACTAATTTTTAAAAATTTTGTCCGCCATATTGGATCCGCCATTTTGAATTTTTAAAAATGAACTTTAGATTCGTAATCAGCAACCATAAAAACCCTTGTATAACAAGTTTTATAAGAGTCCCTCACTTTTTTCGATTTTGTGCACAAGGCTATGTACATTACCTAAAAAATTCACTTTAATCGCCATTTTGTATCCGCCATTTTGAATTTTTGTTTTTCTTAATACTCCTATCTTACAGCCTACTTATTTTTGACGCGATATTTATGACTTTTATAGATACTGCAATGCCATTGCTTATAAAAAAATGTTTTAAATTGACAAATAAACCTAAAAATTTCATGTTTTTGTTTAAAAAAACATCTATAATTTGTTTATTTAAAAATTTACAAGATTTCTCAATACGCCATTCGAAAGAGTGATTTTTGGACCATAAGATACAGGTATAGCAAAAATTTTTTCATAAGGTTCAATTGATAAAATTTTGCGTGAAACTTTATGACAAAAAATTGTACATTTGGGCGTTAAAGGGTTAAACAAAAATTTTATACGAAATGTCCATCTTGGGGCCCTGTCCATCTTGGGGCCCACTCCCCTAATAAATATTTTGACACCAAAATTTGTAGAATCACTTAAAATATCATAAAAAAGGTTTGTCTGACCCAAATTTGTTTGGATTTTGCCTTAAAATTCACTGATTTTGAGAAACTTAAAAAACTTAATTTTAAGGCAAAATTGAAAGAATTTAATGATATTTTTAGTAACTGTACAAAATTTGGGGTCAAAATATTTATTAATTTAAGAGAAAGTATATGGACAAATTTTGCCTATACCAGTGACGTCATTCTACATCACATACCCTTAAAACGCCTTAAATTCTTATACATATCGGAGTTAACCATCTTGAAGGTATTGCTATCACTGTTAAAAATATCTATATGAATTTTCGATAACTTGTAAGTGAAGTTATTTACAATACGTGGTATTGAATTTTCAATAACACGGTTTCGAAAATTCAAATATAAAATTTTTTTAAAAGAAAATAAAAATTCCTGAGTCGGGAATCGAACCCGAGTTTTCCGAATCGTTATCTACGCCTTTCGTACTTCGACCATCTTGGACTGTTGAAATTTATTACTTTGGTTGGGTACTTATTTGACAATGACAAATTATATCTTTGAAATGACTGCGAACTATCCGTTATTCACGGAAAATAAAAAAAAGTTGTGCTAACTGAATTCTAATGTTATTATAACCCGAGATACTTTGTTGGATCTCATTAAGTGACAGTTACAATATTGCCTGAAGTTGTAGCTAACAAACAGTTTCAATAAAAACAGCATAATAATATTTATGTTAAATTTACATAAGTTTCATGTTATAAATATCCAATTCTAATATAAAAACTTGCAAATTAAAATAAATAAAATAAGTTGAAAATTATAGTCATTTAGTAAACATTCTGCTTCCCTTTTAATGAAAATTTGCTTCTTCAAGGAGGAAGCAATAAAATCATTTTTAAAATATATATAAAATTATAATTTTATATATATATTTGAAAGAAATATACATATTTTTATATATATTTGAAAGAAAAATTTTGGTGAATTCATTTAGAAAATAAAAATTTAGGTACATATTAGTTAAAAATTGAAAAATAGTAATTTTTAAATAAAATGTTGATAATAAAATACAAACTTTAAATGTTAAACAGATTCTTCTTAATGTATAAGGAATAGTATTTTTTAATGTTAGATTAAATTTTTTTTTTAATGTGTTAACATCAAGTACAATTGTTAGTTTTTAATTGCGAATAACTCTTGAAATTTTAGACAAACATATTCTTTATAAAGTTCAACTGATTTTTTAAAAGTCAGGAATTCGAATTTTTTATATATTAAATTGAATTTATATACGTAAAAAGAATATTTTGATTGAAAAGAACAAATTTATTAAGAAATCAAAATTTAAAAAACTTTTGTTGAAGGTTATTTTTAATAACTTCCGAGTCTAATTGTAGAGTTTAATAGTTAAATAACCATACAAAATTTTATTTAAATCCAATAAACCGTTCTTGATTTGTCGTATTAAAAAAAGTATATAAACCCACACAGAAATACGCATTCATACAAGTGGATATTTGTTCAGGAACTCATATAACATATTTCTAGATAAAGACATTTATAAGTCTAAAAGAATACCAAAAGCAAAATGTTTGGAAAATTTAATGACAGTTTGTCACTACGGATAATGTTATTTTGTTTTAACAGAATAACTTCATAGTTATGGCAGCATCAGAGTATTGTAATTCAAACAAAAAATTTCCGTTAGTATAACATGATATAAGAAATGTAATTTTTAATCAGTTCCTGAATGTAGAGCAAACATTTCTTTTTTTTCAGTGTTATAAAAAATACATACATTATTGACAATAATAATTTTTTAAATGTAATTTTGATGTCCATAAACTTTTTTTTATTAAATTGTTCTGTCTACAACTGACAAGAAAAAATAGGTTATGTTTAAGTAACAGTATATGTATGTTCAATTACATGTTCTTTGATTTTCAATTACACGTCCTTGAATTTTCAATAACAATATGAATTTTCAATTACGTGTTCTTGAATTTTCAATTACATGTTCTTGAATTTTCAATAACAATGGCTCAGTCCAGCTGAACCGTGTCAACAAAATTCCATTGATTTTCTAAAATGTTAAAACTTTCATGAAAATCTGTAGTTCACAACATAACAAAAAAACACTTTTAACCGTTTTTTTAAATTCCATATCTTTGTTGGTTTTTTTTGCATTAACAAATTTTAGCAACATTTTAAACAAATATTAATAACTCAACAGTGGTTTGCAATAAATTAATGAAACTTATGTGGGTAATCTAAAAATGTTCACTCTTTTTAACGAAAATAATTGCAAAATTTTAATATAAAAAATTACATATTTTTAATAACAATTTTATAAACAATTTGAAATATTTAAGTGTTCTACCCCTACGGTTAAGATGAAACTCATAGAAAATGTACACAGAGATGTCTTCTTTAAGTTTCTAAAAAAAAAAATTGGTATTTTCAATAAGAAGTGTAGATAATATATTTATTTTCTCTTCGCGCGCCAACCGTTACGCTGCGAGAAGCTCCGGGGCACTGTGGTCAGAATCTGCAATTTACTGTTCAAAAGAGGCTACAGCCTCCAAATTTTAACGAAATTGGTTGACTCTTGATTTAAAACACTCAGGAATAAATTCTTAACAACTTTAAGGAATAAGTTTTTTAAATTTATGTTTTTATTATTATTATTTTAATGTTAATAACAAAATAATGACAAAGTTTTTAGTATATCTTCATTTTATCAAATAAAAGTCGTCTTTATGCTGAATATCATTTAAATCGGCTGACTATCGATCTTTAAAAGGCAAAAAATAAAGTTTAAATGAATAAAAAAATTGTTTATTTAGTTAATAAATATTTTATTTCATTTAAGTTAACAAATGAATAACGCGAATTTTTATGGTTGAAATAAATTAGTTTTTTTGCATTTATTTTAGTATTTAGTTACAATTGACAATTATACATTAATATATAGTTTGAAAAGTGTTGTTTGTCATTATTATAAACAAATTAAGTTAACAAATGATCAGCTCACTTCTTTTTCTGTCGAAACTAAATCGATTTTTTTCTTAAATTTTTATAATTTTTTTAACAGTAACATTTCTTTTTGACTAGTTTAAAAATTGCTTTTTATCATTGTTATAAACAAATTTAATTAAAAAATGAATAGCACGAAAATCAAACTTATTAAAACTAGAAAAAGGTATTCAGTTTCGCTAAAAAACAAGTGAGCTGTTCATTTGTTAATTTAATTTGTTTATAACAATGATAAATAACACTTCTTAAAAAATATTTATAAATAAATGTTACTTTTAAGAGAATTATAAAAATTTGAGAAAAAAATCGATTTAGTTTCGACAGAAAAAGAAGTGAGCTGATCATTTGTTAATTTAATTTGTTTATAATAATGACAAACAACACTTTTTAAACTATATATTAATGTATAATTGTCAATTGTAACTAAATACTAAAATAAATGCAAAAAAACTAATTTATTTCAACCATAAAAATGCGCGTTATTCATTTGTTAACTTAAATGAAATAAAATATTTATTAACTAAATAAACAATTTTTTTATTCATTTAAACTTTATTTTTTGCCTTTTAAAGATCGATAGTCAGCCGATTTAAATGATATTCAGCATAAAGACGACTTTTATTTGATAAAATGAAGATATACTAAAAACTTTGTCATTATTTTGTTATTAACATTAAAATAATATTAATAAAAACATAAATTTAAAAAACTTATTCCTTAAAGTTGTTAAGAATTTATTCCTGAGTGTTTTAAATCAAGAGTCAACCAATTTCGTTAAAATTTGGAGGCTGTAGCCTTTTTTGAACAGTAAATTGCAGATTCTGACCACAGTGCACCGGAGCTTCTCGCAGCGTAACGGTTGGCGCGCGAAGAGAAAATAAATATATTATCTACACTTCTTATTGAAAATACCAATTTTTTTTTTTTAGAAACTTAAAGAAGACATCTCTGTGTACATTTTCTATGAGTTTCATCTCAACCGTAGGGGTAGAACACTTAAATATTTCAAATTGTTTATAAAATTGTTATTAAAAATATGTAATTTTTTATATTAAAATTTTGCAATTATTTTCGTTAAAAAGAGTGAACATTTTTAGATTATCCACATAAGTTTCATTAATTTATTGCAAACCACTGTTGAGTTATTAATATTTGTTTAAAATGTTGCTAAAATTTGTTAATGCAAAAAAAACCAACAAAGATATGGAATTTAAAAAAACGGTTAAAAGTGTTTTTTTGTTATGTTGTGAACTACAGATTTTCATGAAAGTTTTAACATTTCAGAAAATCAATGGAATTTTGTTGACACGGTTCAGCTGGACTGAGCCAATTACGAATTTTCAATTACGTGTTGTTGAATTTTAATTCAAGTCTGAATTTAATGTGAATTCAATAACTCTTGTAATTGGAAAATGCATGAATTTTCAAGTCTTTTCTAACAGTGTATTCTTTTTATAAAAAACAAATCAGTTTCTCTTATTGTGATTCTGAACGAAATAATTTTGAGTCTGATGCCCTAACACAATTGGGATAATTTTAATAAGCATATCTAACCTCAAAAGTTTTTATAGTGTCAAAAGTAAAGGATTCCTCTTACAAATACAAAACTTGGATCAATTTATAAAATATGCGTTTATTGTTAAAACAAAATTTTTCATTATAAAAGAAAAAAATTCTAAATTTGATAAATCCATTTTTTGTTATTTCGCTGAAAAAAAAGGTTTTGAGTGATGCACAAAAATTTTGTTGGCTCAATCAAATTTTGTTGTTGATATACGAACAACAAAATTGTTTTGTTAAACAATTATAGTTTTCAATTACTAAATTGAAGTATTTTTAAATAACAATAATTGTTTGTTATTTGATTAAACTATTAATTAAATAGAATTAATCAAGTTTAAAAAAAATTGTCTTTTAGGTTATTTGTTCAAAATATCTAGTCAAACGCGATTCATTTTTGAACTTCCACATTTAAAAATATCTTTATTTAACATACTTTATAATTCTTAATACCTACATAATTATTGTGTACTTAAAAGTTTTCTTGAAAAACAGAACAAGTCAAGCATCACATTTATAACATTAACGATAGACCAGTTTTAGTCAGAATCGAAATGACTGCGCATGCGCTATAGATATTTGGTATTGCCAACAAAATATTTTAATAAATTGAAACAAATTTGTTATTAATATCTAATAAATTATTATATCATTTCAATTACTTTTATTTCAATGACTTTTATTGCAATTCTAACTGAAATTTGGAGAAGAAAAATTTCTCAACAAAATTATTTTGTTATGATTACATTGTTAATTTTCTCAAGAAATATAATAAGCAAATGATGTTTCTCATACAACTTTTAAAGTTAATTTTAAGATAAAAAAATTGTATTCGATTATTTACATAAAAATTTTTTTTTGTTCTTAAGACGGTTTATTTTTAATTAAAGTCTATCATGATTAAGAAATTTAAAAAATCTTGTAAATTTGCTAGTAAAGAAGAGAAAAAATATAAATCATCTATTATAGGTCTATGTTTTAAAATTAAAAATCCCTTGTTAATAAAATTTTGTTAGTTATTATACTTTGTACGTTTAAAAAAGTTTTTCAACCATTAATAAATTAATGGACTGACAATTTTTGTGGATTTTGTAGCTCTACTTTTAAGTAGATTACTTTTTTATTTTTTAAAAATAGTTTAATCAACTTTTAAAAACTTGCTTTTCAATTAAACTATCTATTCTGCTTATTGCAAAGGAAATATAAATTGAAAATGTAACAACTAATGCAATAAATAATTAAAGTATCAAAGTGTTTCTGACATGCTGACATGACCACACTGTTAGAAAAGACTTGAAAATTCATGCATTTTCCAATTACATGAGTTATTGAATTCACATTAAATTCAGACTTGAATTAAAATTCAACAACACGTAATTGAAAATTCGTATTGTTATTGAAAATTCAAGAACATGTAATTGAAAATTCAAGAACACGTAATTGAAAATTCATATTGTTATTTAAAATTCAAGGACGTGTAATTGAAAATCAAAGAACATGTAATTGAACATACATATACTGTTACTTAAACATAACCTATTTTTTTCTTGTCAGTTGTAGACAGAACAATTTAATAAAAAAAAGTTTATGGACATCAAAATTACATTTAAAAAATTATTATTGTCAATAATGTATGTATTTTTTATAATAACGGATAGTTCGCAGTCATTTCAAAGATATAATTTGCCATTGTCAAATAAGTACCCAACCAAAGTAATAAATTTCAACAGTCCAAGATGGTCGAAGTACGAAAGGCGTAGATAACGATTCGGAAAACTCGGGTTCGATTCCCGACTCAGGAATTTTTATTTTCTTTTAAAAAAATTTTATATTTGAATTTTCAAAACCGTGTTATTGAAAATTCAATACCACGTATTGTAAATAACTTCACTTACAAGTTATCGAAAATTCATATAGATATTTTTAACAGTGCAGATATCATTGCAAAAAGAATTAATTTTGATAATAATAAATGTATGAAACTAAATTTATTATAATAAATTGCGTTGAGTAATTTCTATTTGTGATAAATATTCTGCAATAATGTAAAGGATGTCAGCCTCTCTAAATCCGAATCAATTATTTGACTAATTTTAGTTAGTGGCTAACTTCCTACTTAACCGATCAGTCAAATATTAAAGTAGTGATTTTAATTAATTTATGTATTTATAAATAGTATTTAAGTTTTAATTGAATTTGACAAATTGGATAAGAGGTCAGACACTGAATTAAATAATTTTAACTGAATAAAATTGGAAGAGATGAGGAACTTGTCAGAATTACTTAAACATTTAAATTATTTATTACATTAATTACTGCATTTCCAACTTACATAATTGACTCGAACTAAGTAAAATAAAGCATCGTTCACAGCAAGAATGCTCATTAGTTAATAATTACGCTTATCTGAGTTGAAATGCTGTGTATTAATATTTCTGGCTCATAACTTGAAAGCCAACAAATTATCAAGAAATATCGATATATGCCTATCAAGTTTTGAGAATGAAGTCAGTCCCATGGTATAAGAACTTTAGATGTTTAATGCCACTGCAACTGTAGGAAAGAGCTTGAAGCAAACAGAAAATTACTAGCCTGTGTATCCGAGCACGTCTCCAACCTTAGATTTTGCTATTCTCTCTTTCTGCTTTTCCCTCAAGTTCTCTCCATTTCCATCAGAGAAGAGCAAACATTGCGCCACTTTGCCAACTCCTGAAATAATTCCCATTTATGTAACCTCTAACTCCTTCTAGACTTGATTCTCACCAGAAAACTAAGGAAATAATAGCAAAAAGGGATAAAAGTCCGATAAGAATTTGTATTGCAAAATACACACTGATTGTGAGAGAAAATTATAGTTATGGGTAACATAATGATGTTCACGGTAACCATATTTAATGTTACAAATACGGACAGCTATCTAGATAGTAACAGTTACCACCAGATTATACGGAGTAACATCTTGATGGTACAGGGTATAATAACTATATTTTTTTAACATCATTGATGGTAGCCAGTAGCATAATGATAATACCGTATAACATAACCTTTTTAACATCAAAATCTTACTATCCGTTTCTCTCAGTGCAATGATTGAAACGAGAGCAAGACATATGAATATTCCCTAAAATCAATTTGGCCTAAAACCCATTTGATCTCAAATTCCTATAGCCTAAAACCCATTTGTCATAAATCAATTTAGCCTAAAATCCATTTGCCATAAATCCCATTTGACCTAAAACTCATTTGGCCAAAATCCCATTTGGCCTAAAACTCATTTGGCCTAAACCCAATTTAGCCTAAAACTCATTTGGCCTAAATCTCATTTAGCCTAAAACTCATTTGGCCTAAATCCCATTAAGTCTAAAACTCAGTTGGACTAAAAACCAATTGGTATAAAATCAAAATTCAATTTGACGTAAATCCCATTTGGCCTAAATCCCATTAAGTCTAAAACCCAGTTGGACTAAAAACCAATTGGTCTAAATTCCATTTGACACAAATACCATTTGGCCTAAAACTCAATTGGCCTAAATTCCATTTGGCCTAAAATTCGTTTGCCTTAAATCCCATTTAGCTTAAAACCCATTTGGGATAAATCCCATTTGACATTATAAATTAGGCCAAATGGGATGTATGCCAAATGGTATTAGGCCAAGTGAGTTTTATGCTGAATGGGTATTAGTTTGAATGAGGTTAGGCCTAATGTGTTTTAGTACAATTGGTTTTTAGGCTAAATGGGATTTATACCAAACGATTTTTTGGCTACACGAGTTTTAGGCCAAATGGGATTTAGGGTAAGTCAGTTTTTTGAAACCCAAATGGTTTTCAAGTTAAATAAGCTGAAGGCCTAGCAGGACTTAGAACAAATGGGATTTAGGTTAAAGGTGTTTTATGCCAAATGGGATTTAGGCCAAATGGATTTTAGGCTAAATGGAATTTATAACAAACGAGGTTTAGGCTACATGAGTTTTAGGCCAAATGGGTTTTAGACTGAATGGGGCTGATGTCAAATGAATTTTAGTCTAGGTAAGTTTAGGACCAAAAACAGGTTTCATGACAAATTGGATTTTAGGCTAAATGTTTTTTAGGGAATATTCATGCATCTCATGGAAAAAGGGTTCTCATCATGTTTTTAAAAATCCACTAAACTTTGAATAAAAGATTTTTTAAATTCTTTTTGTGCAGAAATTGATTATTTAGAAGTTATTTCCATAATGAAAAAGTATTGCTAAAACTATCTATTTTTAATTTATAGTGCTTGAAAACAGTTTATCAAGTTTAACTTTGAAAGGGACAAATTTTTAAATGATCCGGTAATATTTGAGCTAACAACTACAATAAGACTTTCGAAGAAACGAAAGTATAAAGAAAAATGTATATTATGCGAGTCCTTTCCTCATCATCAATCAAACTGACTCTTCCATGAAACTCGTACAGGACTTTAGATTTTGTCAAATGTGACTGCAAAATTTAAGTTTCAATGGAAAAGCTGCCAGCATTTTTCCAACATCAATATTCGTTAAATAATGAAAAGAATATAGATACATTTTTGCCAGAAAGCTTCTTTTTAAGTGCAAAAAGCACAAAGAGCATTTTCACTATTTTATATTGACAAAATTTCAGTGAATGTGGTATTTTTATTTTATTTGTAGATTGACTAGAACCATAAACTTTTTACTAGTTTTTACACTTTTCAAAAAACAACGCCCTTAAAACTGACTTCTTCATATTTTACACATTTTGAAAATGTCTTTATAAATATATGTCTAATCCTTTTATAAATAATTTTATTTAAATTTATATTTTCTATTCCCATCTACATGCACTGTTAGAAAAAACCTGAAAATTAATGCACTTTTAATTCATTCAAGTTACTTAATTTTTATTTAATGTTGAAGGAAAGTTATGATAATTCACAAATAAATTGAATTTCATTCAAGTATGCATTAATTTTAATTTAATTGCGCATTAAAGTAAAATTAATACAATATTACATAAAATTTGAGTTACCGATGAATGACAGTTCTTTTGGCGTCGGTAATAAGATGAGTTGCAGAATTATTGTCGTGCAGTTTGTGGTATAGTTTTATAATACTTATGGTGTAAATCGTGTTCAAAATAAACTTCTTTGATGGAGATTAAAATGAACTTTAACTTTGTGACTATGGTTTTTTGTCTCTTTATTTTTAATAACTGAATTTAATGAATATTGTAACCAACAATTTGTAGGTTATGTTTTCAGTGCGTCTATTTCTATTCGCGTGTGTATTTTGCAAACAAATGAATAATTATTAAGTGAGTACTCTTATTCGTATGTTTTTTTAAGATAATAATTCAAGTGTTCATAAATTGCTGTGCTTCTATTCAAAAAGTTTTCTACACGTTTTGTTTCTTTGGACTTTCTTGCATACGCGTATTTAAACAAATAGTTCATTAAAATCTAAGACAATATGAATGAATTTTCATTTATTTATGTTGGAAGTTTTTTCCAACCACCTACATTAAAATTAATGCACATGTGCATGAATTTTCAGTCACACGTAACTGAATTTTCAGTCACGTGTTTTTAATTTTCATTTGCGTGAATGGAAAAAACTTCCAGCATATGTGAGTGAAAATTCAGTCAGATTTTTTTAACAGTATGGGCTCTGAATAATTTTGATTAAAAGCTTTTAAAAATTATTTCAACCGCGTTTTATTTAGTGCAAACAATGTTTTGTACACGGTAAATATAGACTTTGCAAAAAATTGTCTGAAAAAGTGGATTGGTTCCAGGCTAATCGGCAACGATTTCGACCAACTTTTGTTTATTTTTCTCGTTGGTTGCTTTATTTTTTGGATTAATCATACCTCTCAATTTAAACACTCCATTTGCAATCATACAACAGTATTCTTTAAATTTGTTAATAAAAGATGAATTTTTCGGAAATTAATAATAGTTTCTCTATTTTGAAATTGCTAAAATGTCTCGTTTTGATATAATCAAGTAAAGTGCATAGTGGTAAAGGGTGAGGGCGCATTATGTAATTATGGCGGGTCGCGTTAATTGGAAAGCAAAAACCTCGAAAGCGCACTCTGCTGTCTGAATTAATTGGAATAATAAGGACTGAGTATAAGCCTAAACGATTTATAACACGTTACACTCAAAGAATTTTTAAAACATGGCACAGTTTGTATATTTAAAGAAATGTTTAAAGATATATGTGAATAATTAAGAAGATCTAATAATTATCCTTCTTCTCTATTAAAATTAATCGCAAATTGTTTACGTTTGCGCAAAATATTAGTTAAAAAATATTGTTTTATGGGGGAAAGCGAGGTTAGTTGGGTCAGGGGTAAGTTGAGCTTTTCCAATTTATACGAATATTATTAGTCAGGTTAATTCCTCTTTACGAAAAAATTAATGAACGCAGGAAAATGCAATTTCGTGCCAAGTTTCATTATTATATCATCATTAATGTAGAGTAAGCAGGGCCGGCGCAGAGTGGGACTTTTAGCATTTTTTTTTTTTTTTGTCAAAATCTAAAACCTCTTGATAGAATAGACGAAAATGAGAAGTCTTTGAATCAAAATAAAGCTAAGTAAATACAGAATAAAAAAAAATTATGAAGAAGCTTTCTTCTAATTTTTCTGCTCCAGGAAATACTCGAGAAATTAGCATTTTTTAAAAAAAACGACAAATTGAAGTGTACAGACCAAACAAATTTGTGAAACTTTACAAAACTCGTTATTCGTGAGCTTCTGAATTTGCTACATTAAAATATGAATGAAACTTCAACTTTCAAAATGGCGTTCAATTAGTTAATACTTGCTTTTACACTTTACAATTATACTAATTCTAAGTTTAAAAAAAATATCTCTAAAAATAATGTCAAGAATAAATTTTTAGAAATTAATATATTTAGTGCTGTTTCTGTAATAATAATAGAATGAAATCTGATAGAGAGATTTCATCTATCTCTAAAGCAGTAAAATACCAAGTTTGGTGAAAATCCAAATAGTTTTTAAATGCTTATTTCATAATATTAAGTCCACAATATTGAATTTCTCAATTTGAATATTATATTTTCATTTTACGACTAAAAAAATATCTAAAAACCAAGTTTGGTAAAAATCGAGTGTTTTGGGGGAATTTAGTCCGCCATATTGGATCCGCCATATTGAATTTCTCAATTTGAATATTATATTTACATTCTGCGACCCAAAAAACATCAGAAAACCAAGTTTCGTAAAAATCGATTATTTTTTTAGATTTTAGTCCGCCATATTGAATTTCTCAATTTGAATATTATATTTACATTCTACGACTCAAAAAACATCTGAAAACGAAGTTTCGCAAAAATATATTATTATTTTATATTTAAGTCCGCCATATTGGATTCGCAATATTGAAAGTTAAAGTTTCATTCATATTTTAATATAGCGACCTCAGAAGCTAAATATTGAAAATATTGAACTGAAATTTCCATACACTAAAATTTTTTGTAAATTAACTTTAAGTCTATCAATATAAATTAACTTAAAATGTTCCTGTGATTAAATCAGTTGATATTTAAATCAGTGGAAATTGAGATCATTAAAATTTTGAAAAAATTATTTTTAATAAAAATCTAAATTAGTAATTAACAATCAATACCTATATATTTAAGTTTTAATTTATTAAAGTTTGAATTCATCTAAATTTTTATTGGTCATAAGGCTTTAAATTATCTACATTTGAATCAATCCTTGCGTTTTTATTATTGATTATTAATAACTGAACATGAAAACTTTTCACAATTTTAATTTTTTTTTGTAACTATAAATTTCACTTAATTTCAAATCCCATTAGGCCCAAATTTCATTGATTCAAATTATAGTCTAAATTATAATTTTCAAAATTTGGACTGATTAAAGCTTTAATATATATACAATGAAATTTTTTTGTATAATTAGAAGTTTTTATATAATGGTTAATGTTTAAAATAGTTTAAAATAGTTCAAATTTGAAACCAAATCAACAAAATCAAAAAACCAAATTAATTAATTCAAATTTTTATGTATTAAAATTTAAAGAATTAAAAGTTTAAAATAACTGAAGTTTATTAATATTAAAATAAGAGTAACTTTGTAATTCCTATACTAATTAAAGTTTACAGGGCCGGATTTATATGTAGGCAAACTAGGCAACTGCTAGTTTAATATAATATAATATATATATATATATATATTAATATTTCACACAAAAAGAACTTCGAAAAATATTTTCAGGCATTTAAAAATCTGAAAAAAACCCAGTATGAAAAAGAGAAAATTAAAAAATATTGAAATTTTATGATTTTCGAAGAAAAAGGAAAACTGTTCAATCTTTTTTAATACCTTTTTTGTTCAATCTATTCGAATACGGTAATACCACCAACTTTTATCAAAAAGTCAATTTTTACTAATACGTTTTTTAATATTTTACAATCCAAATGAATCCCTTCATAACGAAAAAAATAAAATGTATATATTTTAATACCCACAGTTCAGATTATTGAATCCAAATGAATCTCTTTATAATGAAAATAAAATTCAAATAAAATGAATATTTTTGAATACCCACTTTATATAGTACATACAGTTCTTTACATTTGTATAACATTATTTCTTCATTTTTGATTTCAATAAAATTAATCTAAAAAAATTGAGAAAGCATAGTTACTTATTTAAGAAATTGTTTTTTACCTTACATTTGATTTAAAGAAAACAAATATTTGAATATTGTTTAGTATGACATTTACTATACTGATTATTTATATAGGTAACATGAATCTGAACTGTAGGTATTCCAAAATATACCTTTTTTTCATTATAAAGGGATTTACTTGGATTCAATTAATCTTAACTGTGGATATTACAAAATAATAATTTTATTTTTCTTATTATAAATGCATTTATTTTGATTGAAAAATATTTAGAAACGTGTATTAATAAGGATTGATTTTTGAATTAAAGTAGATGCTATCGCCGGATACACATGTATTGGACAAAAAAGGTATTCAAAAGTATTAACAAATTCTAATACTTTTCAATTCCTCTCTTCTTACTGGGACTTTTATAGAATAATTGTAAGTTTTTAGAAATTCAAAAAGCCCGCTTATTAAAAAAGTTTCAAGTTTTGAAACTGATTTTTCGACTTGAGTAAATTTTGGAAAAATCCGTTCCTTGCATCGGCCCCCACCAGCGTCTGCCTATGGCCCCATGTTTGGTAAATCCGGGCCTGAAAGTTTAAATCAATTTAAAAACATATAAATAAAATTAAGTTTATTTTATGTTAGTTTGTAAATGTAGCAGATTAAAATAATTAGGAATTTAAAAAAAAATTAAATATAAATCTTAAGACTTTAATAAATAAACATTTAAATTAATCGAAGTTAAAATAAATTTGAGGCAACATTTCGTTGAAACTGTTTTGAGTTTAGAACTATTTGAAATTTAAAAAAGTTAAAACTTGAGTTGTTATAGAACTTTAAAGAATAGAAATAATCCTCAATAGAAGTTTGGAACGATTGAAGTTCGTATAAATTGTAGAAGTTTGAATACATTTTGTTCAAAAAACTATTCTTTCAACAAAAATATTTCAACTTTTTGTAATGTATCTACCTACGCTATTTACTTCTTTTATTTCTTTTTTCTTTTTTAAGTATAAAATTGTAGAACTCCTGCTCTTTTAAAACATTTTTTATTTACTTTTACTTATTTGTCTATTTCTTGAAGTCGGCAGTGATTTTAATTTGCATATAATGAAAGTTATGTTTATCTAAAATATTAAGTTTATTTGAATAACAAATTTCATTAAATTAATTCATTAATCTTATTTGTACTTGCAAAAATTTATAGTTGTAGATCACCAGGAAAAATTCAATGTTTTTCGAGCGCCTAGGTGCGCGTTTATGTTGCTATGATTTTTAACAGTTTTCTATATACAATTGTTCTCTTTAAATTTTATAATTATTCTTTAATTTTTTTAGATATTTCGTTCTATTGTTGATTATTCTCGATAGATTAAAAATTTTTCTCTCGATTGTCAATTATTTTCCTCATTTCTAAATAATTTTCTTTAATATTTAATTATTTTAGTCATTTTGTAAACTTTTTTTTAATTATCAATTATTTTATTGAAATTTCAATACAATTCTCCAAATTTCATTTATTTTCTACAATTTTATCCATAATTTTCATCAGTTTTTAATTGACAATTTATTATTCTCTTTCAATTTTAATTATTATTCATTAATTTAAAAAAAAAAAAATCTAATCCCGATTATTCTCACCATTTTTCGGATTTTTTTTTCAATTGTTAATTATTTTTTTTAATAGTTAATTATTTTCGTCATATTGTAATTTTATTTTTTTAATTATCAATTATTTTCTTGATATTTCCGTTTAATTCTTTAATTTTCAATTTATTTCTTCAATTTTTAATTATTTTCTTCAATTCTCAAATATTTTCTTAAATTTTCAATTATTTTTATCGATTCTTCATTAATTCCTCAATATTCAATATTTCTCGGATTTTTTCAATTACTTTTTTCACTCATCAAAATTGTTTTAAAATTTCAATTCAATTGTTATTATTATTATTATGATTATTAATATCGCCTTTTCTCTTTAGATATTATTTCGATTATCATTAGGTTTCTTTAATTTTAAATTTAATTGTTCAATTATTTTCTTTAATTTTTAATTCCATACTTCAATTTTTATTTCTACTCTTCAATTTTTAAGTAGGTATATTCCATAAATTTAAATTCAATTCTTTAATTTTCAATTATTTTTTTCGATTTTTAATCCAGTTGTTAAATGTACAATTATTTCCAACAATTATTCCTTCAATTTTTTTAATTTTTCAATTTGCAATTATTTTCTTTAAATTTAAGATTTCTTGTTTAATTTTTTCAATTATTTTTTTCAGTTGTCTATTAATCTAGTCATTTTTCGAATTTCATTTTCTAATAATTTTCCAACTTTTTTGTTTAAATTTAATATTTATTGTTCAATTTTTTAAACTATTCCTGTCAATTGTGTAATTATATAGTCATTTTTCGAATTTTTTTTCAACTATCAATTATTTTCGTCATTTTTCAGATATATTATTCAATTTCGTAATTTCTATGATTTGAATTTGCAAAAATTTATAGTTTTATTATATAAAAAAAATAATATATAAAATTTGTTAAATTTTGATTATAGATGTTTTAAATAAATCTCTGAAGAGAATACTACCCAATGGGAAATTGCCAATGATCACCATTGGCTAAATAATGGTCCCATGATTGGCGGCCAACAGTTTTTTCTTGGCAAACTATTGGCAACCAATATTGGACCACAGTTGGTCAATCCTTGGGATGATAACGGGTTTGCCAGTCATTGGCAGCCATCATTGGTTCAATATTGGTTGCCAATGATAATGCCAATAAATAAAATTTTTTAAATTAACAATATTAAAATCTATATTTTTATATTGTTAATTTATTTATTGTTTAAAAAAATTTTTTTTTTAATAAATATTTTAATTTATTTATTAATGCATGTCAAGTATTGGTACAATAATTGGCTTTCAATATTGGTCCATCCTTGGTAGCCAATGAATAACCAAGAATCTTATTTTTACAACTCTATATGGAAACAGAGTTGTTAATTTAATCTTCAGCCAATATTTGACAATGAAGATTTAAGTGTTGGACACATTAGAAATGTATTTTCAGAGGTACGGGATCAGGCCTTATATAAAAGAGCTGAAGAAACTCGATCGTGAGAGAGGCTGACCGATGCGCGCCCTATGCCAGTTTCCGAAACCACAAACGCGTGAGAATCCTCGGCGCGCAGACGCGGCATAGATGCGGCGGGAAACTTCCACTATTTGAATTTGAATTTTTTATGCATTTAATCAAAAACAAGAAAAGAAATATAATAATACAAAAATTATACAAATTCTTAAATTTGTATAGTTTTCTGATTGTTATTAAAAAGTAATACGCTTAATTATAAAGAAATACTTATAATAAATATCCTCCATAAATAATTGTTCAATTCTTGAAGATTTGAAAAACTCTTAAAGGTGTGTCCTAAGGTTAAAAATTATTGTTCTAAATCTACTTTAATCGATTTTCATGTTATAGAAATTATTTAAATAAATTAACTAGTTTTAAAGAAATCAGAAAGAAATTAAATTGATGAAAAAATAAACATTTAATATTAAAAATAATATTAATAAAAATAATCACATTAAAACTTTGCTTGTAAAATAAACAGAACGAAAATTTTAAAATTAAAAAATTAATGAACAATTACAAAATATTAAAGAAGACTTTAATTTTATTAAAATGTAAACTTAAGTCACATAAATACAAATATTCATGTAAGTATTTAAATTTTAAATTCACCATTTTTTCTGTTTAAATTTAAAGTAAAATTTAACAAATTGTAAAGAATGATAGTTAATAAATATTTAACTTTATTTGTTATTCTTTTCGTTTTTCACATGCAAAAATAATCATTTTTTTTGATAAAACTAAGAAACAAATTCTCTAAATTTGAATACAAATTAAAAATGAAAAAAATTTAATATATGTAAAAAAATTTTAAATTTGAATCATTTAATTAAAAAATTTATTTTAACAAAATGACTTTCTAAATATAACTATCCAGAATATATAAAAAATATGAGCAAAAAAAATCAAAATTGGTTTTTAAAAATAAAAAAATAAACTTTTTAAAGTTCAAAATAAATTACATTTTTTTTTAAATTTTGTTATTCTAAAATTAATATTAAACTTGAATAATAATTTTCAATACAATTACTTAAAGTTAGTTTTCAAAAAATTCAATTATCATTAAAATGAATCTTTCCAAATAATAAAACTTAAACAGAAAGAATTAATGGTTTCTTTTAAATTAAAGAAATAATAGAGCATTAAACATAGTTAATTTAATATTTTGAATACTATTAAAAAAAATTTAACTTTAAAAAAATTAATGATATCAAAAATATTATTTTTCGATCGTAATTAAAAAATGTAACTTATTTCAATTTAGCTATTACAAAACGGCATTGAGTTTTAAAATTTAAATTTGTATAGAAAGGTTTAATTTAGTTCACATCTTATTTCCAGTTTAACTTAAAAGTTTAAAAAATTTTAAACAAAGTTTTTACTTTCTGAGCACATTTTTAATAATATTCGAAAAGTTTACTTTAAAATTTTTAAATTTTTGATATCATTAATTTTTTTAAACTGAATTTTTTTTAATTTTATTCCAAAATTTTAATTAACCATGTTTAATGCTCTATTATTTCTTTAATTTAAAAGAAACCTTTAATTTTTTCTGTTCAAGTTTTACTATTTGTAAAGATTCGTTTTAAAATTAATTTTAGTTTTTGGAAACTAACTTTAAGTAATTATATTTGAAAATATTATTTAAGATTAATATTAATTTTAATATAACGAATTTTAAAATATTTTTAATTCAACTTTAAACTTTAAAAAGTTTATATTTTATTTTTAAAAACAAATTTTAATTTAATTTTAATAAAAGATATGGACATAAAAGAAAATAGGATGTAAACTAATTTAAAGCTTAATACCTAGACACAAATTTTAAAATTTTAAATTTAAAAATCAATACTGTTTTATAAAGCTAAATTAATATGAATTTTTTTTTTTAAATTAAGATCGAAAAATAATATTTCTGATGTCATTAATTTTTTTAAACTTAAATTTTTTTTAATAGTATTTAAAACCTTTAATTTTTTCTGTTCAAGTTTTACTATTTGTAAAGATTCGTAATTTTAAAATTAATTCAAGTTTTTGGAAACTAACTTTAAGTAATTATATTTGAAATTATTATTTAAGACTAATCTTAATTTTAATATAACGAATTTTAAATAATTTTCAATTGAACTTTAAACTTTAAAAAGTTTATATTTTATTTTTAAAAACAAATTTTAATTTAATTTTAATAAAAGATATGGACAAAAAAGAAAATAAGATGTAAACTAATTTAAAGCTTAATACCTAGACTCAAATTTAAAAATTTTAAATTTAAAAATCAACACTGTTTTATAAAGTTAAATTAATATGAATTTTTTTTTAAAATTAAGATAAAAAACAATATTTTTGATGTCATTAAATTTTTTAAACTTAATTTTTTTTTAATAATATTCAAAACATTAAATTAACCATGTTTAATGCTTTATTATTTCTTTAATTTTAAAGAAACCTTTAATTTTTTCTGTTCAAGTTTTACTATTTGTAAAGATTCGTAATTTTAAAATTAATTCAAGTTTTTGGAAACTAACTTTAAGTAATTATATTTGAAATTATTATTTAAGATTAATATTATAATTTTAATATAACGAATTTTAAAAAATTTTCAATTCAACTTTAAACTTTAAAATGTTTATATTTTATTTTTAAAAACAAATTTTAATTTAATTTTAATAAAAGATATGGACATGAAAAAAAATAAGATGTAATCTAATTTAAAGCTTAATACCTAGACACAAATTTTAAAATTTAAAAATCAACACTGTTCAATAAAGCTAAATTAAAATGAATTTTTTTTTTAAATTACGATCGAAAAATAATAATTTTGATATCATTAATTTTTTTAAAGTTAAATTTTTTTTAATAGTATTCAAAATATTAAATTAACTATGTTTAATGCTCTATTATTTCTTTAATTTAAAAGAAACCATTAATTTTTTCTGTTTAAGTTTTATTATTTGGAAAGATTCATTTTAATGATAATTGAATTTTTTGAAAACTAACTTTAAGTAATTGTATTGAAAATTATTATTCAAGTTTAATATTAATTTTAGAATAACAAAATTTAAAAAAAAATGTAATTTATTTTGAACTTTAAAAAGTTTATTTTTTTATTTTTAAAAACCAATTTTGATTTTTTTTGCTCATATTTTTTATATATTCTGGATAGTTATATTTAGAAAGTCATTTTGTTAAAATAAATTTTTTAATTAAATGATTCAAATTTAAAATTTTTTTCATTTTTAATTTGTATTCAAATTTAGAGAATTTGTTTCTTAGTTTTATCAAAAAAAATGATTATTTTTGCATGTGAAAAACGAAAAGAATAACAAATAAAGTTAAATATTTATTAACTATCATTCTTTACAATTTGTTAAATTTTACTTTAAATTTAAACAGAAAAAATGGTGAATTTAAAATTTAAATACTTACATGAATATTTGTATTTATGTGACTTAAGTTTACATTTTAATAAAATTAAAGTCTTCTTTAATATTTTGTAATTGTTCATTAATTTTTTAATTTTAAAATTTTCGTTCTGTTTATTTTACAAGCAAAGTTTTAATGTGATTATTTTTATTAATATTATTTTTAATATTAAATGTTTATTTTTTCATCAATTTAATTTCTTTCTGATTTCTTTAAAACTAGTTAATTTATTTAAATAATTTCTATAACATGAAAATCGATTAAAGTAGATTTAGAACAATAATTTTTAACCTTAGGACACACCTTTAAGAGTTTTTCAAATCTTCAAGAATTGAACAATTATTTATGGAGGATATTTATTATAAGTATTTCTTTATAATTAAGCGTATTACTTTTTAATAACGATCAGAAAACTATACAAATTTAAGAATTTGTATAATTTTTGTATTATTATATTTCTTTTCTTGTTTTTGATTAAATGCATAAAAAATTCAAATTCAAATAGTGGAAGTTTCCCGCCGCATCTATGCCGCGTCTGCGCGCCGAGGATTCTCACGCGTTTGTGGTTTCGGAAACTGGCATAGGGCGCGCATCGGTCAGCCTCTCTCACGATCGAGTTTCTTCAGCTCTTTTATATAAGGCCTGATCCCGTACCTCTGAAAATACATTTCTAATGTGTCCAACACTTAAATCTTCATTGTCAAATATTGGCTGAAGATTAAATTAACAACTCTGTTTCCATATAGAGTTGTAAAAATAAGATTGTTGGTTATTCATTGGCTCCCAAGGATGGACCAATATTGAAAGCCAATTATTGTACCAATACTTGACATGCATTAATAAATAAATTAAAATATTTATTAAAAAAAAAAATTTTTTAAACAATAAATAAATTAACATTATAAAAATATAGATTTTAATATTGTTAATTTAAAAAATTTTATTTATTGGCATTATCATTGGCAACCAATATTGAACCAATGATGGCTGCCAATGACTGGCAAACCCGTTATCATCCCAAGGAATGACCAACTGTGGTCCAATATTGGTTTCCATTAATGCGCCAATATTGGCACCATTGGCTCCCAATACTGGTCCATTAATGCGCCAATCGTTAGTTTCCCATTGGGTAAATCAGTCTCAAAACGTCGGAAAAAATCTGTTCTTTTTTTACCAATGTTAATTGTCCTTGTTGGTCGTCTCCTAAATAATAGTCTTACACTGCAAAAACTGCTGTCTTCTAAGTGTCTTATTTTAAGACGCAAGACATTAAGAAAGCGTCTTACTGTTATTTCAAGCTATTTCATTGGTTAATAATTTTGAAAGATGCTTTCTCATTGGTTTAAAATTAAGACACTTTAAAACGTCTTAAAAGTGAGGACAAAAATGTCTTAAAATAAGACACTTGTTTTTACAGTGTAGGCAAAGTTTAAAAATCAAGTTTTTTTTATGAATCTTTATTTGTCAAGAACAGAGTTTTTAATTTATATTTGCAATATCAATAGAAAAAATCAAATATTTAGAATTATATCTGGTACGTGGACCAACTTGTCCCAAACTGGGACAAGTTATAGAATATGTGCGCAGAGATGTTATAAATTTTAACATGTTTCATTAGTGTGCTTATGTGGCAAAAAGTACTGAACAGAAACACAATAACATTCCTTGAAATTGATAACTTGCTATTTATAGAAAAACCGTATGATATCTTAGAATTAAAGTTAAACCAGAGCAAATTTATCTAGTCCTTGAGAGTCTTAGTATGCATAGGCGATTGAACTTATAATTAACAAACTGCCTAACTTCGTTTCATTTTCTCTCGAGTGAACGAATAAGGTTGAGCAACAGCAGTTGCTGATTAAGGTTATTTCCTTGTTCTCACTATGACATTTTGTAAAATTGGTTCAAGTATTCAAATTGCTTTTACTCAATTTACCAGAAAATCGTCTGTTGAGCAATTTACATAACTCGATCAAAGTAATGCTTACAAAAATGTATTCAAATCTAAATTGATTTGTTTGTAACCTTTTTTTACATCCTTTTTTTGCATTCTTTTCCAAAAACTAAAATAACATTTGAGGCTCATGAATACCTTTCCGAGTTAGCCATAATAGAATCTCAAAAATTTGCTTTACTCACCTTTACTGGTGGACGTTTCAGGTAACTCGAACAAATCATCTGAAAAAAAAATTTTAATTTAAAAAGTACGTTCAAACATTCTTTTATTGTCTTGATCTAAAGATATCTTTAATCATTTTTGTTCAGAAGTCAAAAGATGTAATTTGGTTTTAAGTTTTGACGCACAATCATTTGATTTGAAATAATAATCAGCAAGCTAGAAATTCGCGACTGAAATGTAAACTTTTTGTTAAAATTGGTATGAAGATAATTTTGAGATTGTTATTTGATATCTACATATATTCATAAAATCGTGAAATTTTATTTCCGAATATTTTAGTTTTTGGAATGGGTTTTTAGTAAAAATTGACATTATTCGCCCCGAATTTAAATATTAATATTTCTATTTACTATAGAATAATTTAGACTAATTTGAAAATCCCCTTCCCAATTTTAAATAAAAATTGTGCCATATCCTTGCATCGTTGGCGTTTCATATATATGTTACGACCTTTCGCCACGTCATAAAAGTAAAAAGTAGATTGGATTCCAGACGTGAGGAGAGTGCGTAGATAGACGATGAATTGGCAAGGGAGACTATATTCCTCGATTCAACAAATAACCTTCTCTTGGATCTGATACTTCTATAATAACAAATTTAATCCCGCGACATTACAACTTTACAAATTGGGATATAAATAAAAAAACAAGAATTTAAATAGTGTTATAACAGAAATTAACCCTAATTATAATTTTTAGACAAAATGTTATAGTTTTACATACAAAACTCTGTAATATTGCAATTCAATACTGAGACAAGGTTTGAGCAAGTTTAAAAAAAATTTGCAATATTTTATTATGAAGAGCTTTTCTAATAAAAATACAATTTAAACTCACTATTCAATAGTTTTTTCATGTACTTGGTTTTTATAAGAAAAGAACATGTGCATTTCTCTCACGAAATACTTATGCAATTAAACTTTGGTTGAAATCAAATTTAACTTTCTACAAGAAAGTAAATAGTTTTGTTGAATGGCTTTTACTTAGATCTAATAATTCAAGTTTAAACTTTTAAAAACCAAGTACTTTTGTCTTTGTATTATAAATTTTCCATCAAAAAGATTGGTTTTTATTGTCTTAAATAACATTTTTAATTATTATTTGAGTAAAATATTAATTTTGAGAAAGAGAATGTTATTAAGTTTATTTTTACTTTTTTAATACTCTAACTAGGAGCAGTAGTTTGAGGTGCACATTTAATAAAGAATGGAAAAGAAAAGGTGAATTTCCAAAAGAGATCTTTCTTTAAAAGCTCACTCTTTTTCTCATTAACGCTGCCTCATCTCCCATCGTTTGGACACTTCATCTTTTCTTTGGCTTTATTTATGTTTTCTTTTCATTCAGAGACAGTCGACGTTTTGCCTTCTTTTTCATTCTGAACACAGCGGTAGAAATGAATTGAGAGGGTAACAAAAATACAATAAAATTTCTCTTAGTTTCAGAAACCTGAGTCACACCCTTGAGACTTGTCTTGATTTCTTATTTATATCCACCATTTTTGTCCGCCTCTGTAAGAATTCCGAAAAAGTAGATTCAATAAATATCTATAAGTTTCATATCAATTTACTTTATGTTATAGATGTGTGTCATCGCCGAAAAAACATACTGTTTCCATGGGGGGTTTCAATTTAAGTACCGTCCGAAGTTAAAAATTATAATATTATAGACCAAAAAGTTTGAGATAATCTCAACAAAAGAAATGCTCAAAAACACAAATAAATAATCAAAAACTTTGAGGTAAATAAATAAATTTCAAGGGGAAAAACGAAAAATACAGAGTAGGTATATAAATAAAAATATAAAACTGAAGTGCAATAGAAAATGAAGATTTAATTGAAATTTGAAGAATTCAAATTTAAAATAACAAAAATAATTGAACAAAAACACAAATAATTTAAAACTGAGAAAATAGTTTAAAATGGTGTACATTGATTATAATAATTAAAAATTGAAGTTGAATTAAAGTTTATTGAGAAAGTGGAAAAATACAAAATTGACATTTCAAGAAATGAAAAGCTTGTGATTTAAAATTGAAGAAAAATAAACATTTTTAAAATGAAAAATATAATTGAAATTTGAGAAATCAATTTGAAAGTGAAAAAAATTAAACATTGACAAAATAATTGAAAAATTGAAATCATAAGTCAAAATTGAAGAAAATAATTGAAAATGGGTTTATTTATTTATGAATTCATATAAAAAATTGAGAAGAAAAAAACATTAATTGAAAAACACTATTTATAAATAAATTAAAAGATTTTTTTATATGACTGTTATTTGAAGCAAATAAATTAAAAATTACGAAAAGACTAGAAAATTAGCATCAATAATTGAAAGATGGAAAAAAATAATATCGAGAAAAAATAATTACAAAAGTTAAAGGAGAATCAGTCCACTATATTTTACCTAAAGCCGTTGCAGCCTATTTTTGAAAAATTCTGATACTTTATAGAAATCATCTTCAGGGTCCTAAGAATGCATATTAGAAAATGATTTTCTAAAATTTTCCTGACCTTATTTCATGAAATTGATTTTAAAGTTGAGATGTGCTATAAAAATGTCATTTTGACAGGTAGAGAAATCAAATAAAAAAGCACACAAACAATTAATAAATGAATTATTTTTTCTTTTGTAATTGTTCAGAAATGTTTATTTTTTTAATTGCTGTAGACTTTGAGTTAAACGAAACTTCTTATAATTATGAAAATTGATATTAAAAAATTAAATTAAAGTTTTTAATTAATTGATATTAAGTATGAAGTATCAAATGTCTAATTTTCACACTTTTAAACTATTTTTTTTTAGAATGTGAATTCATATTTTTAGATAGAACGTTACTTAAAATAAAGTACTTTTGATTTAGTTACATATGATCTAGTGTTTTTTTAAATTAATAATTTGTAAGTATGTAATATTTTACCTTCAAAATTAAAATTTGATGAATTTCTCACAATTTTAAATACGAATTTCTCATCCCCAGAAGACCGAAAAAATCCCATTTCAATTTAATTATTTGAACTTGACCTTCCTTTGCTTGATGACAAAGTTTGAAGTTGGAGAGACCGGCGTTTTTTAAGTTGAATTGATTTTTAAAAATTAATTTCTTGAATGGAATTTTAGGTTACAAAAAGAAGTAGATTATCAAACTGAAGTTAGCTTGATCCATATCGATTTAACAGATTTTTCATACAAATTTAAAATTATATTTAAATAAATAAGATTTAGTTTATAATGGGATATTAAGTATTTAATTTTAATAATTAGTATGACTATACAGTACCGTCGGGAATTGTCAGTCCACCTATTTTTTAAGGTTTGAAAAACGTCTTTAAACGTACAAAGTATAATTATTAAAATTTTTCTGTATTTATTTCCTTAAAGTAGATAAAATTTTGAGGAAAATAAGGCCTGAGTGAAGTGATTTAGTCAATTTTTCATTGAAATATGTTAAAAAATGTGGAATTTTTAATGTTTTACAAAAATTAAAATTACTCTTGAAATAATAAAGGTTTTTTAAAGTTCCTATGCTTGTTTTAAAGGGAATTTACTGGAGAATAACACTGTTGTTGAAGCATTAATGTGCAATTTTTTTCCTAGCATATGCAAGGCTCGGAAGTTGGACCAAAAAATTTATAAAATTTTCAAGACATTATTTTGACTTAAAAATAATTTTTAAAATTCCAATATATATATATATTATATTACTTCCTTCCGAAAGTTATTAACAATTATGACCTTAATATATTTTATATAGCTGTATTTGATATCAAGATATAAACAATAATTTTTTTATATTTTTTGGTCCAACTTCCGAGCTTTGCATATGCTAGGAAAAAAATTGCACATTAGTGCTTAAACAACAATGTTATTCTCCAGTAAATTCCCTTTAAAACAAGCATAGAAACTTTAAAAAACCTTTATTATTTCAAGAGTAATTTCAATTTTTGTAAAACATTAAAAATTCCACATTTTTTAACATATTTCAATGAAAAATTGACTAAATCACTTCATTCAGGCCTTATTTTCCTCAAAATTTTATCTACTTTAAGGAAATAAATACAGAAAAACTTTAATAATTATACTTTGTACGTTTAAAGACGTTTTTCAAACCTTAAAAAATAGGTGGACTGACAATTTCCGACGGTACTGTAGTTATTAAATTTATCAAATTATATTAATTAAAAATAAAATACTATTAACCCTAAAACAGATTAATTGAAGTAATTGAAGAACATAACATAAGTGTGATTTGACAAAAATAATAAAAACTTTATATTTAATTAATAAATTAATAATTGAAAAATGACAGAAGAAAATGAACAAGTTAAGAACATAATTGAGAATTTAGAAAAATAATTTTAAAAATTAAAGAATATTCTTTAAATAGAAATAAATACTTGAAAATCGAAGAAAATAATTGAGATTTTGAAATAGAATCATAATTGTCTTGAAATTGGAATAACACACTATATATATATGTATACAATATACACATAGGGTATTCTATTAATTCTAAACGACCCTCTTCAGAAACAATTGTCAATTTGACACAATTTTTAAATAATTATTTCTGCTACTTACTAAGGCCAAATTATTTTTTTGATTAGCAGTTTTAAAAGACAAATTCCTAAAATTTAAAATAATAAAAAGAATTTTGTTCAAACATATGTAATTTCTATATACAAAATATAATTTGAAAGTAGTAGTTTGAAAGTTAACCTTTGAAATATCTCAAAAAACACGTTGTTTAAGATTTATTAAAAAAATATCTTAAGGGCATGTGATGGAGAATGTCGTCACTAGTTTAGGCAAAATTTGTCCGTAAACTTTCTCTTAAAATAATAAATATTTTGACGCCAAACTTTATAGAATTACTTAAAATATCATTAAGATGGTTCCTCTGACCCAAAATTGTTTAAATTTTGATTTAAAATTAATCTTCTTAATTTTCCGCAAATCAGCTAATTTTTTAAAAAAGTTAACTTTAAAGCCAAATTTAAGCAAACTTTGGTCAGAGTGACCTTCTTAATGCTAATTTAAGTAATTCCAGAAAGTCTGGTGTCAAGATCTTTATTATTTTAAGAGAAAGTTTACGGTCAAATTATTATTAGGGATATCAATGTATTTAATAAGTATGAAAACATATAAATAACTCAACTAATATAAAAAATATTGAATAATATACAACAAGCCAGAGGAATGATGCAAAACCAGAGGATAAAATTCATTTTCCATTTATGGAAAATCTATAAGATCTATTTTATTTATACTTTGTACAAATATTCTACAATCCCTTAGCTTCTAGAAAATATCTGTAAAGTTTTGTTTTTCAAATATTAAATAGTTGTTTTACGTTTTGAAAGAATGAAAAATTGACATAGGACAAGTTAAAAGGCTCACTTTTAGTAGTTAAAATTACAAAAAAAAGTACTTTAAAGTTATAAAATAAATAAATTCTTTTGCAGGATTTTTAGAAAAAGTGGTAAACTATAATTGACGTATAGAGAGAAATTGTCATAAATTATTATTATTATTGAGAAAATTTTGAGGACATACAAAAGTAATATTTCGGGAGAATCACCCACGTACACTGAGAAAAAAGGTTTAGTTTTACCAACAATATTTTTTAGTTGACCATTGTTGGTTGTAACAACAATATTTTGATTGGTATAACAAAACGATTTGGTTGCGTAACACATTAATTTGTTTGGGACAACCATATTATTTTCTTGCTCTTATTTGGTTGAACCAAACATAATTCAGTTGTGACAACCAAACAAAATTTGGTTGTGACAACCAAACAGAAATTGGTTGTGACATCCAAACATAATTTGGTTGTGACAACCAAACAATTATTAAAAAAAATTGGTGATTAGTTTGTAAGTAAGCTGCCGATAATAATATAAATAAAATCTAAATAAAAACCAATACCAGACGGTTGGCCGAACCTGGGTCTGATAGTTGAGCTAACGGTGTCTGTCACTGGACTGTTTAGTTATAAGTTTTATTCCATAATGGTCATTCATATCTATCATGGGCTGGTGGTTAGCCTACTGGACTGGCAGCTGGAAAACCCGGGTTCGAATCTTCATGACTAATGAAATTTTTCTGTTTCAGGTTTTCATTAATATGAAATTTCTACATTCTCATCTGATTATATTTGTGTAATTAAATTAATAACATGTGAATTATGTAATTATATGTGTTGGCCGACCGAAAATTCGCACCTGGGTTAGTTAACTTCCAAATAAAAATTTTTTTATGACAACCAAAATTTTTGTTATCCCGAATAAAAAAATATAGTTGTGTCAACCAAAAGTTTTTGTTATGCCAACAAACAACACTGAACCAAATAATTTAGTTGTCTCAACCAAAAAGTTTGGTTGATTAAATAACAACCAAATAATTTGGTTGGCTCAACCAAATTTTCGTTGCTATGACTAAACATTTTTCTCAGTGTGTATATTTTAACCTTTGAAATAACTGTAAAAATACCTCAAAATCCCCTGAAATGTCCATTATTCGCTTTACGGAATTAAAAACTAGAATAGAGTTAAGCTTTCCTTTAAGACATAGTTTTAATAAACTGGAGGCGTTGACATTTTTGCACCAATTCTATAAAAATTGTCTTTTTTTGTTTTTTCTACATTTTAAAGATAGTTTTTAAGATATGCTGTATTACTCAGAAATTATTGTTCTTCGATATTATTGAATTGCTATACTATTACAAAAGATAAAGTATACACAAGGGTGATTTATTTTGAAGATTAAACTTGAGATATTTACCGTAAGCAATTTTCACCGCCAAATTAAGTTTGCACTCGTGATGTGTCCTGTACGTGTAAGGTTTAGGTTCCCCAGGGCACCAAGGCACGGGAGGCCCACATACGCAAGTTCCTACTGCATTTCCGGTTAAATCTGAAACTCCCTCACCAACGAGGTTACATCCTGGCTCAGACATTTTTGCCCCGTATGCACAGTGTCTCCTCCACCTTCCCGGAATTTCTATAACACAACAAACTTTATCATAAGCACACATGTATATTAAATAGTCGATCGTAACAAAAATTTACATATCTAATTTCATCCACTTCTAAAAATGCAGAATGTTAAAACAAAAAATATTAATAAAAATAACATTTATAATTTTTATTTTATTAACTCTGTTTTTAAAAGTAATTAACAGTATTGATTTATAATATTCTGAATAGTTTACGGATTTTGGAAAGACAAAATTAATTGCTCGTACATGCTAAAAGTTGAACGATAAAGTATCGATTACCATCGAAAACGATATCTTTAATAAACCGTGTGTGACGCGTGTTAGTGAATTGGAATTGGTTGCTGTACTAGATTATTGTCACGTAATAGGGAGATGTGAATTCATTTTGAAGTAATAGTTTGAATGCAGCATTTCATTGGCTAACATTTCCATTTTACAATTTCCAGTAATAGCTAACCGATTCTTCAAATTCGCCACATTCATAAACTTTCACAAGCACTGTCACAATAGATAAATTATGCGTATTCATGAATTTTAAACCATCAAATTTCTGTGTTATAGGTTAGACACACGTCTTGGTTTATTGGACAATTTCCTATTTTCTATGATTTTAGAATAATACTATTAACTAATTGTCTGCAATATTTTTTAAGAATGAAATTAGAAACTTTTCTATGTTGCAAAAAAAACCGCCACATTAAAATGCAACGAGAACAAAACAAAAATTTATTAAATATTACAGAGTATGAAGTCTGCATTTTACGGATATTTATAACATATTAAATAAACCTACGATACACTGAACTGGTTCAATAAGCTTCAAATTAATTATGCAAACAAGAAAAAAATGTTTTAATAATTACTTTGCAATTAATTAAAAGTCCGTTAACTGGAGCAATTTTTTAATAATTTCCAATTATCGATTAAAATAAATTGATCACTGTTAACTAACCTAAAATGTACAGATATGTTCTACAGTTGATTACAGAATACAAAATGTTTTAATAACAAATATGAGTTTTGTGTTACCTTCAATTATTTTATTTTATTATTTCTTGGTTCCTCTATAATTTGAATATCTTTTTCAAGTTTTTTATGTTTGATAAGGGTATATCTCTGGAACCTTTAACTTTTAAATCCTTGCATCTATTTTGATAATTTCAATCAATTTTTACCTGTCTTTTCACTGCAAAAACAGGTGTCTTAAATTGTTAAAAAATGTCTTAAATTAAGACATTTTTCGTGTCCTAGACACCAAAAGTATCTTAATTTAAGACATTTTTGTCCAATTTAAGACACCATGTTTTTGCAGTGTTGTTGGAAATATTATTATTTGACACGATGAATTATTTCCAAAAGATTACACATTGATTTATTAAATAGATAAATAATTATTCCAATTTGAACACCCGATTTTTAACAATGTTTACTTGTCCCTAACCATACTTTCGAATGGTTTATATGTTGAACCTTTGTAATTAATAAAAATTACTAGTTAGATGACACATGTTTTTAAAATATATGTTTTTAAAAGTTGTCCCTCACTTTTAACCTTTTCGTCCGTAATCGTCATATTTATCATTTTTCTCGAATAAGACTATTGGCACACCAAAATAGTTTATGGGAAATAAAAGTTTAAATAATTAGAATTATTTTGAGACATACTACCCCGTGCAGTAGTAAATTGAGTAAATATAATTTAAAATAATTTTTATTTGCTATTGCATTGGAAAATTTTAATACCTACAATTAAAAAAATAATTTTTAAAAAAGTAAATGGTCTTACCCTTAACTGAACTGTAATTCAAATATAGGGTTTCTTATATATTGAACTAAGCGAGCGTGGCTGCGGGGTTTAGCGTATAACTTGCGTCTGAAGGATCCCGGGTTCGATCCCAGTTGTCGTGCAATTTTATTTATATAAGATAGTTTTAATTGTTTAAGTCTAGTGAATGTTTAACCGTATGTGAAAAATTGTGTTTAAACAAACTGAATTTGCAATTGAAAATAGATATTATTTTTCTACCTTTCTAGAGATATCTAGTACGACTATATAGCGCCAATTTAAACACACTATCTAGCCGATAAGATATACGAACGTTACATTTCTGTCTAGACGCTATATAGTCAAAGTGTCTAGCGCCAGTATATTTTCTAGGGAAGCTAGATTGGGACTGTACAACGCCATTACAATTTTCTGCACATAATAGCAATTAAAGTTCGCTAAGGTAGCTAAGTCTTAGCTTTGGCTGCTAATTTTTTTTCTCCGTGTCTTTTTACGATTACCATTTGACATTGTGTGAATGTGCTTTGAGAAAAAATACTTTATTGTAATGATAATGTAAAAATATTTATCAATTACGGTCGATCGTAATCGACCGAAATTTTATAGAAAGAAATTGTTAGGTCCGAAGTTGCCGATTCTAATGTTTCCAACAGAAATTGTCATTAATTAAATCCTAAAGGTTAAGTTTCAATGTTTCTTTCGAGATTGATTTTCACACAAAAATATAACTGTATTCCTTTATTCCTAATGTATTATTATTAGTATTTTACTATTCTTATAAATATTGAAAATATTAAACAAACTTATCGTTTTTTAAAAATGTTTACCCCTCAAGCAATTCATTTTAACTGTTTTTGAACCTAAAAAGCAACCACCTGTTGAATATTTTTTTGTCACAGGTTAAAAATTATTTGTAATTTTAAATAATTTATAACTTTTTGAAGACAATTAGATTTATCTGTTCATTTGTATAATTTAAAAACTTAGCACTTGAACTTTATGTAGACAAAGTTTCAATACTGTGCTACAATTAAAAATAAAATATTTTTTCTTATTGAAAAGTTAAAGGTTCCAGAGATATGCCCATAATTGAGCCACAAAACTTAACTTTTAAATATTTTTAAAAACTTTACCAGTCCGATAAATGGGACGCGGTAATTGGATTTCCAATGATTTTTCGAGTTCGATAAAAAAAAAACAACTGACTTGACATATATTTTTTAAAAAATAGAATATTTAAATCTAAGAAAAATGTTACATGTGCACTAAGAGTTAATATGTAGGTATATATTCTATCTCAGAGGCAAAGACGTATGGTACGATTGCAAATTCCATAGAGCAAAAAAGTTGCCCTGTGGAATTCCATATGGCAAAATTACAGACAAAAAATAAATTTCTTTAAAAAAATGTGGATAAATGAATAATTTACAATTCGAAGAATATGATTAAACCTAAATAAAAAAGTAAAAATAATTAAAAAATGACGAAAGAAGTCAAAAATTAATTAATAAATAATTTAACTAATTTGATATTGAAGAAAATACTTAATTAAAACTGAAAAAGTTTTATTTGAAAACATTAAAGGAGAAAATTGAAACTTGCGGAAATTCATTTTAAAAATTAGGGGAAAAATTGAAAAATAATGGAAATAAAATTGAAGAAAAATTTTAAAAAAT
Source organism: Ganaspis brasiliensis (assembly GCA_037103525.1). Lineage (NCBI taxonomy): Eukaryota > Metazoa > Arthropoda > Insecta > Hymenoptera > Figitidae > Ganaspis > Ganaspis brasiliensis. The sequence goes on from JAZKLR010000448.1 coordinate 258,668, forward strand.
GATAAAAATACTTGACAATTGTAGCAAATAATAATTAAAGTCATAAAAGAAAAGAATTCCTAAAAATTTAAGAATTTTTTCAATAATTTTAAATTTACTATTCTCAAAGATTAAAGAAACGAATTGAAACTTGGGAAATTGACTTTAAAAATGAGGGAAAAGAATGAAAAATAATGAAAATAAAATTGAAGAAAAATTTTAAAAAATGATAAAAATACTTGAGAATTGTAGCAAATAATTAAAATCTAAGGCTGTGCAAAAAGCTCGAAACTCGAAGTCCGGTCGGGCTGAACCCGGCCCGATCGGGCTTACAGTTTTGAGATTTTTGCACAGCCTTACTTATTTTAATTTTTTAGTATTTTTCTGATCAGGTGCTCAAAATTTTTTGAGTATCCGAAACATTTTTCGAGTACTTGATAAATTTGGGCCGATAAGTATGGGCCTTTCCCGAACTCGGCTCGAACTGGGCTCGGCCCGACTCGACATTTCGAGCTTTTTGCACAGCCCTATTAAAATCATAAAAGAAAAGAATTCCTAAAAATTGAAGAAATTTTTAAATAAATTTATATTTACAATTCTCAAAGAGTTAATTATTAATTAAAACTTTAATCAATGAAATTTCAAATTAATTGAAATTCGAAGAATTATAATATATAATTGTAATTGTAGGTATCTCAAATATATTCTGTAATTTGTTAAATTAATTTTTACTAATCTTTACTATTTTCTTTAATTTACAATTATTTCTATCAATTATTTTATTATTAAATTTACTTTTCAATTAATTTTCAATTACTTTTTGTCATTATCAACGATTTTTTGTCATTTTCAATTATTTTTTAATTAATTTTTTAATTTTTTTATTATTTATCTTATTTATCTCATTTATCTTTTACTATAAATATATGTTGAAAATTTTCCAATTATTTTCCACAAACTAAAATTATTTACTTCAATTTTTAATTATTTTTATTACTTTACAAATATTTTGCCCCAATTTTTTATTATTTTAATTATTCTTATATTAATTTCCTAGTTTTTAAAATATTTTTCTTAAATTTTAATAATTTTCGTCAATTTTTAAATATTATTGTCATCATTCCTCAATTAAATACCTAAATTTTTAATTATTTATCTCATTTATCAATTATTTTTTTCAAATTCATTTTCTTTTATATTTTTGCAATTATTTTCTCCACCTTTTAATTAGATATATTACTTATTTTTTAATTAATTTCCTAAAGTTTTATTTATCATCGCAAATATAAGTTCTACTATATCCACGTTTCAATGTAATATCGAAATTATCAAATATTTATCTCAAATTTCCATTATTTTTTTCAATTTACGATTATTCCTATCATTTTTCCATTACTTTTTGTCATGTTCAATTATTTTTAATTAATTTTCAATTATTATATAATTTTTCCCCTAAATTTTAAATTTAATTTCCGGCAATTTCAGTTATTTCTTTTAATTTTTTCGAATAAAACTTTTTAGTCTTAATTACTTCCTTCAATATCAAACTAGTTTCATTATTTATTAATTAACTTTCAATTTATTTCGACATTTTTCAATGATTTTAAAAAATATGGTTTCATTCATCAAATGTTCAATGTTCAACCTCTCCGTCAATATTAAATTTGCAGATGGCAAAAATTTACAAGTCGCCGCCCCTGTTCTATCTAATATCTTTACAACATAATAAGTAATATATTTACATGTGTAATTTTCCAAAAATTTATTGATATTCGACGACCTCCCTGTTGTACTTTTTTTTTGTCATAGAAATATATTTTATTTAATTTGACAATATAAACGCTTTAAATGAAACGATTCACTAGAAATAATTTCCTCTTTTTAGACGAGAGAATGCAAATGTTTGTAAAATGGAAAGCTCTGGAAGAAATTTTAAAAGATTGATATTTTGAAGTAAAAAGTCAAAGAAAAAGAAGTGATCTATTTGCAGAATTGAAAACCTCTTTTATCGCAACTCTTCCTGCACTTTTATCTCGAGCCTCTCTTCAATCGAATGACAAAAGCAGGTAGAATAGCAAAGAAAAACATGACAGCACATACTACTACATATTTGTTTCGTCCAGCCGATCGCACTTCTGAGCTCCAATATTTTATGGCTTTATGCTTTTCAAGCTCAAGTCAAATGACAAATTCAGGCTGCAATAAAAGCTTGTATGGAAAATTGTGGTACAAGTACATACTTGCAAAAAAAAACGTAAATTTCTATTTTCTGCACAAGAATCAATTTAAAATTGACGTATTCAAATAGGTATATAACAAAATAATCTGAAAAACTTTTAAGTATAAAATAAGTACTAGCAATTTTTCATTTTATGAAATAACAATGTTGTTTGTCATGATACATTTTTATTTTTTGAGCTATGCTTTTCAACTTTCTAGGAATTGCATTTTGTACATTTTATCGAACTTATTTCAAAAGATGCAATAACAAGTCTGATATTCCAAGTTCTCTCAAGTATCAATAAAAGTTATAGGAATGTTATGAGTCACAAAATATCCAAGCAGAAATAAAGTGCCGGAAATTAATCCCACTATTGTTCGCGGGATCTTGTTTACGATGATTTTTATAACTCGGGTCATAATTCTCTTTTAATTTTAAAAAATTATTTGCTCCAATTACACGTCAAATCTTTTAGTGAATAAGATATCTAATCAGCCTCTAAGATCGAAACTCATCTTAATTAAAATATTTTAAAAATAATTGAAAACTATCTTCATTCTGTGGACATTTCGCTTTCACTTAAGCGAAAAAATTTGCTTTCTCATAGAGGAGGCAATAAATTAATAATACAAAAGTTAATTGGAGAAGTTATTAAAAAAATTTTATATTTTGCTTAAAAAGTGAAAATTTACGCTTTTTAGATGCAAATGAGTCGATTTAGACTATTTTTGTAAAATCAAAAATCAAAAAGGAAGCAAAAATAGTAATAACTTACTACTGAAGTACTTGTAGTAATGAATAATTCAATAATATGTATTGAAGGAATTAACAATGTAATCATAACAAAATAATTTTGTTGCAAAAATTTTGCTAGCTTCACAAAATTTTAATTAGAATTGTCATAAAAGTAGTTTGAATTATAAAATAATTTTTAGAGATTAATAAAATTTTTGTTAGAGTTTATGCAAAATGTTTTATAGCACAATAATTATATATTACGATTAATAAAATATGTGAAATGCAGATATTTTAAATGTTGAAGTTCAATAATAAATCGTGTTTCATTAGATTTTTTGAACAAATAACAAACGAAAGAGAATCTTTATAAAAAGTTAATTTATTCTATTTAATTAATAGTTTAATCAAATAACAAACTTTTGTTACTTAAGGACGCTTATGCCCTCAAGCGGTTCTCATTCTATCTGATCATAATATTCAATATCATTTTCATTTCATTTCTTCTTATAATTTATCTTATCATTACACAAACGAATTTTGTTGAAACAAATTTTTTACTTCAAGCTATTAAAATTTCTCCTTTCTGATTATTTAAAAAAAGAGAAGAATTACTAGCCTTAAATAACATTTTCTTAACATCCGTACGGTAAATTAATTAAATATTGTTGTAAAAGTTGTATTATATTATAGTTTAAAATATAATAACTTTTTTTTAAATTCTTAGAGTCATTTTGCGCGTTTTGTTACTGTTTCCATGTAAAAATCCCAACTTTACAAATTTATATCTTAAAAACAGAACGGTAAAGAATCAAATAAAAGTCTAAAAAAGTGTTTGTTATAAGCTCAAGAAAAGTTTGTTGGTATTATTGATTTATTCTGTTAAAGTTATCCAAAGATTTAACAAAAGAATTTTGTAATCACAACAAAACAATTTTGTTGCTGGTATAGGAACAAAGAAATTTGATCGAGCCAACAACATTTTTATTCTGCACTCCAAACCTATTTTTCAGTGTGGTGATTTTAGTACCCATTGCCCATTCTCTAATGCGTCTGGGTCTCTTTTTGAGAGTATATCGAACATATTTGGTGCACGATATACGACTTTACTTGCAAGGTTCGTACTACTATTTACGGAAATGTAACATACGGTAAATTATGTACATTACGCCCATAACCAAGCCCAGGACTTAAGATTTGTTGCTTGACATTGAGAAACTGCTTTCTACGGTTCTTTCACACCCACAACCAATATCAGTTGAGGTAACAACTAAGGTTTTCAAGCGTTTCACCTTCATTCCCTTATTTCCTTCCTTTCCTTTCACGGCTATTCAAACAGTTTTTTCCCCTTTATCAATAAATACATATAAATTTTAGATTTCCACCAATATTTATCCTCTTCCCAATTCCAATCGATTATAGAATGCCTCCTCAACGTCTCCGTAACTTGTATCAATTGCCTACATATGTCGAAATATTTTTGACAAATGGAAAATTGTTTTACTATTTTATTTATGGGTTAGAATTCGTAAAATCAGCACAAAAAAATGAGATTTTTTTTCTTATCGAAATACTGAAAAAATTATTATGATTGATCATAAAAATATTTAATTTTATTTCTTCTTATAATTTGGTTTCTAAATAGTATTTTGTAGTTAAAATCATTAGGGGAGACCGGGGCTATTCGGCTCACTTTTGGTCAGACAGGAAAAAAGTTAGGAAATTATTTTTTAAATCCAAACATTGATATATCATTTAGTAGCCTATCATTTGCACTTTCAAATTTGCAAGGACTTTTTGATTTATCTTTTATGGTTTTAGCTCTAGATAATTTTGAATGCAGATATACCAAATTCTCAAACTGCAAATTTGGCAGGTAAATCGGCTCACCCTGTGGGGCAATTCGGCGACTTTTATTTTTTACGAAAAATAAAAAAGTTCAATAACCTTTATTTTGTAAGTATGAAAAGTACCTATATTCTTATTATAATTATGCAGTGATGGATCAAGGTCAATATTTTGGGGGGGGGGGGGATTGGGGCCCATAAAATTAAAGAAAATTCATTAGACCTTACTTTTTTTTATTTTTTTATAAAAAATAAAAAAGTTAGTACACTCATTATTGGTAATTATTAAAAGCAGTCATATTCTTATCATAATTAAGCAGGGGCGGATCAAGACAAAGTATTTTTGGATAAGATGATTAACCGTCGCGTGAGCCCATTTACCCCACCCTGACTTTTGGCACTTTAAAACAAATACAAGTCACATTTGATACATATAAATAAAAGAGCATAGGTGTATCGAAAGAGCACACCTGAGAGCATAAAAAAAACTTACCCAAAAAAATTAGGCTCGTAAATTAATGTACTAAAAACGTAAAAGTTTGTAAGTAAAAAGTGTACGCGCGACGCATAAAAACATAATACTCTACCTGACACGAGGCTGAATTAATAGAATTACACTAAATTTCGTTTACCTAACTAAAATGTTGAGACCTATATTCTATAGCGACCTTTCCCTCCTAGATTCTAATTAAGGCGTGAAATCGCTAATGAGCCGAATTACCCGTCGGTTCGGATTGCCCCGCTCTCCCCTACACAAAAAAATTGTATTGAAAAAAAAATTTTCTGTTGAAAATTTCAAGCTATTTAAATGTGTTCTCCCTGATTATTTCAAAAAAGTGAAGAAATACTACCCTTGAATAACATTTTCTTAACAACGGTACGGTAAATTAGTTAAATATTGTTATAAAAGTTGAGTTTAAAATTTATTAGTTTTTTTAAAAAGTTTGTAGAACCGTGTTTCTATAATTAATTAAAATATAGTCATTTTGCACGTTTTGTTACTGTTTCCATGTAAAAGTCCCAACTTTATAAATTTATATTTTAAAAATGGAACGGTAAAATTCAATAAAATTGTAACAGTACATGTAAAGCAATGCATTTAATATGTCATTAAAATTTTATAAGAATCTGTAGAAATTGGTTTTTTGGATAAACCATTTTAAGTCTACCTAGGATAGAATCAAAGGGCGTAAATTAGACTTCTAGTTACAGTACGAAAATTAAAAAAAAATTCATGATTTGCTTATAAATTGTTTAAAAACAATTAATTTTTATGAATGTTCTGGACCTTTTCAAAATAGGGAAAATATATTAAAACTGAAAAATAGAATCTATTTTCGGTCGAACGAATTTCTCATGGAATGACCCAAAAAAATATACGCTCCTCAATTTTCTCAATGAATTTCGATTTCTTACAGTTTTAAGTGTATTTTAATATCTTTCCCTGATTTTTAAAATGTCCAGAACATTAAAATAAAATTAATTGTTTATAAACAAATTATAAACAAGTTATGAAAAAAAAAATTTTTTTATATTTTTTGACCTGTAAGTGGAAGTTTGTTTTACGTCTTTTGATTCTATCCAAAGTACACTTGAATCGGAAAACTCATTTAAGAAATATAATCTTTTGTTTAAAAAGTGTTTAAATTTTTCATTTTGCAATAACTTTTGTTAACAAATTTTTAAAAATTTTTTGTATGGTAGAAACATTTTTAAGATCCAACATAATAATTTTTTCAATATGTCGATAAAAAAAGAAGAACTTATTCTTATTTTCAGAGCTTGGAAGTTGGAAGTATATTTTTAAGAGTATAGAATGCCTAATTTATTATTCTTCGAAGTAGTGGGAGCTCTCAAAAAATTAAATTCAAAATTAATTTATATTTTATAATTAACTTTCCTTAAAATGTCTGCGTCTAAGTTTTTCTTTCTTTCTATTTTTTTCAAAAGTTATTTTACTTTAATTTCTATAATTATTTTGATTAACTTCCCAGATTTTCTCTTTATTTACAATTTTTTTTCTGATTACTTTTCATCAATTTCTATTTTTTAAAAGTTTTTGGTTGTTATTTCTCCTTTTTAGGGTTCCGTACACCTTCGGTGTTCGGCGGAACCCTTATAGCAAGACTCGTGCGTCCGTAGCCAAAAACCATTCCCCCCCCCCCCTTAACTTCTAAACTATTTGACCTAGAGGGCTGAAATTAGGTACACTTATGTATTTTCACGTGTAGATTGCCCGAAAAATATAGAGAACATGATTCAAGGTGATGTTCATAGCGTTGTCAAGGAAATAACAACTTTTTTTAGCAAAAATGCATTAAAATGGACCATTCCCCCCCCCCCCTTAACTTCTAAACTATTTGACCTAGAGGTCTGAAATTTGGTACACATATGTATTTTCACGTGTAGATTACACGAAAAATATAGAGAACATGATCTGGATTGATGGCCATAGCGTTGTCAAGGAGAAACTGCAAATTTTCGAAAAAAAAGTTTTTTTTCTCTAACTTTGCCATTATTTGAGCTAGAGGGCTAAAATTTGGTACACTCGTATATTTTTGAATGCAGATTATGGAAAAATTATGTTTGGAAATAAAATTGAATATTATGAGGTCACAAAAAAAAAATTCAAAAAATCACCAAAAAGAGGTTTAGACCCCTATGCTAGAGCTCACCCTAATTGCCCTAAAGTACCCCTCAAACCAATAAAATTTTTATTTGTATACTCAGAATTTAAAAAAACGATATAAAACGCAATTGAAAATTGTTATCACTTTTTTTTCAAAATAATTGAAAAATTATGAAAAAAACAAAAAAAATTTTTAATCTTATACCAGGCTTGATCAAGGCTGCCACAGGACCTATAATCAAGACTGTTATAAGCCCTAAAACCCTATAAAAATTTCAGGGCCTCCCCTTAAAAAAAAATTCTAGATTTTTATGTTATTTATATGAAATACAAGCCCGTACCCTTAAGCAAAAGTTTCATGTACTTGAAGGTAGAAGTATTTCCATAATTTGTACGTTCTAATTAATTTTCATAATTTGTACATAGAAATATACAAATGTATCAAATTTTTGCCCTCTATCTCAAATAGTTTCAAAGTTATGAGGAAAAAAACTTTTTTTTTCGAAAATTTGCAGTTTTTCTTTTTTTGACAATGTTTTGACTGTCAATCCAGATAATGTTCCCTATAATTTTTCTGTAATCTACACGTGAAAATACATACACTGTTAAAAATATCTGTATGAATTTTCAATAACTTGTAAGTGAAGTTATTTACAATATGTGCTATTGAATTTTCAATAACACGGTTTTGAAAATTCAAATATACAATTTTTTTAAAAGAAAATAAAAATCCCCGAGTCGAGAACCGAACCCGGGTTTTCCGAATCGTTATCTACGCCTTTCGTACCTGGGCCATCTTGGACTGTTGAAATTTATTATTTTGATTGAGTACTTATTTGACAATGACAAATTATATCTTTGAAATGACTGCAAACTATCCGTTATTATAAAAAATACATATATTAGTGACAATAATAATTTTTGAAATGTAATTTTGATGTACATAAACTTTTTTTTATTAAATTGGTCTGTCTACAACTGACAAAAAAAATAGGTTATGTTTAAGTAACAGTATATGTATGTTCAATTACATGTTCTTTGATTTTCAATTACACGTCCTTGAATTTTCAATAACAATATGAATTTTCAATTACGTGTTCTTAAATTTTCAATTACATGTTATTGAATTTTCAATTACATGTTCTTGGATTTTCAATAACAATACGAATTTTCAATTACGTGTTGTTGAATTTTAATTCAAGCCTGAATTTAATGTGAATTCAATAACTCATGTAATTGAAAAATGCAGGAATTTTCAAGTCTTTTCTAACAGAGTATGTGTACCAAATTAGAGCTCTCTGTTTGTTAATAAGGTACATCTTTGTTTCGTAAATGTACGGAACCCTAGATTTTGGTACGGGTGTAACTCGTACTTGCCCGATTTTTTAATTTTAAATGACTTTTTTAATTTAAAATAATTTTTTTCAGTTCCTAGATATTTTTCATTGATTTCTAGATACCTATACCAGTGATTTTAGGACTACGTCGCCTAGAGCCGAAACCCTTATAGGTATAACGAAATTTTAGTGTGACTCTGTCCATCCATCCGTCGTTCACAGTCAATATCTATATGCATTTATACAGTTAACATTTTAAACTGTTTCGAAGTAGTTCCAAATTATTTTCAAATTGTTTCTAACTAGTTCTAAACAGTTTAGAAGTAGTTGTAGAGTAGAATGGGGCAAAACCACGGATTAGAAGGGTCACGTAGAACGTCTGTAGCTCAAAATATAGAAGAGATCGATAATTGTGTATTCAGAAGAAAATGTAGCCAAAGGATCAATCCTTGAAATACTATTTAGTTTTTCTCTGTTATAGTTAGAAATGTTAAAAATTTGTGGTTTTGCCCATTCGATTTAAACAGTTTTAACCTTGTGTCCAACATTTTTCAATCAGTTCCAAACATTTTCAATGTAGTTTTAAACAGTTTTTGACTAATTTTGAACAGTTTCAAACAAGTTATAAGTTCTAAAATAGATCAAACGGGCCCGTATCATTTTGACACACATTTTTTAGTGCAACTTGTTATATTGTACTCCCAAAGATAAATGTTATATTTTACTCCTTTTTAAATCAAAGATTTTTAAGTCTTATTTATTAAATAATTGATTTTAAAACATTAAATTAATATTAAAAGACTTAATTAATCCAGTAAGGTCAATTATTGAATAATTAAAACTTAAAAATCTTTGATTTTAGTAGGAGTAAAATATAACATTCAACTTCGGGAGTACAATATAACAAGTTGCACGAAAAAATTTGTGTCAAAATGATACGGGCCCGATCAAACTGGTTCCATACAATTTCGATTTAGTTCTAAATAATTTTAGATTAGTTCTAAACAGTTTATTTCAAGTGCTAAATTATTTTATATAATTCTAATTTCTAAATAGTTTCAAACTATTTTTAACCTATTCTAAAAAGTTTTCAACAATTTCTGAACAGTTTAAGGTAGTTTAAAAGAATTTTAAGTACACCCAGGGAAGAGTTATATTTGACACAAAGTTATTTGTTTCAAATAAAAAAGTTATTTGACTTGAAAAAAATTTTATTTGACACAAATAAAAAATTATTAGATACAAATAAAAAAGTTAGTTGGCTCTGAATTAATAAATTCTTCTTCTTAGTGGTTCTAAACGGTTTTAAAGAGTTTTAAAGTTTAAACAAATTCCAAACAATTCAAAACAATAGGTTTAAAAATACTTTAAAATGTTTAGAACAGTTTTTCTATGGTTACGGGTTTAAAAAAAATTCGACTTAACTCAGATTGTGATACTTTTTATAATGTTTTTTATTTGTTTCTTTTGTAATTTAAATTAATTATTAAATTAAGTAATTAATTATTTTTTCAGTTTATATTGTACTTTTTTCAATTTCTAGATATTTGTTTAACTTCTAGTAATTTTTTTCCTTTTTCTAGTTATTTATCTCTATTTTTTGATTGTTTGTCTCTTTATAAAGGAGGTTTATTAAATGGATTTTTTTTATGTTTTTTATGTTTATTATTATGTGGACTTTCTTATTCAGTTATTTGATAGAATTCTCCATACTCTACATGTTAGGTCCCTTCCCGTCGACTCTGTACAACTTTCAGTGCATATTTTAACCCTTTTATCATTAAAGTAAACTTCTTATTTTAGGTGCTGCAAATCTTTAAATTATTATTTTTAAAGATTACTTAGACATATGTAGTATTATGTATTTATAGATTGTACAAAATTTAAAAACGTTCTTTATTTTTATCTCATTTCATCAGCTTTTTCGTTTATTTTTAATTCATCTCTAAGTCAATTTCTGTAATCTGTGCCATGCGGAATAATCTCTCAGTTATAACTTTATAAATAATAAAGGTGGATTACGTGCAGTAACATCTGAGTATTAAAAGATTATGATAACTTATAAAGATTCAATAAACACAATTCTCGATTTTTCGAAAAGTTATTATAGGTATAAGGAAGAGTGGGATAAAACTAATTACCTTTTTATAAACGACGATTCAAAAGAAAAAAATGTAACCCAGAATTCTTTTATAAATATTTATATAAATATAAAAAAATCTCATTTTTTGTAGTCAGAAAGTAATTCGTGCAATTAGATGGATTATAATAATAATATTATAATTATATTATTAAATGAATAATTATTAATCTTTCTGTATAAAAAGAAAAAAAAGTTTTACATCGCATAATTCTACTGAAAGAAATATAGACATTGTTATCGGAAAATACAACGAGGCTTAAAAAAACATCTCTTGAGATAAAGTTTTATTTATAGTAAAAAGGAAATTATTAAATAAAGACAGTTGTAAAGGAATAAATGTACTTAATTTGTCACTATTTAATTATTAAAGAGCTCTTAAGGAAATGACATTTTTATTTAGCAAATGTTTCCATCTTTTATTACCTTTTTTTTTTGTTGATTCTTCATCAATTACACTATTTTCATTTATTATAAATAATTAATTTAATAAGTTTTATATTTAATTTAACTTCAGCAAAAAACAGTAAAAAATAAGGTCTGGGTTTGAATGTTTAAAAGAATGTATTAAAACACATAAAAAATGGTTTAACATATCTTATACTTCTATTATGTAACAAAATTAAATTTAAATTAAGCCCAAATGTTTTTCAATTGCAAAAACACTATTTTATCAGGATATTTATTTCATAAAATTGTCTCTGTTAAAAAGTAATTATTACAAAAGCAGAAGTAATTATTGACAAAGTTGTATCACAGAAAAATTTATTGTTGTTTTAACATAGGATTCGATATTAAATTTATAATGATATTCTAATCTACTTTTTTCGGTTGAATATCAGTCATTTCATAAATGCCATCAGAAGTTCCAAAATACAATTTACTACCCTCAATCGTACTGCAAAGAATTTTAACATTATCCAATTTATGTTCATTTTCAACTTTTGTATCATATTTTGCAAGTTCAGGTTCTCTTGGCGGATGATAAATAACACTCGGATCAACTTTAAAACCACCAGCTTGATGGTCATTTTCCATTTTTGTATTGTGTGCCGAATTTATTTTTTTATCTCTCAGCTCATAAACAACTCCCGAATTATCAATATTCCCATAGATATACGTTTTATAATCATTTTCTGGCAAATAAGCAATAAATTCATTTTCAATTCTCATTTTTGAAACATCTAATCCTTTCACCTTTGTTGAGTAAGTGTGCTTATTCCGATTCGTAAATAAATCATACCGATTGTCCATATAACTTATAACATTCACTTCTTTATCGCCAGCAACAATACAATAAACGCGATCAATAACTGCATTCATATGTTTAATCGTGGACTTCATCTGTTTCAGAGGATTAATAAAGTAACCCATTTTTACATAAATCCAATTTCTAATACCACCACCACTGAAAAGTGTGCTGGCGAATTCATAATCGAATCTATTTGTATAATTGGCACTTATCCATTGAGTAATTGATGTTCTTGAATGGGGTGGAGTTTCAATACTATCGGCATAAGTTGTTTCATTTTCAAGTGTCATCAAACCACTTTTAGTCGCAAGACAAACAATATTCTCACCAACAACAAACGGTTTACTAACTAATTTTTCATTATTGTTACTTAAACGTAATTTATCAAAAAAAAAATTTTCATCCGACTTACGACCAACTTTGAAGACATTAAATTTATCGTCTTGAACAATAATATTATCTAACTGATCAATTCCCAAATTTGGCAATACTGGTTCATTTGACGGTAATTCTATAGTTTTGCAGGTCACACCTCTATCCAATGAAATACACAATTTTTTGTCCTGAACCATATACCATCTTCCCTTCTGATCTACCACAATATCTCCGATCTCTTTTGAAGTTCCCTCTAGTTTTACTAACTTTTCAGCAGCAAAAACTGATATAAGTTGAAGTAAAAGTAACAAAAGTAGATATTTTTTCATTCTTGTTAAAACGAATGTTCACAAAAATGTATAGATATATAGTTCCTCTTTTTCTTTAAATTACGACGTATCTGAAAAAAGTGATAAAAATTATTGTAAAGTATATTCTTGAATACAGAATAAAAATATGTGGTATATAAAATATCTGTATTTTGTACCTTAAAATTGCAACATTGTAAATATATTAAAACTGAATTTCGAACAAAGTCAAGGACAAATATTTTAAAATAATACAAATTCATATAAAATTTATAATTTTTTGACGTGAGCACATATCCTTTAAAATATTCAATAAAAAGAGATATATATATATATTAGGGTGGTCCAAAAATGTACAGTAAAAAAATTGTTTTGAAATTGTTTGTCCCTACCAGCCAAAAAATTTCCAAGCAAAATAAATACCTTTTTTTTTTTTTTTTTAAATCGAACAATATTTAGAGGTGGTGCAAACCCCTTGAAATTTTCCATTTATTTTACATGGGTAAACGCATTTTTTCGTAAATTCGCTTCAAAATCCACAAAAATCACTCAAAACATCAATACAGAGAACCACATCTTGAAAAGTCCTCAAAGAACAATATTCCATAATTTATTTAATAATTTATTAATATAAGCTATTTTTTATAGGATATAAACAACCCTCGTAAATGCAAATAAAATGATAATTTTTTTTAAATTACAAATTACTAGTTCCTTTAGAATTTTTTAACAAAATAGTAACATATCATCAATTAACGAATCATTATATATATATTTTTGTGATTTTCATTTGTTTAAACAATTTATTATTGTTAATTTACTGATATTATTCAAATAAACCTAACAAGTTGTAGTTTTTTCTGACTTAACTATTTTTTACATTTAATATTCAAAAAATTATTTAGCAAAATCAACCACAACAACGATTTGTAATTGTTTAAACAAATTATTGTTAATAATAATTAATTCTTTACAAATACAGCTAGAAAGACTCAATATTTTCCTAATTTTACAAATTAATGGGCTCTGGTTAGAATAATAAAATGATTGACTAAATTATTAATTTTTAATTTGTTTAAACAAATTATTATTATTAATTTTTAACTCTTATTGAAATAAACCCATCGAGTTGAAGTTTTTTCTGACTTAACTATTTTTTACATTTAATATTCAAAAAATTATTTAGCAAAATCAACCACAACAACAATTTGTAATTGTTTAAACAAATTATTGTTAATAATAATTAATTCTTTACAAATACAGCTAGAAAGACTCAACATTTTCCTAATTTTACAAATTAATGGGCTCTGGTTAGAATAATAAAATGATTGACTAAATTATTAATTTTTAATTTGTTTAAACAAATTATTATTATTAATTTTTAACTCTTATTGAAATAAACCCATCGAGTTGAAGTTTTTTCTGACTTAAGATTTTTTTAAATTTAAAATTAAAAAAAGTATTTAGTAAAATTAACTACAACCACAATTTATTTATTTATTTATTTATTTATTTGCTCGTATACGGGCTTACAAACGAATTGCCCTTTCGTACATAGTACTAAATAAATATATATATATATATATATATATATATATATATATGTATAAAAAATATTTATATAAAAAAAGAATCTAATCAAAAATAAAAGTTAAGTGAAAAATAAAATAAATTATCATATATAACAGAGTAAGTACAAGACTTATAAAAAAACAATTTTCGATAGTAATTGAATTAAATTAAATTGGCCGTGCAGCTTTAATTAAACAATTTGCTTCTTAGTTTACTTATAAGCATAGAAATTCCATCGTTAAAGTCTATACTAGTACGCAAATCATTTGCTTCACTACATAACCTTATTAATTTGTAATTGTTAAAACAAATTATTGTTAATAATAATTAATTCTTTACAAATGCACCTAGAAAGTCAGAACTTTTTCCTAATTTTACAAATTAATGGGTTCTGGTTAGAATAATAACTAGGTGTGAATTCTGTCCATTTCATGGACATTTCGCTTCCAAGGAAGCAAGATAATTTGCTTCCTCATATAGAGGAAGCAATAAATTTATTTATAATATAAAAAATAATAATTTAATTATAAATTAATTATTATTGAAAAAAATTAAAAATCATGAATTATTACGTGGGTTTTTTGTCAATTATATACTTTATATAGGTCAATCGATTCGTTTTGAGACAAGGAATATGATTTTGTAATTCGTTTGGTTGAATTTTTAGCATGAAAAAAATTTTTTTTTAAAAAAAATTTCCAAAAACGAGATTTTTTGATGAAAAAAACTGAAAAATCATTAATTATTACGTGAGTTTTTGGTCAATTATGTACTTTATATAGGTCAATCGATACGTTTTGAAACAAGGAATATGATTTTTTCATTCATTTGTCTGAATTTTTAGCATGAAAAATTTTTTTGACAAAAAACAATATTTTCGATGAAAAAAGGTGCTCAAAAAAATTTGATTGGGTATTTTCAAAAATCCCTGTGTCCTAATTTAGATATTTGTGAGCTTCATATGTCATCCAAATTTTATTAAAATCCTTTGAAACGTTCTCGAGATATCCTGGCGACAAAAAATTTACCACATACACACACATACACACACACACACATACACACACACCCACACACACATCCGGACATTTTCTCAGGAATGAAAATTTGAACTTTTCAGATGAAACTGAGTCGATTTACACTATTTTTGGAAAATCGAAAATCTTAACGATCACAACGCTTCCTCTATGAGGAAGCAAAAATTATTGACTATATGTTATTAATTTTTAATTTGTTTAAACAAATTGTTACTGTTAATTTTTAACTCTTATTAAAAAAAAACCCAGCGAGTTGCAGTTTTTTTCTAAATTGACTATTTTTAATATTTAAAATGAAAAAAAGGATTTAGTAAAATTAACCACAACATTCATTTGCAATTTTTTATGGGTCGAACCATTGAATTTCGTCTGAGGGCTGCCGCGGACATTTTTTGCTTTTAAACTAGGTTTAGAATTTACGAAACTTGAATGTTTTCTGAATTCAGTAACCATAATATTATGGTGTAAATTTGATTTCTTTTCGCATTATTATCAATTGAAAATATAAGTTTCGCGGTGTTTTTTTGTAACCTCAAATCTGACACTTTTCTTAAAAACATTATAGTTAAAAAGATTAGTTTAAATTATAAATCAAAACTTACGCGAATTGGTAATTTAATTTATGTAAACTCTAGAAATGTTGTACATTTTATTAAAATACATTATTTTAATATAATAATTTAATTTGAAAAGTTTCTACTTGTTAAAATTTTCGTAATATTTTTAAGCTTGCAACTTTTTTTTGGGAGCTCTTACAAATTTGATATTTTGAATATGTTTTAATAATAATAGAACTTACTTGCTATTAAAATTTGGCGAAGGCGTTTTGCTTCATTTAGGAAATATTTTATTTTTAAATTCTGTATTCAAAAAGGTTAAAATGTAATTTGAATGAAGCAATATGAAATTGCTTTGTTTACTATTTTAGTCCCAAAATTAACCTTTTTGAATACAGAATTTAAAAATAAAATATTTTCTAAATGAAGCAAAACGCCTTCGCCAAATTTTAATAGCAAGTAAGTTCTATTATTATTAAAACATATTCAAAATATCAAATTTGTAAGAGCTCCCAAAAAAAAGTTGTAAGCTAAAAAAAAATTACGAAAATTTTAACAAGTAGAAACTTTTCAAATTATATTATTATATTAAAATAATGTATTTTAATAAAATGTACAACATTTCTAGAGTTTACATAAATAAAATTACTAATTCGCGTAAGTTTTGATTTATAATTTAAACTAATTTTTTAATTATAATGTTTTTAAGAAAAGTGTCAGATTTGAGGTTACAAAAAAACACCGCGAAACTTATATTTCCAATTGATAATAACGCGAAAAGAAATCAAATTTACACCATAATATTATGGTTACTGAATTCAGAAAAAATTCAAGTTTCGTAAATTCTAAACCTAATCCCACTTACAAACTGGGAAATACTGGGAACTTTTCCACACGGGATTCAAAAGCAAAAAATGTCCAAGGCAGCCCTCAGACGAAAGTCAATGGTTTGACCCTTATAATTTATTATTTTTATTTTGTTTAAGCAATTTATAATTGTTATTTTTTAGTTTTATTCTAAGACACATAGAGAGTTGTAATTTTGTTTATTTAATTGTTTAAATTTAACATATTCCATAAAATTAATTGCAACTACCGTTTTTCATTGTTTAAACAAATTTTTGTTAATAATCATTAATTATTTACCAATAAACAAAGAAAGTCACAAACTTTTCCTAGTTTTACAAGATGTGTCGTTCTAGGATCATTTGTAAAGAATTAATAATTATCAACAAAAATTTGTTTAAACAATTTTAAGTGATGGTTGCAGATAATTTCGCTAAATAGCTTATTGTTTTCAAAATATAAAGTTACCAGGGTAAGAAAACTACAAATCACTAGGTGTTTTAGGATAAAAGTTAAAAATAAACAATAATAATTTTGTTTCAACAAATTAAAAATAATAAATAATAGTCAATAACTTTTCTTATTTTTAACCCGAGACCATTAATTTGTAAAAGTAGTAAAAATTTTGAGTCTTTCTAGGTGCATTTGTAAAAAATTAATTATTATTAAAATTAATTTGTTTAAACAATTACAAATTGTTGTTGTGGTTGATTTTGCTAAATAATTTTTTGAATTTTAAATTAAAAAAATAGTTAAGTCAGAAAAAACTACAAATCGCTAGGTTTATTTGAATAATAGCAGTAAATTAACAATAATAAATTGTTTAAACAAATGAAAAATACATAAAAATATTTATAAACATTCGTTAATTGACGATATGTTACTATTTTGTTGAAAAATCCTAAAGAAACTATTAACTTGTAATTTAAAAAAAATGATCATTTTTTTGCATTTATATGGGTTGTTTATAACCCTATAAAAAATAGTTAATATTAATAAAGTATTAATTAAATTAAGTAATATAGTTCTTTGAGGACTTTTCAAGATGTGGTTCTCTGTATTGATGTTTTGAGTGATTTTTGAGGATTTTGCAGGGAATTTACGAAAAAGTGCGTTTTCCCCATGTAAAATCAATGGGAAATTTCAAGGGGTTTGCGCCACCCCTAAAGATTGTCCGGTTTAAAAAAAATAGTAGTAATATTTTTTTTCAATTGGAAAACTTTTTGGCGGGTAGGAGCAAAACATTTTAGTCTTTCGTCTTTATGGACCACCCTTATATGTATATGTATATTTTTGTTTAAAATTGAACTCTAGAATAATTTACCTGTTATTAAGATTTAATTTCATTTGGATTTTTAAACTTCTGATATTAATTCCATTTCCAAAAATTAAATAATAAATAATTTAACACTTAAATTTATTCGTTACTGAAATACATGCACCAAATCTTCCTAACTAACAAAAACAGTATATTTATATACTTTATAATGTCCTCGATGACTCCTTCTCCTCTCTGATGCATTATGACGTAAAAACTAATACAATAAGACAAGATTCAGATGATCTTGCATAAATCTATAATATACTATTCTTATCTCTATCATTACATTATTACACAACAAAGCTCAATTTATTTCCGTTTTATCCAACTACTTCTTCTATTTGACGTTTCGGATGAATATCCGTCATTTCATAAACACCATCGGTTGTTCCGAAATAAATTTTATTTTTCTCAATTGCCGCACAAAGAATTCGGACATTATCAAGATGATAATCAGCCACTACATGTGTTTTTAATTTCCCCTTAATTTTCCTCTCTCCCAGTTCGTAAATAATTCCTTTGTTATCAATATTTCCATAAAGATACGTTTTGTAATCGTGCTCAGGTGAAGCTATAATAAAGTCCTTTTCTATATTCAGATTGGAAGAATCTATTTCATCAATTTTAGTAACGTATGTGGATTCTTTATTCATGGCAGTAGAAGTGTACATGGTGTCTCTAAAATATATAACTCTCACTTGTTTTTCTCCATTAACAATACAATACACATGATCTCCAACAGCATTCATATGTTTCATGAAAGATAATATTTGAGTCACTGGCTTAATAAAATGACCGTATTTTATATACACCCAATACCTTGGACCCCCAACACTAAAAAATGTGTACTCATATTCATCCCCAAATCTGGTATAATTGGATCGAACCCAGTGAGTAATTTCCTTTTTAGAATAGACAGGAAGTTCGACTTTATGAGAATATTCTTCACTATTTCTTAAATACATTAAATGCTTGCTAGTTGCAAAATTAAGGACATTCTCACCAAGAGCAAAAGGTCTATCTACTAATTTTCTATTCTCACTTGTTGTTATATTGTCAAAAGCAAAAGTTCCGTTAAGAAGAGAAATTACAATGAATATTTTCTGCTTGTGGTCTTGAACATAAATATTGTCAAATTGATCAATGCCTAACCCATTGTGTACGGATTTTTTTGATGGCAGTCTTATTCTTTCGCAAGTAACACCTTTTTTCAAAGAGGTGCAAAATTTTTTGTCTTTCACCATATACCATCTCCCTTTACTGTCTATAACAATATCCGAGAACTCGCCTGAAGTTCCGTCTATCTTCACCAACTTTTCAGCCACTGAGAGTGCCATTAATCCAAGTAAAGGTAAAAAGAACAAATACTTTCTCATTTTGCTGGTTAAATGAATGTTAAAAGCACGATTCAATTGATGAGAAATGTTTCCCGCTTCTTGTCCAATTCAATAAGTGAGAAAATATCTAAAAAAAATTATTGTAAAAGTTGTTAAAATACGAAATATTAAATTACAATTTAATGTTTAAAATCTAATTATGTGAACGGAATAAAAGTTAGAGAATAACTTTTAATGAGTTTTAACTTTCTATATGTCATTAAAAAAGTAATTAGATCAACAAATAATACCTTTTACATTTATATTATCCACCACACTATAAAAAAGTTTCT
Organism: Ganaspis brasiliensis; assembly: GCA_037103525.1. Taxonomy (NCBI): domain Eukaryota; kingdom Metazoa; phylum Arthropoda; class Insecta; order Hymenoptera; family Figitidae; genus Ganaspis; species Ganaspis brasiliensis. The sequence continues at coordinate 278,493 of JAZKLR010000448.1, forward strand.
TCTTCAATTAAGTTTTAACATTTAATATTCTGTTGCATTTATTAATAATGTATGTTTTAGATGAAGGCTTTATACTGACTTTGAATATCCCTTATCTTACTAGTGCTTAATTACGCAAAACTTTTGCTATCACAGATCTCGCAATAAAAATATAAATAGTTTATAAAAATTCGAATGATATATAGCTTCTGTTAACCTCCAGCTTATTTATTCAAGTAATTAAAAAACATAAATCTTTATACTTGATATACTGTTTTCTTTATAAAAAAAAATCCAAAATGTTTATACTCATTACTTTGCATATTTACAAAACAGTTTATGTTATTCTTAGTCAAAAAGATCACCAAATATGTCTTGGACACAAAATGAACTTCATTTTCATGAACGGTCTTTACATTTATTATAAAACTTTATATCCAGCACGAAAATCTAAATAAATTGGTGTTCCTAAAAATCTAAAAATACTGATTTATTTAAGGGGACGCTTAAGTGGAAAATTGACGAAAAACGATTATTATTTTATTTGATTATCCAAAATTAGACTCATTAAAGAATAAAACAAGGCTATTTACAAACTTTTCTGATGAGTAGAAGTAGCCTTAATAAATTTGTAAAGTTGGATACTTTTTCTCGAGAATAATAAATAATTCCTGAAGTTCGTCAATAAATTATGTACAAAAACGAATGTTTCAATTGTATCCAAATTTCGTATTTTTATACTAAAAATGAAGAAATCGAAACTCTATATATATTTCTCGACATGATTCACTAATTCAAAATGGCGGATGAATGTTTATAAATTGACTTAATTTGCATGCATCCTGGTATACAGGGGTTTTTGGGGTCACTAATTTCAAATTCGAAATCAGATTTTAACAATTCAAAAAGGCGGATTTAATATGGCGGACAAATTTTTTAAAAATTAACTGAATTTGCATGAATCTTGGTATATTGAGGTTTTTGGTGTCGCTGATTTCTAATTTGAAGTCAGATTTGAAAAATTAAAAATGGCGGATACAATATGGCGGTCGAGTTTATAAATATTGACTGAATTTGCATGATTCTTAGTATATTGGGGTTTTCGGGGATGCTGAATTTAAAATTGGAAGTCAGATTTGGAAAATTAAAAACGGAGGATCCAATATGCCTTCAAATTTAAAATCAGCGACCTCAAAAATCCCAGTTTACTAAGATTTATGCAAATTCAGTTAATTTTTTAATAATTCGACCTCTATATTGCATCCACTATTTTGAATTTTCTAGATTTGACTTTAAATTTAAAATTAACGACCCCGAAAACCCCAATATGCCAAGATTTATGCAAATTCAGTTAATTTTTAAAAAAATTTCTGCCATATTGTATCTGCTATTTTGAATTTTCCAGATCTGCCTTTAAATTTGAAATCAGCGATCCCGAAAACCTCAATATACCAAGAATCATGCAGATCCAGTGAATTTTTAAAATTTCGTCCGACATATTGGATCTGCCATTTTGAATTTTCCAAATCTGACATCAAATTTGAAATCAGCGATACCAAAAAACCCCAGTATATCAAGTTTCATAAAATTTTGATTATTTTATTTTGAAATTCGTGAGTTTTTTTTTCTTTTTAGTTATTCGTCTCTCCTTTAAAATTTGATTTTCAATTTCTTTTTATCTTTCGGACTACTAAACCGATTTACAAGTTTTTTTTAAAATTTTTTCAGTAATGTTTCAAGATAACGAATAAGAAGTTTGACATTATTTTGAGTTATATAAACGGAGATGTGAGATGTGAGTCATTTATAATCAGAGAAATTGGAAATTTTTTTACATTTTGGTATAAATCTTAATAAAAAAGTATCTATTTAAGATAACGTCTTATTACCTCTTATTCATATAATTGATGATTATATTTGTAATCGAATAAAACAAGGAAGCCCTAAAACGGGCTTTATTAATTTATAAAATTGTTGATTAAGGTGAAATCTTCTTTACTCTATGAAGATACAGTGCTAACAGTGATCATAACCTATAATGCAAAGAAAATTTTAGAAATTTAAATTTACCACTTCTTTTTCTAACCTCAAAAATCACTGTTTATAATCTATATTATAATAAACAAAATATTAAACAAAAGATTATTTTATGCTGTGAAACAGTTCAATTCTGGTTTTGCCCAGTAAGAAGGCTTGAATTAGATATAATTAAATATTTCAGAGTTATAATGAAAATGTGATCGTTTTTGTATTTTATTTAACCCTTGATTTGAATCCGAAGCTCAATTCATCCAGGAAAATAAATTTGTTGAAAATATGAATTATACTCTATTTGCATAGCGCATTTAAATTGAAGTTGAATTCTGTAGAGAGAAATGACAAATTATCATTTTTAATTACGTTCAATTCTGGCTAGAACTTCTTGGAATGCGTTGGTTCTATTCCACTGACAGCAATAGGTAAAAATCTTCTCCAATTACATCCAATTCTTTTAATAGAAAAATGCAGTACCGTGCTAATTAAAATTAAGAAAATTAAATATTGTTTGTTTTTCAAGCTAAAATTTTGATTATTAAGAATTTATTAAAAATTTTAGAAGATATAAAAAATAAAGACATACTTGCGAAGAAGCTTATTGATTTATAAGAAATCTATATTTAAGAAACGGGCATTTTTTATAAATAAGAAACATTCGAATATAATAAAATACAATATAATATAATTAATACAACAGAATTTTGTAATATTTATAAACTTACTGGGCCGAAAATAATCATTATTCTTCTGATGGTGGTCGCATTAATATAGTAACGATTGAGTAATATTGATAAGATTAATAATAATTAAACTTTATTTTTACTTTTATATTGTAAACTTTTTTCTATTTTAAGTTATTGCTGCATTCAAATAATTATATCCAAGGTGCATACAAACAATGACTTTAATAGACATATTAAACTACAAAAATGCATTTCTTTTAAACTTTTATTTCGAAACAAGTCTCGTTTTGCAAAGTGAACATTACAATAAAAAATAAACTCAACAGAAGTATTAGTCATTTTCTTCTATTTTAATAATTATGGTGCTGGTAACAGATCAACAGGTTGTAAATCCGTTAATTCATATATTCCATCAGAAGTTCCAAACAAAATTTTTCCCTCAACAACCACACCACACAAAATTCTAGCATTATCAAGTTTATCCGAAGTCACAACTTGTGTTACATTTTTTCCGTTATTTATAAAAGTATCTAATCCATAAACAATTCCAGAGTTTCCAACATTAGCATAAATGTACGTTTTATAATCATGTATTCGAGAAAAAATTACAAAATCACTATCATCATCAATATTTGAAGCTTCTATTCCCTCCAGTGTTTTAGCATAAGTTGCTTTTTTATTATATTGTGGAATATATTGTGGCTTTTCGACGTATTCTATGACTTTAACATCATTTTCCCCTTCTACAGTAAAAAACACACGATCTTTGACTACACTCAGATGTTTAACACGACCCTTTGTTTGGCAAATTGGTGCATGAGAGGGATTAGTGACTGAATAAATCCAGTTCCTTACGGCACCTTTAAAACTGTAAATAATTTCCTCGAAAGAATCACCGAATCTCTCTGAAACATTGTAGCGAATAAATTGTGTGATTTCCTTTGGAATGTGTGGAGCTACTTCTTTTTCTTTAGTGGTTACTGCACTGTTATCTAATTCCATCAAGCCACTCTTAGTAGCCAGCTGAACAACATTGTCACCAAGAGCAAAAGGTCGACCAACTAATTTTTCTTTCCCGTGAGATAATTTAATTTCTTCAAATACAAAAGATCCGTCTATTGAAGGGGCTACAATAAATACTGACAATTTGTGATCCTGTACAAAAATATTATCAAATTGGTCAATTCCTAAACCTTTGTAAACTGGTTCTTTGGATGGGAGTTCAATTTTGTTTAATGTTTTTCCTTTATCCGATGAATAATAAAGTGCATTGTCTCTAATCATATACCACCTGTTTTCACTATCGACGACAATGTCTGCAAATTCTCCGGAAGTTCCTTCAATCTTTTCAAACCTCTCAGCCACTGAAAAGGCCACTAAACTCAGTAATGGTAACAATATAAATTTCATGTCTCTGCCTTAAATAACAACCAACAGGAATAAAAAATTTCTCAGTTGATACAAAATAACTGCAATTTAACCTTAGACAACTAAATAATTCCGATATTTTGTAAAACCAGGTTGTTCCTCAATTTGTTATTACCTAAAAAATAATATCAAAAGTTTCAGACATTTTAAAGACTTCTAAAAATAATATAGTTGAAGTTTAAAGAATATTTACAAACTTTACCTTCTATTTATATTTGTTGAACTTATATTTTAACCAATTTACACGAAACCACACAACGTAAACATAAATATTTAAATTTTATCATCTGCCATTACGAAAGTGTAACTTTCTGACCTTTTTAACTAAGAAAATTTGCATTCACAAATGTTTAATTTGACCTCCGGATAGACTTTATACCGTCTTCTTTTCCCCTTCTTCCTCTGCGTCTTGTATAATTATACAAAAATTGCTGCACAGAGATAAGTTTATCAAACGGTTATGCAAACTGTGTCTTGGATAGACATAAATCCATTTCTTCTTAAAGATTTGTTTTTAATCCAGTTTCACCTCAAGGAGAAGACATTTTGAACTATATGAGAACCTTAATGATTTATGAATCTTATATTTTATTTTTATTGAAATTATCATTGAAAGAGGTTGCATACTCCCTTTTATTCTTTTTATCCCTTTTTATTTCCTTTCCCCTCCACCAAAAAAATCAACACGGAAATATTTCGATTGCGACATCCCTGGTTGCATCACAATAATTCATACACTCCAATCTAAGGTACATTTTAAAATATAATTTGACACATGCTATTGCAAATCACTATCATCATTATTATTTTAAATCAAAAATAAACTAAACTTAAGCACTTTACTTTTATTTTAATAATTATGTTAACACACGTGAAGGTTCGATGTCTCTCAACTCATATATTCCATCAGATGTTCCAAATAATAATTTGTCATCAACAACAACACTACACAAAATGCGAACATTATCAAGTTTATCAGAAGTCACAACTTGCGTGATATTTTTTCCATTATTGAAAAAAGTATCTAAGCCATAAACAATTCCAGAGTTGCCACTATTTGCATAAATGTACGTTTTGTAATCATTTACTCGAGAAAAAATTGTAAAATCACTATCATCATCAATATCCGAAGCTTTTATTCCTTCTATAATAGTGGCATACGTTATTTTTCTATGATACTTTGGTATATGATGTGGCGATTCTACATAGTCTATGACTTTAACATCATTTTCTCCTTCTACAGTGAAATAAACACGATTGTTTATTGCACTTAAATGTTTAACTGGACCTTTTGTTTGACACAAGGGTGCAGAAGTTGTACTTGTTGTTACATAAATCCAGGATCTAACATCACCTTTAATACCGTAAAACATTTCCTCAAAATCATCACCAAATCTTTCGGACACATTATAGCGCACTAATCCTGTGATTTCCTTTGGTATATTTGGACCCATATACTTTTTTTTAGAAACTAGAGCACTATTTTCTAGCTGCGTTACACCACTCTTAGTAGCCAGTTGAACAATATTGTCACCAAGAGCAAAAGGTTTGCTAACTAATTTTTCCTTTCCAAATTTTAAAGTGATTTCTTCAATTACTAAAGATTCATTCACTGTTGGAGCTATAATAAAAATTGATAAATTGTGATTCTGTATATAAATATTATCAAATTGGTCGATTCCTATGCCCTTGTACACTGGCTCTTTTGATGGAAGTTCAATTTTGTTTAAGGTTTTTCCTTCATCCATTGAATTATGTAATGCTTTGTCTCTAATCACATACCATCTTCCATCACTGTCAACAACAATATCTGAATATTCTCCTGATGTGCCTTCAATTTTTTCCAACTTTTCAGCTAGTGAAAACACCACTAAATTTAGTAATAGTAAGAATAATATGAATTCTTTCATATCGCTGCTTTAAATATCAAGATGTGTAGAGTAGAAAGGTTTTTAGAAAATAGTATTGTAAATATAGATAATGTACTAGAATATTATAGTGTATTATATTATATAAGTGTTGACAGATATAGATGTAGATATAAATTTAAATATGGTTTTCAATAACTAAATAATTATTTCCAAGTACTGTTGTAGTTGTTTTAAAATAACACAGCTCTCTTCAATTTATCAAAAACGGTATTTTATATTATCTAAAAAAAGAAAAAAGGTTTTAATATATAGATGAGCTTTTAAAAGTACAGCACAAATTAAGAAGAATATACTTAAAATGTACCTTCTTTCTATTTTTTGAACTATCATTTTAAACAATTTTGCAGAAAAACACACAACACAAACATCAGTATTTTAATTATATTATCACTATTACAAGATTGTAAACTTTCTGACCTTTTAACAAAGAAAATGTTCATTTATAAATGATGAATTTAACTTCCGGATAGACTTTATACTAATTTCTTTTACCCCTTCTTATTCCGCATCTTTAATACTTAAACAAAAATCTCTGTATACAAAGATAAGTTTATTATCAATCGGTTATGCAAATTATGCTTCTGATAAGCACAAATGCATTTCTCCTCTACTTTTATTTTTAGGACAATTTAACCTCTGTTTAATCCATTCATAAATTAGTAACTTTTTTAAAATTTTGAACCTTGTGTCTATCGTGCCCCCCCCCCCCCCTACACGCATTTTATCATAAATAATTTTTTCTAATTCTTTTCATACATATAAAAATTTGTACCTACAACTTTTAAATCCACATTGACAGTTCTTTCTTTTTTAATGGGTCAATATTTTAATAAATAGGGGAGACAGCCTAAGAGTAGATAGCAAAATTCTCAACAGGTGTATAATTATTTCAAGTTGAAGTAAATAACAACATTTTTAACACCTAAACAAAGCTAATCTATTCAATTAATTAACACAATCATCAAAAAGAGCCTGAAGTTGGCCACTTATTTATTATAAGCTTTTTTATAGGTAATACGATAAAAATTTACTTAAAAATAATTTTTTGCCAACAGCAGATGATCGCTTTCTATTTAAAGAATATAAATTGTGGAACAGCTTTCTACCCGTAATATATACAATTCTTCGATAAGTATTCTTAAAAATAAAACCAATTTTGTAACACAAAAGTTGATAACATAGTTGATAATTCCTTAATAATTGTTAATTAAATGAAATATTAGAAATACGAGAAACTTTGTCACTTTTGAATTTTTGATACACGTCTCATTAAACCTAGAAACTAAAAAAGCGGAAATTTTGAAACAAAGAAAATAAAAAATTAAATAAATTCTTGTATCTATTGTTTATTAGTCTTATTTATATATATATATTTTAAATTATTTTATTAATAATAAATAGATTATAGTTAATAAAGTATTAAAAAAATTTTTAAAAAGCTTTTAAAAACAAGAAAATGCTATCAAAACATAACCTTAACTTTTGAATGTTCTAAAGTGGATTATTTATGTACTGTTGATTATCTACTTTTGGAATTTACACTAGTTGATTAAAAGTGCTTAGGGGTATGTGATGGTCTATGATGTCACTGGTATAGTCAAAATTGTTCATAAATGTTCTTAAAAAATAGTAAATATTTTGACACCAAACATGGCGGAATTACCTAAAATATCATTAGAAAAGTCTGTTTGATACAAATTTGTTTGGATTTTGCTGGAAAATAAAGTTTTTAAAGAATTTCTTGATTTTTTGGAAGCTTTAAAATTTAGCTTTAAGGCAAAATTCAATGAAATTTGGTTCAGACAGACCTTGCTAATTATATTATAGGCGAATTTACAAAGTTTTGCGTCACAATATTTATTATTTTAAGAGAAAGTTTAGGTAAAAATTTTACTCACACTAGTGACGTCATACTCCATCACATGCCCTTAATTATTTATAAATAAAGAAAACAAACACTTTATTGAGATATATATTATTTTTAAGTTTTTTTGTTTTTGTTTTTAGTAATCAAAAACGATTTTTTCCATTTATGCTCACATTCTTGAAAAAAAAACATTGTTTGGTTATCTTATTTTATTCCTAAAATCTTATTATAATCAGGTGAATTAAAATTTTAAAGTCATTTTTTAGAAAATCCAAAGTATCTACTGCGGGTCGGTCTCTCCTATATAAATAATATAATGATATTAATAATAATAATAATAATAAGAAGAACAGAAGAAATATAAAAAAAATATTTCCTCCAGATATTTTAAAACAATGTGTCGACTTTTATAGTAACTTTGAACTAAAAGAACATTAAACTCAATAATTTATTTTCTGTTTAAAATTAGAGACAAAAATTTTACTTCGTTCTTTAGCTTATATTTATCCTTGTTACTATATTTAACAACATACATTTTATAGTAAAAATAAAAAAAAACGAATAACTATACTGTAGTCATTTGTCTAATGGACCACTTTGTTGGATAACTAAATGCAATCTAGCATGACAATTTTGCATAAAAATGTTAGCATTACAGGTACAACAAAATTAATTCTCTAAATGGGTTTCTCTAAATCAGAATGAAAAATATGAAAGCACCATTGTTATTTTTTACTTCCATTATCAAATTACTCTTATTCATGTATTGTCACATATATATGACGTACACATTATTAAATATATATATCAAATATTGTCATAATGCAAACGATTTGTGGTTCCGGACACTAAAATGATTGAATTGACCAATTTCTAGACCATTTTGCACTAATTCTTTTGCGGGCAACTGCATTTTACTTAAACTTTTTCCTTTTTCTGAAAAGTAAAACAATGTTTCCTCTTTCCCGATATACCAACCACCTTCGCTATCCACAACAATGTCTGAAAACTCTCCGGAAGTTCTCTCGATTTTCGCAACCATTCAGCCATTGAAAAGGCTACTAAACCCAATAAAAGCAACAAAACAGCTCTTATTTCCATATTGATTGTAAGAACGTTGAGAAAAGAGTGAAATAAACTTTATATTATATTCTATGAATTTAGTCTGTACTTATTAATTTTATATCGAAAATAAATAACATGATTAAATAACTAATTGTTCTTTACTATTTTAAAAAAAGATTCTTAATTGGTTATGAAATTTTTTCTGTTTTTGCATTTAGTTTTCGTATTATTTTGTTTAATTTTCATTTACATTTACAATAAAAATATATAACTAAATACAACTATTCCAATCAATCATAAATGTCCTTATCAATAAATAAAATCAAAAATGAATCTTTCATTCACTATTTTCTATAACTGCAAAATACAAAATTGAAATCATTCCTTTTTTACATGCTTTATTGGCTGAATATCTATCAATTTATAAACACCATCAGACGTGCCAAAATATATTCCATCATCATCAAAAACAGCACACTTGAACTTCGCATTAACATTATCTAATCTATGCGTAGATATAACTTCTACCACAGAATTATCAACACCTTGCTTTTCATTTAATCCATAAATAGTTCCCTTTTCCTCAACATTCATGTAAATATACGTTTTATTGCCATGTTTTGGCGAATGGATAACAAAATCACTTTCGGCATTAATATTGGACGCGTCTATTCCTTCTATCGCAGAAGGAATCTTTACATCAATCTCGTCGTCTATTTTTATAACATATATTTCATTAACACCATTAACAGCAAAATAAAGAAGATCATTCACTGCATTCATTCTCTTCATTGTCGAAGCTGTTTGCCAGACGGGTATTTCACGCATTCCGTATTTTCGATAAATCCATTGCCTGTTACCCCCTCCACTATAATAAAAGTCTTCTCTATTAGAATGATATTCAGTCCAATACTCAAAATGCGTCAACTGAGTGAATTCTGAATTAAAGGGATAGTAAATATCACTTTCTGTAGATTTATAATGATGAACCATTGACATTAAACCACTTTTGGACGCAAAAAAAACTTTATTATCTTCTTTCAAAGTAAACGGTCTGCTAACTAATCTTTCGTTATCATAGATTAATTTTATTTCTTCAAATTCAAAATTACCACTTTCCGAACGAACCACACGAAACACTTTTAAATTCGAGTCTTGAACGTAGAGTTTGTCATCTTTGTCGAGTCCAAATCCTGTGAGAATTGACTGTTCTGATGGTAATTCTATCGTTTCTCGTTTAGCACCTTTATTTGTTGAAGTGCAAAGATGATTGTAATGATTAATATACCATCTTCCTTTGCTATTTACAACAATATCGGAAAATTCTCCAGAGGTTCCTTTAACTTTGACAAATTGTTCAGCAACAGAAAAAGCTAATAAGTTCAACAACAACAATAACATTTTCATTTTCATTTTGTATTTTTTAAAATGTTTTTCTTCTTATGTATTAAATTAGAAAAATTGGAAACGTTATGTAGGAAAGACAATGTTTAGTTTCTTCTAAGAGTAATTGTGATGTGCCTAAAAATAGATAAAAATAATAATGTTTTTAACAGTATTTAATAATTGTATTTAGTATATTCTAATCTTAATATATTAATATACGTTGATATTGAATAAAATTTAAGTAAATGTGTGAACTTCGGAAAAGAATATTTACATACTTTTCAGCAAAGCAGTAAAAGATATTTGCAAGGAGCTGGATCTTTGTTTCTGCACTTTTACATGATAACTAAATTTTTAAATCTTTTTAACCAGCAAAAGCTATTTTCACAAATGTTGGACTTGACCTTAGAGTAGACTTTATATTCTGCGATTTCCTCTCCTTATACTTCATCTTATATAGTTAGAGAAAAAATATTACATTATTAGATAAGATATCACTGTTATTTTATTCAATATTTAGTTATGAATTCATCGAATAAATTGCATTAAGTAATTTTTAAAATACTTTATGTCACTATAAATAACAAAATGTGCGAATTGATAATGATCTTTTTCTATTTATTGCAACATAGATCACAGGCCACTTTTCTCCGGTTTTAAAAATTACTATTAAGGCTACGTCCAAGATCATTGGACTAAAATAAAGAATTCTACCTTATCGCCATTATTTAATTTGTTGTCAATATAACTGGTTTTCAAAATTATTAATGAAACAAAGATTCATGACACTCTTTAATAAGTCTTTCTAAAACGATTCCTAAAATTTGAAATCGATATCTTCTTTGGTTTAGGTTTTTAAAATTTACCGGCATTTAACAAAATGTCACTTCTAGGTTCTAGGACACGACCTTAATATTGAAGAACAGTTTTGGCCTATACGCCTTTTTATTAATTTATTTATCATAGAAATTATTATTATTATTACTAGCAGAAATAATTAAAATTAAACAAAATAATTGTAAATTTTGCAAATTAATTAAAAAAAAAGAATGTAATCAATTAAAAATTGGGCAAAGTAATTTAAACAATCATAAATATGTTTTAATCGTAAAGAAAATAATTTAAATTTGAGAAAAATACTTGAGAATCTTAAAAGTAAATTAAAACAAAATTGCATAATGAAAAATTAGAGAAAATAATTGAAAATTGAAAAAACATGGTTTGAAATTGAGATAAATAAATTAAAATTAAAAAAAATAATTAAAATTTGGGAAAATAATTAACCAAATTACATAAAATATTTTAAATAAAGGAAAATTAAACAAAATTTGAGAAAAATGCCTCAAACTTTCAGAAGTTCAATGAAATAAAAGAAAATAATTAAAAATTAAAGAAAATAAATGAAAAAAGATAAACATAATTTAAAATTGAACAGAACAAGTTTTAATTAAAGAGAAATAAGTAAAAACTTTTTAGCAATTATGAAAAAGAACTAGAAAAAGAACGATAGTAATTGAAAATTGAAGAAAATAATGTAAAAAATAATATAAAAAATAATATAAATAATCAAATAATTGATAAGTCAGATCAATAGTTAAAAATTTTTGAAATTATGAAACAAATGTAAAGAATTGAAAAGTGAAGGAAATAAATTTTGGAAAATATTTAAAAGTGTTTTTATATTTTAAAACTTGACAAAAATAATTAAAATATGATGCAAACAATGATAAGTTGTAAAAAATAAATGACATTTAAGTGTGATAATTGAAAAAAACTACAGAATTTTTTTTAAATAAAGAAAAAATAATTAAAATTTGAAAAAAATACCTGAAGATCTAAGAAATCAATTGAAAAAAAGAAAATAACTAAAAATTGGAGAAAAGAACTAAAGAAAGAAGCTAAAAGTAATTGAAATTTACGATAATTAATAAACAAATTTTTAAATTATGAAAACAAATAAAAATAATTAAAAATTGAAGAAAACAATTGAATTAAATTTTAGAAAAATTCTTAAAAATCTTAGAAAATAATTTTAGAAAATGAGAATAACTAAAAATTGAAGAAAAGACTGGAAGAATGCTAGAAATAATTGAAATTTACGATAATTAATAAACAAAATTTGAAATTGTGATAACAAATGAAAATAATTAAAAATTGAAGAAAATATTTGAATTTTCAGAGAAATACTTAAAAATCTTAGAAAATAATTTTACAAAAAGAGAATAATAATTAACAATAGAGAAAAATGATAAAATTAATTCAAAATTGAAAGAAATAATTCAAATCTGCTGAAAATAATTTAAGATTGAGAAATAAAATTGAATTATGATAAAAATAATTTAAATATGAAAAATTGAAAACATTCATTAAAATTTGAGAGAAATAACTGAAAATATCATAGAGTATATGTTTAGAAAAAAATAATAATTACAAAATTACTTAAAAAATTTTAATTAAAGAGAATAATTAAAAAATTGCAGAAATAACGAAAATTGATGAGAATAATTGCAATATCGGATAAATAATTGAAATTTTTGAAAGAAATGAAAAAATAATGAATATAATTATAAATTGATGAAAATTAAGAAAAATTGCAGAATTGATTTTTAAGCAAAAGAAAATAATTAAAAAATCGTTATATAATGGAAAATTAATGATAATAATCTAAATTTGAGATATTAACTGAAAATTTAGGAAATTAATTGCATGTGTATATATATTTTAAACTTCTTCAAAAACCATTATAAATTTTTAAAGCATTTTTCGAAACTTTTTTTTACACAAATGACAATCGAAAACCAGCACAACACGACACTAACGAAAAAGGTTACCTTATTCTTGCAATTCAAATTTCAAAATATTTCCTGATAAAGAGAGTCAAAATCAATAAAATAATAGGGACTATGACTAACTTCACTTCAGTTTTTAAAACGTGGACAGAAAAAGATGAATAAATATCAATACTAACTAACTTTAGGAGTTTACGGAGATTATTATTATTTAATTTTTTAACGTTTCTATCAAAATATACTTAAGTTGTTCAAATTTTTATTTTATAACCTTGTTTCAAATCTTTCATTGAAAAATTAAAATATTTATAATTGTATTAACATAATTTATTTAATATTTTCACATTCATATATTATAATAATGACAAGTATATGTACCTATAATTGTTCAAAGATAGGATATCATAACTTTGGTTTTTCCTAATTGAACTCAATTGGCAAAATTATAATCTACGGCATCATCTTCTGTTTAAAATAGAAATTATACGAAAATCTAATTTCTCGTAGCACTAACTTTCCAGAAAACGTTTTGGATTGAATTAAGCTGCAATGTTCTTTTTTTATACCAAATTGAATTTAAGAATGTATACGTGAGTCTTTTTTGGAAATAGTAAAACACAATTTTTTTTCACATATTAAGAATTTTATGTACAAAAAAACATTTATACAAAGTTTGTTTTATTTTTAAAGAATAAAATAAAATAAATTCTACGGGAATCAACAAAATTCGTTCTTTTTTCTTAATTATTTCAAAATTCATAAAATTTTGTGTGACGTAATTTACGGATGACCCTTAGGCGAAACGTCAATAATTTTTATTTTTGACAATACTATATACGTTGAAATAAATAGACTGACTTTTGTCTGAAGACTACATTTTTTATTTTATTGAATTTTTATTACTATCAGACGGTAAACTAATTGTTATATTTAATATCTAACACGTTTAATGGAAGTAAGATCCGTTAATTGGTAAATTCCATCAGAAGTTCCAAAATATATATCGTTATTAATATCTCTAGTTCTTGCTGAACACAAAATTTTAACATTATTGTCGAAACGAAGAGGAGTATTGACTTCAATTTCATACTGGCCGTTTATTTTTCTTTCACCTAGTTCATAAATTGACCCTGTACTATTAACATTGCTAAACACGTAAATTTTTTCTAAACGACGTGAATATGTCACAAATTCAGTTTGACTATCATCAATTAGTGTAGCATCTATTCCTTGTAAAATTTGTGGATTTCTTCTGTTTTTAATAACTCTAATTGTTGTTTCTCCATTTACAATAAAGAATGTATGCTTAAATCCATCGTTCATATATTTAACAAAAGATTTCGTTTGTATAATAGGCGTTTCAAAAGATATTTCTTTATAATAAATCCAATTCCTTGGACTTCCACCACTATAAAGTATATGTTCAAAATATGATGAGCCTTCATAAGGAACCATATTTGTAATTGATCCTGCAGTACTCGGTGCTGATTTAATTGAATTGCAGATTAAAACTCCATTTTCTAGCCTCATCAAACCACTTTTTGTTGCGAAATAAACAAGATTGCTAATTAATCGGGAAAATGGTCTACTTACTAATTTCTCCTTGCCATATGCTAATTGTACTTCTTCAAATACAAAAGATTTTTCAACAGTTGGAGCCACAATGAACACTGATAAATTGTAATCCTGTACATAAATATTGTCAAAACGATCGATCCCTAAACCCGGGAACACAAATTGTTTTGATGGTAATTCAATTTTTTGCAACGTTTTTCCTTTGTCTAGTGATGAGAAAAGATTTTTATTTTGAACAAGATACCACCTGTTATCATTGTCAATAACAATATCTGAAAATTCTCCTGATGTTCCTGAAATTTTTTCAATCTTCTCAGCGGTTGACAAAGATACATAAAATGCTAATAGTAATGTAAGAACTATTTTCTTCATTTTTGTAACGGATACTAGCAGCAACAATTCTTAAGTAACAATAATGTAAATTTCTTGAATTCCAAAGAAACGTTGACTTATCTAAAAAAAAATCCAAACTCTAAGTTTTAAAATGTTTATTTAATTAGATTTGAAAAAAATAACTTGTCTATATTATTGTTTTCCAATACCAAATTTTTGTATCTTCTTCTGCTTTGCAACTTTCTAATAATTTTCGATAAAAACTGAAATGTACAGAAATGAATCAGATTTTATATGCTAGAAATTATCAGATGTAGATAGTAACTTTATCGATAAGTATACAATTACTTTTTACTTAAAGAATAATTTAATCTTAAGAAATTCCCCCTTTTCACTGTGAGCACAAATTTTCTGTGAAATTGCTTTATTGTTTAAATGAGTAATCTCTGTTTAAATACAAAATTTAGTATATATCAATTTTGTTTCCTTATAAATTAGTGTGAAATTATATTTGCGCAATAAATTGATTGATGAATCATTTAGATTTTAGAATTACTGCCCATAATTTTGCAGACACCTGTGACCTATTTTACGTATTAAAATTTTTTTTTTTATTATTAGTTTCAAGCTTCTTCAATTTTGAATAAAATAAGCCCAGGATAAAGTCGTTTCATCAATTTGTATAATATACATTTGATTTATTGTAAAAATAATGTAAATTGCAACGTTTTATTAATTATAATTAAGGTTCTTCGCTCAAGGGGTTCTCATTCGGTGTAACCGTGGCATCCAAAATCTTTTTTTTTATTTATTCTAGATTCTACACTTTTTAAAACACATTTATTTGTAATATCTACCAGAATGGGCGTAAATAATATCACGCATGCGCGAGGTTGATTATGAGAAAAATTATTTTCTGCATCGCCATTGAGAAAATTCTGTTACAATTGTAACATAAAAATTTCGTGAACATCAAAATATTTTTTAAATCATTACATAAACAGATTAATGTGAAAAAAAAGTTTTTATCAAAAATTTCAAGCTATTGAAAATAGCTTCTCTGGTTGCCTCAGAAAATAAAAAAAAATAAAATAAAAACTATTTAAACAATTCTTTAAATAATAGTTAATAAGAAAAATACCGTTCTTTAACACAAATAATTTTTTTAAAGTTTTCATAGGAACCCGTTTCTTTTTATAATCAATGAAATCGCTGTCATTTTGCGCGTTTTACCTCTTCCATGTAAAAGATTGAAACTTTATAATTTTATATTTTGAAAAAGGCCGTAATTAATCTTTTCTGCGATTAAATATGCTGCATAACTAAACAGTTACTATAAGTAGCAATACATTTTAATTGAAGATAATGTCAATTCCAATATGAAATTGGATTTCATTTATCTAAAAAGAAATATTCAGATCAAATTTTCAATAATTCTCTTAAATGTCCCAATTTTAAAAAGAATAGCTTGTGTATTGCTTTATAAATGGACTCTTTTCATAAACTTAAAGTTTCAGATTCTTGTTGTGCGGTTTGCAACTTTCGATAATTTCTGCTCTCTAAATTTGAATAAGTGAAAATTATGAATGAAATTCTTAATAATAAAATTTATTAAGAAAATAAATAAAAATAATTAAAAATTGAAAAAAATAATGAAATTTTTAGAAAAATACTTATACATCTTAAAAAACAATTTTAGAAAATAAGAATAATTACACAGACACACAAAAAAATTAAAGGTCTCTGAGCTGGGTATGAGACCAATATTTTCCTATGTATTTTGATGCATCACGTCACGTTTTGACCCTAACCTCAAAATCAATAAAATGACAGTTTTTGTTTATTAGAATCTGAACCCGACTTAACTTTAATACATGCCTAGGGCCAATAGAAAGTTTGATTTATGACCTTTAAAATGCTTTTTTAAAAATTGTTCTACGATGATTTTTAACGGAGATATGGTATGTTTTTCATAAAATAATTTTTTTTCATAATTCACTATTCACGCATTTTTAACATTTTAAAAAAATCATATGTTACGTAAAACCTCATATCTCCGTTAAAAATCATCGTAGAACAATTTTTAAAAAAAGCATTTTAAAGGTCATAAATCAAGCTTTCTATTGGCCCTAGGCATGCATTAAAGTTAAGTCGGGTACAGATTCTAATGAACAAAAACTGGCATTTTATTGATTTTGAGGTTAGGGTCAAAACGTGACGTGATGGGTCAATTCTGTTGACGGATTCGGATTCAGCGCATCAAAATACATAGGAAAATATTGGTCTCATACCCAGCTCAGAGAACTTTAGTTTTTTTGTGTGCCTGTGTTATTAATAAAATCAAGAAAAATAACACCGTCCGACACGATTTTGCACCCACGAACGAACCAAAGATTTTCGGAAACTAGAGCCAAAAAAAAGATACCCGTGTCTGGCCGTTTTTCGAGATCAAGTCGTTTACGGTTTTTAGGGGTAAAAACAACCCTTAACCAGAAGGTACCCAATTGCCTTGAAAAAAAAAAGTAGAAACATGGAAATTTTTTCTTTAAAAATTGTTCAATCAATATTGGGATTATTAAACATACCCTTACTCATATTTCAGGTCCAACTGTCAACCCCAAAACTACCCCTATTTCAATTTAATTAAAAAAAATATCGACAAAACTAAATAATTTTTGATTTTTTTTTAATTAATCGTTGAATAATTGCAATATTTTTTTACAGCACACAATTTTAAAATTTTTAATCTCAACCCTTATCTCAAAACCAACCCCTAAGCTAAATCAAGATATTGCGTCCCAGACAATTTCGCACTCATGAACGAAGCAAGGATTTTCGAAAACTGAAGCCAAAAAAAAAGATACTCGGTTCCGACTATTTTTTGAAATCAAGTCGTTTACGGTTTTAAGGGGTAAAAACAACCCTTAAACAGGAGGTACCCAATTATCTTGAAAAAAATGTAGAAACATGGGAATTTTTTTTTTGAAAAATTGTTTAATTAATATTGGGATCATTAATCATACACTTACCAATGTTTTAAGTCTAACTATGAACCCCAAAACGACCCCTATTTCGATTTAATTAAAAAAAATATCGATAAAACGAAAAAATTTTCGTATTTTTATAACTAATTGTTGAATAATTGCTATATTTTTTTACGGTCTACCATTTTTAATTTTTTACCTCCCAACCCTAATCTCATAGCTTACCCCTAAGCTAAATCAATATATTAAATACTGCCCTACGATTTTTGATTTGTAAAAAACTTCGTATATAAGAGTTTTTGGGGTCGCTAATTACAGATTTGAAGTTAGTTTTTTAAAATTCAAAATGACGTATCCAACCTTTTGGAGAAATTTTTAAAAAATTATCTGGTTTTTTTGAAACTTTATAATCACGGGTTTTCGGAAAATTGCAAAACAAATTTAAAATTTAAAATGTGTGATTTATTTTTTTTCAGTTGTAATCATTTAAATTATAAATAATTTTTAAATTATCTAAAATAATGTATTGAATAAAAATATAACATTTTTTAAAATAACTCTAATTTTTCGTAAATTAATTGTATTAAAAAATTAGAGCAAATATTTGCTTTTTAAGACCGCTGTCTATTCGGATCAACGATAGGACTAGTTTTGAAAAACAAGTCCTATCGTTAATCATAGGTAAATCATGAGCAGTTATTTTTACCCCCTTTGAAAGTGTTAAAATAACTCTTTACAAAAATAACACTTTGAAACTTTACTTCCTATAAATAGAAGTGAAATTACACCCTTTTATAGTGTTTCTGACCCGATTCTATATTAACTTAATGTATTTACAGGAAAACAAGCGCAATAGTTTTCTAGCGCACAGATGCATGCGCACTAGTTTTCTAGGACATAAAAACATGCGCACTGGTGTTCTAACACACAAATACATGCGCACTAAATTTCTAGGACATAAATACATGTGCACTAGTTTCCTAGGGCATAAATTTATGCGCTCTAGTGTTCAAACGCCCAAATACATGCGATCTAGTGTTCTAAATCACAAATACATGCGCATTGATGTACTATCGCATAAACAGATGCGCACTAGTGTTCTAAAGCACAAATGCATGCGCACCAGTGTTCTAAAGCACAAATGCATGCGTTCTAGTGTTCTAAAGCTCATACACATTAGTCCTTGTGTTCCAGCTCATATAGACATGCACACTAGTGTTCTAACCTACAGTAAATTTAGCTCTAAACATCATGACAAATAATTTATTAACTAGAACTTCTTTAAATCCTGAATGAATCGTAAAACATACTAGTGCTAGAACAGTAGCGCGCATGCATTTATGCCCTTGAAAACTAGTGCGTATATATTAATGCGTTGGAACAATGGTGCGCATGCCTTTGGTCGCTAGAACATTAGGGCGCATATTTTTGTAGGCTAAAAAGATAGTGCGCATATATTCTCTTACGCCAATGTAATTTCTGTCGGTTTTTAGATAAGGGTTGGGGGTAAAAAATTTAAAATGGTAGGCTGTAAAAAATATTACAATTATTCAACGATTAATTTAAAAAAATCGAAAATATTTTAGTTTTATCTATATTTTTTTTAATTAAATCGAAATAGGGGTAGTTTTGGGGTTGATAGTTAGACTTAAAATTCTTGCTTCGTTCATGAGTGCGAAATTGTCTGGGACGCAATATGTTGATTTAGCTTAGGGGTTGGTTTTGAGATAAGGGTTGAGATTAAAAAATTTAAAATTGTGTGCCGTAAAAAAATAGGGGTAGTTTTGGGGTTGACAGTTGGACCTGAAATATTAGTAAGGGTATGTTTAATGATCCCAATATTGATTAAACAATTTTTAAAGAAAAAATTTCCATGTTTCTATTTTTTTTTTCAAGGCAATTGGGTACCTTCTGGTTAAGGGTTGTTTTTACCCCTAAAAACCGTAAACGACTTGATCTCGAAAAACGGCCAGACACGGGTATTTTTTTTTTTGGCTCTAGTTTCCGAAAATCTTTGGTTCGTTCATGGGTGCAAAAAAAAGTTCAATTTTGTCGGACGGTGTAATTAAAAAATGATAAAATTAATTCAAAATTGAAAACAATAAATAAAATTTTAGGGAATAAGTTGAAAAATCCTAGAATGTATGTTTAAAAAAAGAAAATAATTACAAAATGACTTAAAAAATTTTAATTCAAGAGAATAATTATAAAATTGCAGAAATAATCGAAAATTGATGAAAAAAATTAAAATAATTGAAATTTTAGGAAAATACTTAAAAATCTTAGAAAATAATAAGTTTTAGAAAATGATAATAATAATTAACAATCCAGAAAAATAATTCAAAATTGAAAAAACTAACTGAAATATGCTGAGATAACTTAAGATTGAGAAAAAAAATTGTAAAATAATGAAAATAATTTAAATATGAAAAATTGATAACATTAAATAAAATTTTAGGGAAATAGTCGAAAAAATCATAAAATATTTATTATAATTAATTAAATATATACATAAATTTTATTTAATAAAATGAATTAATTACAAAATTACTTAAAAATTTTTAATTCAAAAGAAGTATTAAAAAACTCGCCGAAATAATGGAAAATTGATGAAAGTCATTGAAATTTAAGACAAATAATTGCAATTTTTGAAAGTTTTGCCAAATTAATAGAAATATTTAAAAATTGAAGAAAATGATAGAAAAATTGCAAAATTTATTTTTAAACAAAAGAAAATAATTGAAGAATTGTTTAAAATGTGGAAAATTGATGATAATAATCTAAATTTGTAAAAATAACTGCAAATTTAAGAAATTAATTGAAAATTAATGTAAATATTAAAAGATGGAGAAAACCATTGCAAAATAATAAAAAGAAATGAATATTGAACAAAATAATTATTTCAAATATTTGAAAGTTCAGGAAATTAATTCAGAAATTATGAAAATGATTAAAAATTAAAGGTAATTATACTAATAATTGCAAAATGACAAAAATAATGGTATATTAAAAAAATTAATTGTAATTTGCGATGAAAAATATAAAATTTGGGAATAAATAATTAAATTGATTTAATGTCAATGGAAAAATAATTAAAATTGAAAAAGTGAATTATAACACTAAATAAAATTTTTTAAATTTTGGGAAGGTAAATTTAAGATTTTGGGAAACAATTTAAAGATAATTAAAAGAATTAAAAATTGCAGAAGATAATTAAAAAATGATAAAAATAGTTCAAACTTCAAACTTAGTATATTCAAAACGTGGTTTAATTGAACTTTTAATCAATGCAAGTTCACATTAACTGAAATGTGAAGAAATTAAAATTGCTATAGTTTTAAAATTTGAGAACATTTTAAACAGGTAAAATATGATTTAAAATTTAAAAAAAAAACATCTATTTAAAAAATTATATATAATTGGGGGCCTATTTTCCATTTTGACCCAGGGCCCTTGCCCTCCCAGTTACGCCACTGACTAAAATGAGCAAAAACATAATTGAAACTGAATCTGTACTATAGAAATTATCTTATTTAGAACACGAATTCGCACTATTCACTTTAAGCGTATACTTTCTGTGAAATTGTTTCATTGTTTAATCGAATAATCTCTATTTAAATACAAACTTTAGTTATAGTTTTGTTTCCCCAGAAACTAGATGTGATAATGTGCGCAGCAAAATGACTAATCATATGCATTAAAATTCGATAAGCTTTAAACAGAATTTTAAAGAAGAAAACAAAGCATCTTTATTATTAATTTAAATTTTTTTAAATATTTACTATTGTACATAAAGAACGTTATTTACAATTAAATTGATTAACCAGCACACCGATAGAATGAATTTACTATAAGTCAAAAACCTTTTTAGTGTAACATCAAACTATGTTTATTATTATATGAACAGCGAACAAAATTCGACGTAAAAGCGAATAATATACTGTATAGAAGGAAAATTATTCGCTGTCATAATAAATTGCATAGCTGTGGCCACAAATTTTTATTTGCAAACATTAATTAGCTGTTAAATCAAATTCACTTCTATCCGTACATCACAACGATTTATTCAATATATACCTACATCTGCTTATTCGAAAAAATATATTTTCAATGTGACTTGAAAATATTTTTATCTAATTTTTTGATTGGATGTCTGTAAGTTGATACACGCCATCCGATGTTCCAAAGTAAATTTTGTTATCGTCGATTGTAGCACATAGAAGGCTAGCATCAAGGGTATGAGTAGATGACTTTTTCATTTTATATCTTTCCGTTCCGTAATCTTTTTGTTCTTCCTCTATACCAAAAAGTGTTCCTTTGCCGTCAATATTAGTATAAACATATGTTTTATTACCATGCATTGGTGAATGAATGATGAAATCATGGTCACTGTTAATATTCGTCACATCTAAGTCATCAATTATCGTTAAGGACGATTTTTCCTCCTTGTAAACAACAACATTCATTTTCTTTTTCCCCTTCTCTTCAACACAATAAATATGATCGTTCACAGCATTTATTCCTTTTACAGGTGAGTCTGATTTTAAAACAGCTTTTCCTTCATAAAAGTCGTGTTGTTCAAAAACCCAATGCTTGGGACTTCCACCACTGTAGAACATGCCATCAATTGCAGTACCAAAATATTTCGCGTTAGAGGTGTAAGCCACCATTTGAGTAATATTATTGTTCACCCTCGAAGGTAAACGAACTTTTTCAGTTTTTATTTCACTGTTTTTCAAACTCATAATACCACTTTTAGTTGCAAAATAAACAAGATTGTAACCAAAAGCAATGGGTCTGCTAACTAATTTTTCTTTACCGGTTGATAATGTAACTTCTTCAAACACAAAAGTATCTTTAACAGCAGGAGCTACAATAAATACTGTCATTTTGTCATCCTGAACATAGACATTATTAAATTTATCAATTCCTAATCGTGTGTGAACTGGCTCCTTTGACGGTATTTCAATTTTATTCAAAGTTTTTCCTTTATCTAGTGAATGATACAGTGTTTTGTCTTTAATAATAAACCATCTACCATCACTATCAACAACAATATCAGCAAACTCTCCCGAAGTTCCTTCAATTTTGTCAAACTTTTCAGTTACTGTGAAAACTATTAAACTCGCCAGAAGCAACAAAATGATATTTATTTTCATTTTGTAATTATGAAAAATAAATTATTATATTGAATTCAAGATTATGTTCAATTATAAAAAATAATCCTCTAATCCATAGAAAGTAACACTTCTCAATAATCTACCTAAAACAATGGATCTTTATAAATTACAAAATTTAGTTATGAAATAAAAACCGAAATAATAAATATTATGTATAACATAATAATTTAATTCACGTATAAATTTGAAATCTTATAAAACAATTTTTACCTTCTTTCTTTGCACAATTTCCAGTAGTTTATTTGCTATTAGAACACATTTATGCTTTCATGCACACATTATGAAATATAACGTTTTGATCTTTTGAGCTTGCTAAATATTTATTTATAAGTGTTAGATTTGACGGATAGACTTTATATTGCTTTTAATTATCCCCTCCTTCTTTCCCCTTTGCATAATTGCAGAAAAATAGCTTGCATTGAGATAAGTTTATCAGGGACATTTGCGATTGTAATATTGTACAATAAACTAAAAGAGCTTTTATTTATTATTTTTATATAGTTTTTTTAACAATAAAATAAAAAGTTTACATAAAAACATAAAACATATATTTCAACATAATACAAAGTATATTAACAAAATATATTAAAATTAAAAATTATATGACATGAGGAAGACCTCCACTCTACATCCATACTTTCTTTTTAATTTCATCTCTTTCGTACTATGAAAATAAAATCAATATAATTCTTCTCATATATAGTAAATACTTTGATTTTGTTTAAATTACCTAAATTGATTAAAATTAATTAAAATTTAAATTAATTAAAATCCACTGAAAATCTTTCAAATTTCACTGATTAAATTATCAAAACTGAAAAAAAATTATGGTTAGGTTGTACTTAAAATTTTATTCTGGGTATTTTAACCGAAGTTCTAGTTAACTTAACCACAATTTTGATTGATTTAACGTGAACTCTGGTTAATTGAACCAGAAACACAATGTTAAATATACCCTTACCAGAATTCTAGTTATTCTAACCAGACTGTTCTTTTAGTGAGTCTGTTTACTTTGAAATGTATTTAAGGATTACAATTAATTTGATAATAAATTAATATTTATATCAGGTTATTCTAAAATTAAAAAACGTATATAATTAAGTCTTTTTTTAAATCATCAGTTTATTAATCAATTTATGATACATTTAAAATAATTATATCATTGAAGCTACTACAATAGAGTTTATTATAATTGCCATTTGTTTTTGTTTTATCGCACAAAAATCCAATTAATTTAACATTATGAATTTAATATTTATTTCATACAAATAAATATATTACTTTAGATTTAAATGAAATAAACTTTTAATTAATAACATTAAAATAATGGGTTATTTAATTCAATGATATTTTTCTCATTGTTTTTGTTATAATTGCCATTCAATTTCATATATATTTATATTATATTAAATTTTTTGCCATTTTTATAATTTTCTTTTCTTTTATTATTATTTTTTTTTACCTTCCGCTACATTTTAACTTATAAAAGAGCATTAAAATCCCTGTGTAATAACCATTAAACATCTCTAATCTAATGATTTTTATTTAATTGAAAATGTAAAAACGCCTAGTTACAATATTTCATGATACACAATATTTTTTATGTAAGAGCTTTTTAAATCTTTTGGATTGTTAAATAATGCAGAGTTTAAAGCATGTATCTTCAGATACTTTTTTGATTTTACTCTAGACAACGCAACATACAACTGTCCGTGAGTAAATACAGGAATTGGTAAGTATATGCCAACTTTATCAAAAGATTGACCTTGTGATTTATTTATTGTCATAGCATAAGCTATTCTTATTGGAAATTGATGTCTTATCATCATGAAAGGAAAAGTATCTGTTGCTGGTGACAAATCAATACGAGGTATAAATACTATTTTACCTGAAAATTTTCCAGAAATTATTTCAGCAGAAATGACATTTTTTTTAAATCTTTAACTACTAGTCGAGTACCATTGCA
This sequence comes from Ganaspis brasiliensis, assembly GCA_037103525.1. Taxonomy (NCBI): domain Eukaryota; kingdom Metazoa; phylum Arthropoda; class Insecta; order Hymenoptera; family Figitidae; genus Ganaspis; species Ganaspis brasiliensis. Next base: position 303,696 of record JAZKLR010000448.1, read on the forward strand.
TAATCCTTGCACAAGATTCATATTTCTTAAAAGCATAACTATAGTACCTATTTTTAAACAAATTTTATGTCTTGGTAAACCATCTGGTGTTAAACTATTTAAAAATTCTATAGGAACATTATTATTTTGATCATTGCATACAGAATCAATACTATAATATATTGTTTCGTTTCCTTCTAAGTTTGAAAGAAATTGTTCATTAATATTCAGCACATCAGAATTAGTTAATGAAAGAATACAAGCTGAATAAACAGACTTATCATTCTGATTTATAGTTGATCCAAATATTTCGTCAATTAAATTTCCTTTTGAAATTAATTCTTGCGGTATTTTTATAACTCCGTTTTCATTTTCAAATAAATTTGTCATTTTACCATTGCCTACTTGTATTAACCAATCTGCAAACTCATTTTGATTATCACGAACTCTAATATTTTTTTCTAAAGACATATATTTGAAATTTTTCCATAATATACTATTTTTAACGCATGCTTCAATAATCCGAGTACGACCACCATTTGGAACAATAGGTAATATTTGTCGGAAATATAGTCTCCTGAAATTAAAATAACTTTACCTCCAAAGGGTTTATTAGAATTAGTAATATCTCTTAACATACATTCCATAGCTTGTAGAGCATATTTAGGTGCCATTGTAATTTCATCCCAAATAATAATTTTGGCACTTCTAATAAGTTCTGCATGCTTAAATAATCCGCTAATGTTGCATGTTGAATCTTCATTTAAAGGTATAGGAAATTTAAACATAGAATGTGAAGTTTGGCCACCTTTTAAGAGGTTTGCTGCTATTCTTGTCCATGCGACAGATAAAACTACATATCCTTTACTTTCAACAGCAATAATAATTGTATTATGCAAATAACTTTTACCACTACCTCCAGGTCCATCGAGAAATACACATCTATGAGTACAATCGTCGTTCTGAACTGCAATCATAATTGTATCAAAAACTTGGCGCTGACAATTATTTAAACTTTGAATTAGAACTTCTGCTTCTAATTGTAAACAATTCAATGACGTGTTATTTTCATTTACTAAATAGTTGTTATATTTTTCTAAAATTTTTTGATCAATATTTGGCAATCCAAATTGCTGTAATTGAAATCCATGATAATTAACTACTTCATCTATCAAATTTAATAATAATTGCGTCGATATTTCCACAGATGCTTTACTGTCAAAAAACATATGTTCTTTATATTTTTCAAATAAATCAAAGGCATTTTTAGGTAATCCAAATACACAAATATATGCAAATAATCGACAAAGCTCTTTTGGAAATTTCATTGTCACTGCCTCTGATAGGCATTTATACCATTCATTATCATCTATCATTAAATTCCTTGCCCTTGCGCCTTCTGCAAAAGTATTGTACGTGATTCCTTCATAAGTTCTTACTTCTTCAAATGACTTTGCTCCACGAACATACAGTAATAAAAGTCTTAAATAATTTCTTTCTATAAAGAAAGAATTATTAAAAATATCTATTAATAATAATAGAATTATTTAAAATATCACTAAGAAGATCTCTCAGACTCAATTTTGTTTAAATTTTGCCATAAAATTAATTTTTTGAATTTTCCAAAAATCAGCTGATTTTTTAAAAACTTAAATTAACTTAATTAAGTCAAAATTTATACAAAAAATTTATGCAAAAAAAAAAGAATTTCACAATATTACTCCACTAACAGCTAGTTAAATAATAAATTTCATTAATTTAATTTAAAATTGTCTTTTGCTGATGAAAATATACTCAAAACTGATGTACATTATTACAACAATAACATAAGATGCTGCTTAAAACCACACTTCAAAATAGTGCGAACAGGCAAACTGAATTTTTATAATGTTGCTCCAATAACAGCCAGTTTATCAATTCCCATTTAGTCAAATCATCAATTTCATTAATTTAAATGAAAATTTGTCTTTTATTGTAAAAAAATATTCTTCAAACCGCTGTATATTACAACAATAACATAAAATGCTGCATATAAGACCACACTTTAAAATAGTGCGGAAAGACAAACTAAATTTTCATGATATTGCTTGAATTGCCAGTTTAGCAATTTCCATTTGGTTAAATCATCAATTTCATTCAAAATTTATGTTTAGCGATAAAAAATACACTCTTCAAACCACTTTACATTCACGAGAATGACATAAGATGCGGCAAAATACCACACAGATAGGAAGTGCGGATAGACAAACTGAATTTTTATAATATTGCTCCAATAAAAGCCAGTTTAGCAATTTTTATTTAATCAAATCATCAATTTCATCTACAGTTTATGTTTAGCGATAGAAAATACTCTTAAAACCACTCTACATTCACGATAATGACTTAAGATGCGACATAAAGCCATACAGATAAACAGTGCAGACAGACAAACTGCATTTTCATAATATTGCTCAAATAACAGCCATTTTAGCAATTTCCATTTATCCAAATCTTCAATTTCATTCATAGTTTATGTTTAGCGATAAAAAATACTCTTAAAACCACTCTACATTCACAACAATGACACAAGATGCGGCATAAAACCACACAGATTAGCAGTGCGGACAGACAAAATGAATTTAATAATCGTCCTATGACAGGACGATTTGTCAGTTTCCATTAAGTCCAATCGTTAAATGAAGTTTAGATTCATGATCAGCGACAAAAAATACTATAAGCAGACCTGGAGAACCAAATATATTCTTGTATTATGCATTCAAAATTCGGCATAGAAGTTGCAGAGAAAAACAGCGCGGACAGACAAAAGTGAATTTTCATAATCGTGTGACAACTGGTGGTTTGTCAATTTTCATTAAGTCTAATCGTCAAATTAACTTTATATTCGCGATCAGCGACAAAAAATACAACAAGAAAACCTTGAGAACCAAATATATTCTTGTATTATACCCCCAAATGCGGCATAAAACCAAAAAGATACGCAATGCGGACAGACAAATTGCCATAATAATCCGACCAGAACAGGTGGTTTGACAATTTCCATGAAGTCCAATCGTATTTCCCACCCAAATATAGTGTTTCATGCCTAAAAAGTGCAAGCACTTTATTATTATGAATTTATTTACAGCCAATATTAATTTCAACAACAAAATTGTATAATAAATTACTAAGTCAAAAGTATTTTATCCTATAAATTAACCATTTTGATAAATTGGAAAAATGTTAGTCAACAATAATCTCTGTCAACGCTTTTTCAAAGTAGTGAATGTTGTACTAACATAAATATAAATTTTATATAAACTCGAAAAAAATAAACTAATTTTTACCTACTTCCACGATATTCTATGAATATAAAGTAGACAGATGTCAACTACATATACGCAAAAAGAAGTACGCCTGCGACATAATATTTTATCCCCTATAATAATAGAATTTTCAAAAAGAAATTAAAATTTAAACAACTTAAACAAGTACTTCTTTTCAAAATATTTCAATAATTAAATAGACCAAAGTGTCTATGTACCAAAGTGTATTCTATGTTAAGGAAGACAAAAAATATCTTGGAAAAAATATAAGAAACATTTTATTTGTTTTTTAGTGAAAAGTTAAAAAATTCAGGAATTTGTAGAAACATCTCGAAAATTTTGATTAAAGATTTGACTTCTTAATAATTTAAAATAATTTGACTCCCCCCTCCCTCTGAACCAAAAGAACTATTAAAAATATAACAAAAACAGTCCTAACAAAAGAAATGATAAAAAAGTATTAAAACATGATTTTTAACAAATTTATTAATTTAAACATGAAGAAAATAAAATTTTACATGTGAAATAATGTTTATTTTAATATAGATATACATTATAAACTCATAAAAAGTATTAAATGCAAAAAACCATTACCGACGTATAGGTTTTAAATAACAGGTATTTACAAAAATAATAATTTTCGTAACATTTTTATCATTCTATGACCTTTTTATACATTTTTCAATTTTATCATAACTTTACTTCCTTATAAAGAACACTTTGTGATTGTTAAGATTTTCGATTTTTCAAAAATAGGTTTAATCGATTAATTTTCATTTAAAATGCTTAAATTTTCATGATTAAGAAAATTCCGTAAGGTGTATATAGTAGGGTGGCCGTTAAAAATGACATTTTGGAATTTTTTCCATTTCCGCCCCTCATTTTGTCACAAATTGAAAAAAAATAGATACGTATTTTTTTTTTAAATTAATATTTATAGTGGTGCCTGTATGCTATTGAAATTGTGCATGTATTTTGCATGGGGGAAAAAAACAATTTTTCGTAGATTTCCTGTAAAATCGTTGAAAATTAATATTTTTTTACCAGACTACTTTGCTTCTCTTCATAAATGTTCAAAGAATAACATGCAATTATTTACATATGAAAATTTTCAAGTTTACTATTTTTTACAGGACCCAAAAGTTGACCAAAAATAAACCAAAATAGGTTATTATTAGCAAAAAATATTAATTCTCAAAAAAACGAGAAAGTTAAACTGCTAATTATGGTTTCCATTGTTTTTGACATCGCTAATTACAAATCTGAAGTCATATTTTAAAAATTCAAAATGGCGGATCCAATATGGCGGACATAAATATTTAAAAATTAATTAATTCTTATAAAACTTGGTATCAAGAGGTTTTTGAAGTTCATAGTTACAAATGTCGGGCGTAATATTTAAAAAATTAATATTTTTTTATGAAAATTAATTATTTAATATCTTATTCCACAAAATTTTTATGAAAGTTCTATCTAAATTTAAATTTGTTAGAAATGACTATTTTGATAACAAAAAGTAGATCACTGATTCAATTAGTAATATTTATAATAAATCGGTTAGTTAGAATGAGTTAATAATTAATTAAGTTCGCTTTTAGTTTATGGATGGCTCGCTATATTGGATCCGGCATTTTGAATATTTCAAATCTGACTTCAGATTCGTAACTATGGACCTTAAAAACTTCTTGATATCAAGTTGCATAAAAACTAATTAATTTTTAAATTTTTATGTTCGTCACATTGGATCCGCCATTTTGAATTTTTAAAATCTGACTTCAAATTTGTAATCAGGGACACCCAAAAACCCCTTGATACGAAGTTTCCTAAAAATTGATTAGTTTTTAAATTTTTATAGCTGCCATATTGGATTCGCCATTTTGAATTTTTGAAACATGACTTCAAATTTGTAATCAGACAATAGAAACCATAATTAGCATTTTAAATTTCTAGTTTTTTTGAGAATTAATATTTTTTGTCAATAATACCCTATTTTGATTTATTTTTGGTCAACTTCTGGGTCCTGCAAAAAATAGTAAACTTAAAAAATTCCATATGTAAATAATTACATGTTATTCTTTGAACATTTATGAAGAGAAACAGAGTAGTAGTCTGGTAAAAAAAAATTAATTTTTACGATTTTACAGGAAATCTAAGAAAAACTGTTTTTTCCCATGCAAAATACATGCAAAATTTCAATAGCGTACAGGCACCACTAAATATTAATTAAAAAAAAAAATCAAAAAATACGTATCTCTTTTTTTTAATTTGTGACAAAATGAGGGGCGGAAATGGACAAAATTCCAAAATGTCATTTTTAACGGCCCCCTAGTATATAACTTTTTTGTCGCCAGGATATTTCGAAAATGTTTTAAGGGATTCCAATAAAATTCTAAATGTATTGCAGCTATAACACTAGCACAATAAAGTTCATTGTGAACATATTCATAATTTCAAGAATCGTTCTCGACCAGCTCTCATTCTTTGAATTCATCAAAATCATTTCAATTAATCGCTAATATTAAAATTAAATTATTATTCCTAATGTTGAAAATTATCACCAATAGAAAGGTAAAGTCAGGAAAAGAATTCAGGTCACGAACTGAATAGACTGAACGGAATCTCGTTTCTTAATTCTGCAGTACAGACAACAAGGAATTTCATTCTCTGAGAGAGCTTGCTTGTGCACCGTGAAATGGGTAAAATTCAGTTGAATACTTATAAACGTATCTTTTCTATGAAATCCATTCTATTTTCACTAAAATTCCGTTCAATTTCCCGTCCTTCTGCTTGATACTCTTTTAATACTTAGTCTGTGGATTTATTATTCCCGCAAGTTTAAACCTCTAATGGTTTTTAACCATAAATGCAACACTTATTTATTATATTTAACACTTTACTCCTGGATTATATGACCCCATAAAGTTTCATAAGCACTGATTTATATGGAAATATTTATTTTAAATATTAGACGTAAATTCCAATTAATTTAATGGATTTTTTAACCATTGAACGAGCAAATATTTGAACTCTCATAAATTTGGCATAAAAGTGGGTAAAAAATAAAATTGCCGTGCACACAAAAATTTTCCTGTTGACTTACTTGTGCAGATTCCTTCGTCGACTTCACGAGCATGGTGCAATAAATTCTTAATCACACATTGAAGGCCTATCGCACAACTTCCAGAAAAACCGAAAAGTCCTCCACAAGGCTCTCCTTCAACACGCGCACATACTTTGCAGCACCTAAAACAAAATTTTTATTAATTAAATTTTTTTTTTTAATCTCTATATTTCGATTTTTATAGTGTTTAAAAATGTTTTTCTAAAATATAAGATCTTTGCAAATAACAATTTTAACAGTTGTTAATGTTTCCTCATAGGCGTAACTACCTAAAAAACTCTCTGGCCCACCCTAGAAAAAATGAAGATTTAAAATGTATTTGATGAGATAATAAGGACATTTGTAAATATTAAATGCAAGTTATTTTTTAGCACAACAAAATCTTAGCAACTTTACTCTGTTCAAAAAAAGATTAATTGCCTTTTCTGCACTCTTTATATATGTATATTTAAATTTCAAAATCTCATCTTCTGATGTCAATAGCAAACTCCAAAACAGTGGCATAACTTGGATTTGAGGGTCCTCCCCGTAAGAAGAAAAATTGGGCCCCCCCCCCCCCCTTTCTTAGAAAACTACAAATAACATTTTAAGCAATCCTACAGTAGAAATTCAAGGCAACAATTTCAAATTGAAAAAATAAAAGTAAAAATGAAAGAAAATAATTAAGAAACGAAAAAATTAATTATAAAATAACAAGAATTCAAATAAAAAATTAAACAAATTCCTTTAACAATAAACGAAAATTAAAGATTATAAGTTAAAGCATGCGATAATAATAATTAACTGATGAGAAATAGACGAAATTTGGAAAAATTAATTTAAAAATAAGAAAAATGATTCAACTTGAAGACAATACTTTAAATTTAAAAAAGGAACCAAAATTCCGGAAGAAATTAAAGACAAGATTAAAAATCAAAAATTGTAATTGAAATTTGAAGAAAATAATTGAAATTTCAAGAAAACAATTTCATTATGTCTAAACTAACTGAAAATTGAAGAAAATAATTTTAAAAAGAAGGTAATTAAATAATTTAAAAACAAAAGGTTTCACCTTATATTATATTTTACCTTATATTATATTATATTTATATATATTTTACCCTTCATATTATAACCTAAATAGTAATTAAATAATAACAAAAAAATTAAATTGAAAAAAACAATTCAAAAGAGAAGAAGAAAAAAGTATTGTAGAAATTCATTTGAAAATAATAAATAAAATAAAAAATTATTGATTACAAGTTAAATTTAAGAAAATTTTAAAAAATGAAAGAAAATCTTTAAAAAAACTAGTTTTGAATTTAAAAATAAGAAAAATAATTAAAATGGAAAATATAGTTTAAATTTAAAGAAATATCATACAAATTGAAGACATTAACTAAAAAGCGACAAAAATAAATAAAGTTTTTAGGCTGCCTAAGAAAATGGAAGATATTTTTGAAAATTAAGAAACATATTGATGAAATTGATAAAAAATAAAAGAAATTTTCAATTGCTAGAAAGTATAAAGTAATATTAATATAAGATAAATAAGAACTAAAATTTCAAATAAAATACTGAAAAATTAAGAAAATCTTTAAAAAAGAATAATTCAAATTTTAGAATAACTTAGAAAACGATTTAAATTGTTTAAAAAAAACTTTAAAATCACTGAAAATAACATGTTTCAGATTTGAAAAATTAAAAAATAATCTGAAATTGAATAAAATAATTAAATAGTTAAGACAATACATGAAAATTGAAGACAGAAACTGAAAGTTGAAGAAACTCGTTAAAAATATCAAACATAATTGAAAATTGTATGTTTCAAGTTAAAATTGAAGAAAATAATTGAAAGAAGAAGAAATATACTAAAAATGACCAAAGTAATTGAAATTTATTACAACAGTTTATAACTGAGAAAAAAAAGTGAAAATTTAAGAGAATAATTGAAAAAGGAAAACATTTGTTTTCAAATGTCAAGAAAAATTTAAATTCAAGAAATTCATTTGAAAACGCAAAAATAATTTAAATTGAAGACAATATTGTAAAATTGAAGAATTCCGTTTGACAAAAATAAAATAATTAAAAACTATAGGCTACAAGTAGAAAATTGAAGGAAAACACGAGAATTGAAGGAAATTATTTCAAAATGGGAAAAACAATTCGAATGCATTTGCAATTCAAATGGAAATTTTAAATTTTAATAAAAAATTCAAAAAATAAATAATTGAAAGCAGAAGAAAATTACCAAAAATTGAAGAAAATTAGTTTAAAAATTAAAAGTGTAATTGAAACAAAAGGTAATTTTCTTTAATTAAACAAAGTAAATAAAAATCGAAAAAAGAAAATAAAAAACATCACAATTAATTTAAAAATTAGGAACAAATTTTAATTGAAGACAATAATTTAGAATTGTAAAAGAAATTTTTATTTGAAGAAATTCAGTATAAAATGATCAATATAATTAAAAAATATAAGTTACCAGTTAAATTTTTAGAAAATAGTTAAATAAACTCATTTAAAAATAGAAAAAATAATTGAAATTGTAGACAAAACAGATTTGAAGTAAAAAAAATATGAGAAATTAAGAAAATAATTGAAAGGCGAAGAAATTGCATTTAAACATACTTTTAAAAAATTGAAATTACAAAAAGTTTAAAAGGGACAAGAATCATTGAATTTAAAGGATTAAAATTATAAATTTATGACATTCCTGGAAAAATAATTGAAAATTAAAGACTATAAGGTAAAATGCGCGAAAATGAGAAAAATAATTAAAATTGAAGACAATATTAATTTTTTAAAGAAGGAGCAAAAATTCCTGATGAAATTTACGGCAAGAAAAAGAATCAAAATTTGTAATTGAAATTTCAAGAAAATAATTTGACTATGACTAAAATAACTGAAAATTGAAGAAAATATTTTTAAAAAGAAGGTAATTAAGTAATGACAAAAAAAATTAAATTGAAAACAAAATGGAAGACAAAAATTGCAAATTAATTGAGGAAATTTACTTGAAAATGACAAATATGATTGAAGATTGTTGATTTCAAGTTAAATTTGAGAAAATCTTTAAAATAATTGAAAAAAAATAATTGAAAATCGAAGAAAGAAAATGAAAGTTGAAGAAATTTGTTAAAAAATGACAAAAAGTAGTTGAAAATTATAGTTTCCATGTTAAAATTGATGGAAAAAATTCAATGAAGTAGAAAAACTTTGCAACTTTTATTAAGACATAAAATGAAATTTTATGTCTCAAATCGCATAATCGTAAATTTTTAAAAATGAGAGAAATTTTGTGAAAAATTGAAAAGCGCGACCTTTAAAAATGGTTTAAAAAATTAATCAAAAATATGCACATATTTTTTTCTATACTAAAGATCTATCTTTTTATGTTGCGTTATAGAAAATTAAAAGTTTTACGCCTATGTGTTTCCTTAAAATAATTTTATTAAAAGATGCCGGATTCAAAATAGGGATTCATGTTTTTATATAAAATTTGACGATTGAAAACATTTCTATTGGCACAATTGACACAATTTGAAAGCAACTAATATTCCAGTCTCATATAAAATATTGTAATTTGTTTTCTAGTTTAATTTGCAACTGTCCTATTTCAATTTATTAGTTTCACTTTGTAGCTTTACTTTAAAGTTAAATTAAATTTCTCGTGTTTCATTTCATTGCGCCTGAGCTTAAAATTACGAAGGTATACGTAATTCTCTGCCAGTGAGAATTTCAAATACCTGGGTACAGGATTGGTCTTTGAATTAGACTTTCTGCATGTAGGGATTATGAGATTTTCTCAAACTATTCTGAGTACCCCTGAATTACAGCATTACTCGATACTTGCAAGTTACTCTGGCAAACTGAATGGAGAAGCTAATTGTTAACATTTTAGACATTCTTTTACAGTATAAGCCTGAATCTGACCAAGAAATAAAATATTTTTCATTTTTAAAATTATTAAAAGTTTCGATTCTATTTTAAAGAGCAAAACTTTCAAAAAGGAATTAAATTTACCATAAAATTAAAGCTTTGTTGTATATATAGGTGCATACATAATAATGAATTCAAAGTAGATTTTTGAAACAAAGGATCAAAACTTTTCCAGAGTATAATAATAATTAAAAACTTTTACTTTACAGAATATATTAATAGAAGATAATTTATATTTGAAGGTGAATCTTGTCGTTTCTTTTTTTATAAAGCAAAAATTTCGACGAGACAAATTTCCATTAGATTTTTTATTTTTTACTAGCCAAAGAAGGCAAAAAATGAATACTCTCTTTAAATAAAGCTCCGAAAAATTGAGATTGACCTTCTCCACTTTAGTAGAGCAAATGGAGGACAAAGTGAAAAGAGAGAATCAAGTCGAGGGGAAAAACTGCTGAGAAAAATGTGTATCACGAAAACGTCGTTGCCCTGTTAAAGTGACGGAATGATTAAGTCAGTCTCAGAGGAAAAAATCCTTTGAAATAAATGATGGCGATAACAAGAAGTGAATTAAAAATAGGGTACAATTTTAGCGACTCTGAATTTAATACACAAAGAATTATTTATATGTGAAAAGTTCAACTAGCTAAACAGGTTGTTAAAACCGAAGTATAGTACTAATCACGTAAGCAAACTAACGCAGGCGGCAAAATTCACATTAAAAAAATGACGAGTAAGAAATAAAAAAAATCGAGATTGAGTTAATTAACTTAAAGCAGACTCTAAATAAACTTAATTAAAAATATTCATTGGATTAAATGAATTACATTTAATAAACAGTTAAAAAAGATTCAAACATTTGATTTTGGAAATAAAGAATGAATCGATATTGACAAAAAATTTCGTGCATCTTTTAATAATACAAATATTTCTCAACTCTAATTAAATTACATTATTTACACTTTTATTACTTGATGTGAATTTACTTTTAAAGTTTAAATTGAACAAAATTTAAATTAAAATGTTTTTAAGAATGCCACATAATTAATTTTAACTCCACAATCCAATTTAATTAAAACTCAAATTAAATTTCTCTAATTACAAGAAAATATCGGTTTTTTGGATTCTGATGTCTTTAAATTTTATATGTGACAATTAAAACACAATTATTACAATTTTTAAAGTAATTTTTCATTAAATTTAATTGTACAATTTTTTAAATCCAAATTGCCTGGGTTTTAATTAAATGGTTAAATTATAACAAATAGCTCACAATTAAACTCAACTTTACAATCAAGATAACATTTTTCAAAATTTCTAAAGGATCTTAGTTTTTTCGAGTAGAATGTTGTTTGACGTTTGTAAATTCTTTTAATTACTTAATTGAAAGCATATTTAATTCAACTCATTAGTTGAAATATTCGTTTTTTACAATTCTATTAGAATAGAATTTCTTGATAGCAGAATTTTCATGTTTTAGATTTGTTTTCAATTGAATATAAATTAACCACAAGGTTCATAGTAAAGCATTTTTATATCCCCGAATTTTTATTTGACAAAATTTCCAATACATAGAATTGTTCTTTAACAAATTTTTCGTTTAAAACAGTTCTCATTGAACCGAATTTCAATTAACCAGTTTCTTTTAACGAAGTTCTAGGTGAGTATACAAACTATAAATAATACAATTTTTATTTGCACGATTAGAATTCTTGAAACACCGAATTTTCAATTGACCGAAATTGAAAATTTCCTAAAAAAGATCCGACGAAAACATTTCGGCGCGAATTATAAAATTTACAATTTACAACTTTTTTTTAATGATTTCTGAATGGTAAGTTTAATAGTTTTAAAGCCACAACTTTCTTGATAACTAATGATTGGTCAATTTTTAATTCAAAACATTTTAGATACTTTCTGATTGGTCAATTTTAAAAATCGCGCTGAAATCTTTCTGTCAGATCTTTGTTCGGCCATTTGCAATTTCGGTAAATTGAAAATTCGGTGTAGTAAAAATTCTATCAAATATCAATTTTTGTAGATGAAAATTCAGCCAATTGCGAAGATTCTGTCAAATAAAAGATCTGGAATTTAAAAAATCGACACATTTAAAATTCTGTTTAAAAAAAGTCTACTAAATTAAAATTTGAATTTATTAGAGTTCTATAAAATAAAAAATTGATTAAAGAACATTTTTAATTTTAATATTCTCCATAACATGCTCTTAATATATTATTTAACCTATTATTTAGTCGGTAACATTCTCCGTTTGCAATATCAAACATAAGTTTTTTTTCTTAAAAAAGAGAAATTCCTTTGATTTCAATTTTTTGAGATATCAGACAATCTCCTCTTCCGCAGTTTCGTATACGAACTTTTTCGCTCGCGATCCCTAATTCGAATACCAGAACCCAATAGAGTCAATAACGACAGTACATGCTAAACATTTTCCGATAAATTCTCAGTATGAGTCGATGCTTTCGCTCAGATAGTTTGTGTTGCCTATAGGCAGATAAAATACCTCCAGCATCTCTGAGATAACTAATTTGTATTTCTCTTTTTTGTAAGAACTCAATCAACACAATTTGTTGGTATTTAACTTTCATAAATTTTCAGTTTCTTTTTTTTTAATTCCAGTTTATCCTCTTTTTTTATTTAAAAGCTGTTTAAAAAAATCCTTTATTAAATATTAATATAAAGTGAATATTTACGAAAGTTTTCGAGAAATGTTCGGAATATTCCAATGCAAACAAGGGAACATTCTCAGGTGTAGCACTCGGATTTGGTTAAAACTTTGCACATCAAAAAGTTTTCATAATTTATGATGATTGGCGTTTAAACTTGTTGCCACAGTTCATAATTAACAAAATGTCGAACGAAACAATAATTAAAAAAATCTGCTTCAAACTTGTTAGTCAGTGTTCTTCGGGTTTGATAAATACGAATTTATTATTTATTTAACTTTCCTCTATCTCGAAATATATAAGTAATATATAAGTCTATAATATAAGTTCCTGATCAAATGTCCGGATGTATGTATGTATATATATGTATGTGTTTAAGTAATTTTTCTTGTGAACACGATAACTCGAAAACGGTTTAACGGATCTAAATCAAATTTGGTATGGTTATTTTTACTGCTAAAATCTGGAATCAGACACAAGGGTTTTTCAAAATAACCATTAAAAACTTTTTATTGGAAAATTTTTATTTGCTTCAAAACAAATCGATTGATCTATATGAAGTTTATATTTTAAGAGGGGTCGTCAACTTCTCTATTCCTCGTACATCCTCCAGATATTCTCATATGTATATTCCATGATATTCCCATCTATTCCAGCATATATTCAATATTCTCGATTATTACTGATACTCCCATATATTTCAAAATATTATTTAGTATTCTCAAATAATCTTCAAATTTCTAATAAATTTTATGTTTTTCTCGTTATTTTTTATAATACTAACAGTCTAGGGAGTACTAAGAAATATTTTTACATTCATGAATTTTAATTTCGAGTATTTTTTGTATTAATGAACATCTTGTTTTTGTCGTTTATAGTAGTTTCATTTATTCATTAAACAAAAAATTATATAAATAAATGAAAAAACTTTTAATTAATAACAAAATTGTTGGAGTCAAAATTTAAAAAATTCACAAAATAAAAGAAAATTGACAATTTGTAAACGAAATTCAAAAATGTCTAGAAAATTACACATTTTAAAAAAAACTAAAAAATTAAACAATAAATATTAAATGCAAACAAATAATTTAAAAATTAGGAAAACTATAGGAATAAATTCCTATAGAAATAAATTCAATTTAGGAATAAATTGAAAGTTTAAAAATTAAATTCAAATTTAAAAAAATAATTAATAATTGAAAAAAAATTACAAAAACAAAGGCGAAAATAATTGACAATTAAAAACTAAATTAAAAAACTGGCTGGAATAATACACAACTAAAAAAAATTTTTAAAAAAACAAAACAATTAAATTTTAAGAAAATAAAATAAAATCATAGTACTCTGTACGAAAGGGCAAATTTTTACCTTTGTGAGCCCGTTAACGAATAAATAAATAAATAAAATAATTGCAACAAGAAAAATAAAAAAAAATTATAGGAATAATTGTTGAAAATAATTGTAAATTGAACAACTGGATTGAAAGTAGAAAAAAATTGAAATTGAAGAAAATAATTGAAAATTAAAGAAATCAATTAAAAATTTAAGAAAATACTTAAAAATTGAAGAATGGAATTGAAATTTAGAGAATATAATTAAAATTTGAAAAAGTTATTGATAAAACCTAAGAATTATTGAATGTAGAAGAAAAATAGTTGAATACTGAAAAATAGAATTGATAAATTAAAAAAAAAAATTAAGAATTGCAGAAAATCTTTGAACAACTGAATTTCAAATTAAAGAAACTTATTAATAATTAAAAAAAAAATTAACCACATTTGAGAATTTAAAAATATTAATATTAATGAAAATAATTAAAAATTGAAGAAAGTAATTTAAAATTTTAGAAAAATAATTGAAATAACATTTCAAAATGACGAAAATAATTGACAAATGAAAAAAAATTTGTAAACTGGCAAGAATAATTGAAAAGAGAGAAAAATGACAAACAAAAATTAAACTAAATAATTGAAACATTAGGAAAATTATAGGAATAATTGTAAATTGAACAACTGAATTGAAAAAGGAAAAAAAATTGAATTGGATTAAAGTAATTGATAATTGAAGAATGTAATCGAAATTTAACAAATATAATAAAAAAGTTTAAAAAGTAATTTTAAAAAGCACATAATTATTAAATACATAAGAAAGTAATTGAAAACTGAAGAATTGTATTGAAATTTATAAAAAATAATAAGCAATTTTAAAAAATAGTTATTGAACAATTGAATTGATAAATTGAAACAATTTTTATGATTGTTAAAAAAATTTTAAAAATCAGATAATTATTATATGTATATTGAAGAACTGATTAAAAATTCAAAAAATAATTGAAAATTGAAGAATGGAATTGAAGAATGGAATTAAAATTTGTAGAATATAATTGAACAACTGTATTTAAAATTAAAGAAATTTATTGATGTAGAGAAAAATAATTGATATAAGTCGAGAACTTTTTATTAATAAAGAAAATAATTGAAAATTTGAAAATAGAATTAAAATTTGAAGAAAATAACGAGGAATTGAAGGAAATAGTTGTATAATTGAACAATTGAATTGAAATTTTAAAACAATTTTTAGGAGTGAAAAAAATAATAGATAACATCCAAGAATTATTAAATATTGTGGAATTAATTGATAATCGATGAAAATAATTGAAAAAAAATAAAATAATTACAAATTGAGGAAAATAATTAAATCAGTAAAAACAAAATCTGTTTTTAAGCTTAAAATTTGTCTTTTTTAAAGTTGTAAACGGAAGTAGATCATATTGACTAAAATTCAGTGCAGAAAAAAAGTTTAAAAAGAATACTTTTATCGTGTACTATAAGTAAGATATCATGCGAGCTGAAATTTAGCTCTAAGCAGGTTAAAGAACTGAAATTCAGTTTTGCTATAGACTGTCTTTCAAAGTTAATGTAGTGCGATAATAATAATAAATTATGACTAAAAAGCATATAAGAATTTCGATGTGTATTGCGGATATAATAATTTTTTCTAATTTAATTTGCATAATTAAAATGAAAATGACATGGAACTTTTTACTTTCGAAATCATATCTAAAAAATTCTGGTCATTTTCACTTAAATTTTGCAAATTACAATAGAAAATATTGTTATACGTAATACATATTAAAATGTAGATGACAAATAAATTCTCTAAAAACTGAAGTATACACTAATCACTTTTTACAAACGAAATAAAACACGAAACGACATACAAAAGTAAGCGTGCATTCGATTTCAGATTTTGTTTTTACTTTGAAATTGTTGAAATAAATTGAAAATTAAATAATTAAAATGAAGCTTTATGATAATAACTGATAATTGTAGGAAAAATTACAAAATGACGAAAATAATTGAATATTAAAGAAAATAATTGTCAATTGATAAAAATTCGATAAATGTCGAGATAAATGGGCATCAGAAAGAAATTAATTGAATGACGAAAATAATTGAATATTAAAGAAAATAATTGAGAAATGAGGAAAATAATTGACAAGATTGGAAAAAATTCTAATACTGATGAGAATAATCGACAATAAAACAAAATAATTTAGAAAATTAAAGAATAATTACAGAACTTAAGGAAAATAATTGTTATTTGAAAATTGTTGACAAATATAGAAAAAAAATTATAGATTTATTAATAATAAAATTGAAGTTATTTTAACTGATATTTTTAAATTAAAATTTTAATAAATGTAAATATATTTTTTAAAAAGTAGGTGGTTTAAAACAAAATACAGTACTCTCTCACTAAGTGACCGAAAATGGGGCTGTAGGGGAATAAAATGGTTACTTATCGAGAGCCCCCACTCTCTATTGCATTATGTTTAGATTTCATGTAAAACAATTGAATGTAAATAAACTCGAAAACGAAATGGTTCGCGGCAAATTTAAAATGACTGAAGAGAATATTTAAAAAATGTTGAGATATCTTTGTTTACTAAAAATTAAGAATAAGGAAAAGTATTCTTAAAAAAATTGTAATGTTTGAAATTTAAACTTCTTCCACAATTTTTATAGGCTTGTTTTAGAATTCTGAAAAACATTACTTTTTGGATTTCAAAACCTTTTGATTTTTTACAAAAATAAAAATTCTAAAATCCATCAGAAAGAATGTTTTTTTTTAATTTTACAACTTTGTTCAATTTAGTTTTACAACTTAGTTTCTTTTTAAAACCCAAATTAATGCCGGAAAAAGAATTATCATCACTAGAACTCATAAATTTCGATAGGTTAAAATTTCATTATTAACTCGCCTAAAATATTAAAAATGTCACTATACATATAAAATTACAAATTTAGTTAAAAATTGATCAACGATAAACTTTATTTCTTCTTTTAGGATTCAAATTTTTTATTGAATACTATTATTAATTCTTTGCAAACAATCTTTATCCAGTTAACTCTTAGGTTTGTTTACGTCTATTTTTGGTTATTTAATTATCTGTCATTTTTATAACACTTGAAGTTGCTAATTTGAAATTGACTTTCATTTTACCGCGTTTGCTATGGTGGGGAGCAAATAACGTGTATGTAAAAATATGTGTGAAGGGGAACGGCTACTTACTGAGCGGGCACTTAGTGAGAGAGTACTGTATATCTAATTGACAAACTTTAGGTATGAACAGACAAACTGAATGAAGGAATGAATGAAAGAGTTTGCGAATTAGTATATATAGATTCTCCTAAATGTTAGCTATTATTCACGGATTTTGAAGTATTCCAAATATTCCCTATTCCTAAGTATTCCCAAGTATTTCCACACATTCGCAAGTACATTCTCAAGTATTCCTTTGAGAATATATTCTTCGAACGCTCAAAAATGAAGTTGACGACCTCTCGATATGATATCAAAATTTTAAAAAATAAATCGCATTTATAAAATTTTTAAAAAATTATCCTATTGCTTCCGCCATAAAGAAACATTTTCCATTTTTGGAAACTTTCGATAAATATTCACGATTATTCAGTATACATTTATATTTAAGATTTAACAGAGCCATTTAAACACTTTAAATAAAATGAGAATAAACTTAAATTAAAATAAACTAAAAACGTGTAAGAATTGAATAAATCTTTTATTTTTGTTTTGTCAGACATTTTGTTACTCATGAATAGTGTCAACAAGTTTAAAAGCCAATCATCATCAATTATGAGGATCTTTTGATGTGCAAAGTTTCAACTGAATCTAAGTGAGACTCTAGGGAACGTTCACTTGTCAGGTACAATTTTGGCACAAGTGGGGCGCAAGTTCTCAAAAGTTGATAAATCAATAGATATTGTTATTCTGACAAAATTAAACAAATACAGTTTTTTAAATAACCCCTTACTAGGATTTAGGATAAAAATGGACTAAGATTAGGTGGGATTAAAAATAAGACCACCTTTAGAAACCTATTATTTTTTTTAGGATTAGGATTAGAAAAAAGACCCCAGTAGAAGCCCAGTATTTTTGTTGGGTTTGAATTAAAAAGAGAACCCCAGTAGAAACTCAGAATTTTTTAGGTTTAGGATTGAAAACAGTACCCCACTAAAAACTCAGATTATTTAAAATAAGGATTAAAAAGAAGACCTCCTTTAGAAACCGTGTATTTTTATTAAGATTAAGATTTGATTGAGGACCCGCTATATAGAAACCCATTTTTTGAGGATTAGGATTGGTTAAAAACACTCCTTCAGAAACCCAGTATTTCTTGAGGATTTGGATCGGAAAGTGTACTCCAGTTGAAACTAGATTTTTAACTATTATTAATTCAAGTTTATAAGGGATTCCAAATATATTCCTGATCACTCTAAAAACAAGTGTCTTATTTTGTCCTCACTTTTAAGACATTTTGGGGTGTCTTAATATTAAACCATTGAGATAGTGTCTTAAAAATGCCTGTAAGACGCTTTCTAAACGTCTTATGTCTTAAAATTAGACACTTGTAAGACACCTGTTTTTACAGTGATTTTTTTCGGTAAAAAAAATAAATTTTAAGCCAAAATCCAATCAAACTTGGGTCAAATCCACCTTCCGCAATGTATTTTAAAGTAAAATTTTACAAAGTTTGGTGTCAAAATATTTCGTATTTTAAGATAAAATCCACGGATAAATTTTGCTTATACCCAGGTAACGTTCATTCTCCACCACATGACCTTAAATTTAACAGTTGGTTCTGTGAACTTTGTGTTTCTTTAATCTCTTTCTTCTTGGAAAATAGATTTATCGACTTTTGAGAATTTGCTCCCTAAACAGAAACATCCACATTTTAGAGAATTTTGAAGACAAAGCTTGAAGAGTTTAGTTTTTTTTTAAAATAATACACATTTATTAACAGAGAGTGTTAAGCTTTTCGTCCAGCTGCAATTAAACCTTTTCAAATTTCTTTAATTAGAAAATAGTTTTGATTTTCTAACTTCACATTTTTAATTAAATAAAATTTTTTCCATAAGTGGTACGAGATTTTTGAACCACATTATTGTATAAAATTAAAGTAAAATACAAAAATAAATAAAAATGTCAATGTGAACAGGCACTTTGTAGAATCACAAAAAAGAACATATAGGTTCTGTTTAAACAATGATTAAATCAAATATATATTAATATCTTCTATTATATTAATACGATACCGAAAAAACTTCGTTCATCGTCGTACAGACTTCAAAGTTCACCTACTTTTTCCAATAGGTTACTTACAAAAATGTTCATTTCACCATGTTATTATAGTTTGTAACAATGCGCACTGGCACTATTCGTGTCAAACATGTTAAACTGAACATTTTTTTATGAACAACATATTGTTGCACATGCGCAGTAGTGCACCACAGCTGTGTAAACGTGCGCACTACTAAACAAACATTTCACATGCGCAGTTGTTTTGTATTGCTGTTACACATGCGCAATCATGCACAGTCATAGTCACACATGTGCTCTAATTAAATTCAAAAATTACGCATGCGCAGTGCTGTACTTCACCAGATAATTAAATTTTCACTACATATAGCATACTTTTTTTAATAAGTGCGCAGTAAATTCCGTCTTATTATTGCGCATGCGTAACACGGTAACATGATATCTGCACATGCGCAAAGGTACTTTTATTTAAAAAATTTGTTAAAATTGTTTTCTTTTCATTATTATTGTAATTAATGACCCATAATAGAAAAGAATATTCAAAATTCAATTTAAATATTGGAATTCAAGAAATTTAATAGAAAAATTTATATTATTGAACATAAAAAATAATAAAAACATTAAAAGTGTATTTAATTTTATTAATTTTAATCTTTTTTTCTTTAAAATGTTTATAAAATGTAACAAATTTTGATCTGAAAGTTTTCAATTTTTCATACTTTTAAAAACCATTTTCTAGGGGTACCGGGGGGGGGGGGGGTTATAAATATTTAACATACTGTCAGAAAATCTTCCATATAATTAGTGTTTAAAAAAGTTTTGTAAAAATTTACTTATTTATTGAGAATAACTAGTTTGAAAGTTCTCCCAATATTCATAAAATTGTACGTGGTAATCTTCTTCTATTATATTAATACGATACCGAAAAAACTTCGTTCATCGTCGTACAGACTTCAAAGTTCACCTACTTTTTCCAATAGGTTACTTACAAAAATGTTCATTTCACCATGTTATTATAGTTTGTAACAATGCGCACTGGCACTATTCGTGTCAAACATGTTAAACTGAACATTTTTTTATGAACAACATATTGTTGCACATGCGCAGTAGTGCACCACAGCTGTGTAAACGTGCGCACTACTAAACAAACATTTCACATGCGCAGTTGTTTTGTATTGCTGTTACACATGCGCAATCATGCACAGTCATAGTCACACATGTGCTCTAATTAAATTCAAAAATTACGCATGCGCAGTGCTGTACTTCACCAGATAATTAAATTTTCACTACATATAGCATACTTTTTTTAATAAGTGCGCAGTAAATTCCGTCTTATTATTGCGCATGCGTAACACGGTAACATGATAACTGCACATGCGCAAAGGTGCTTTTTTTTTTTTTTTTTTTTTTTTTTTTTTTTTTTTTTTTTAATTCCAACGAAAATTAAAATTTCGTTTTTCTCCACTTGTAAAATGTTGTGCGTACAATTTAGTCTCTAAAATTATATGTTTTAAACATTGCATTAAACTTTTTTGCTAACATGTTTTTTAATGTCAATTCATGTGGAAATTGCTAAACAATCATTATTTGTTACGATTTTTACCACTGCGCATACCTAACGTTTGTAGAAAGCTACTGCGCATGTGTAATGTTTGTAAAAAACTACTGCGCATGTGTTAAATCGACAAAAACCTACGCGCAATTTTTTCATTTGTTTTTTAAGAATAATTTTTTATTTTGTATCCTACTTTAAGTATATTTTTCTTACATTTTGAAATAATTAGTTTTTCGAAATAATTTAAATGACAATGTGTCGATTTAGACTATTTTTGGATAAATGAAAATTTTAACGATCACAAAGCTTTTTCTATGTGGAAACAAACATTATTCCAATATAGAAACATAACGGAAATAAACTCAGATTCGAAAATTTAATTTAAAAAAAAATGTAGATCCATTAAGATTTTTTATATTTTTTCTGTGATCATTTACAAAAATAGTTTAGATTATCAAGCTTCAAATTTTGCAATAATAATATAATAGAACTCATACTCAACTAGTACCTATAATCGATCAGTGATAATTCAATTAGACAACATTAATTAATAGCTTCATAATATTGATGTAAATAATACATTACATATTACAAGATTTATTTTTTCCAATATAATAATAATAAAACATAACAATAAAAATTATTGAAATATAAAAAATTTGTAAAAAAAATATTAAACATTCAATTAACAATAAGTTTACTAATATTTTATGAAATGTCCACATCAATAAACAATTAAATTAATATTAATGACCGAGCGAGCGTCAGCGAGCGAGGTTCATTACGCTAGTATGTATTAAATTCATGCTTCGTCTTTTTTTTAGCTTTTTATTAATATTTTCTCTATTTCCTTATTCTCTTTTCTTTTCATTACTGCTTCTTCGGTTTTTTTGCTTTTTTCTTCAATTATTTCTTGTAGCTTTTTTGTTGTTCTCTTTTTGATTCACCACTTTTTTTTTAGAAATAAAATCTTTCTTTGGAATCTTTTCTTTCACTAAAAGCACGTATATCTAAACTTATATTAACTCACAGTGCTCATTATACAACACAGTTGTCATTATTCAAAACATATTTGTAGGTTCGGTCAATCAACTTTTTGTATTGCATGTCATAATAGATGCGTGCGCATAAAATGCTGTACACATTACTACATTCAAAAATAAATAATGAACATATTAAAAATATTAAAAATTGTTAACACTTTTAAATATTATAATATTTACTTTATCTTTAAATAACTTTACTTTAAATGTTTCCGTCTCAAATATATAATTTAAATAATTAAATATCAAAAAGGACTTTCACCCTACTGAGTGCAAAATTCTGGGTTCTGATGCTAAGTAGTAACTTTTAAAGCAATTTTAAATAAATTAAAAACAATTTTCTAGAAGTGTTAAGCAATAATAATGTTCTTAATTTATAAAAATTATAAAATATTAGTTTGTAATGCATTATTTATTCAAACAAAATTTTATTCTACTATTTTAGGCTGATTCGTAGTAATTGGAGTATTCGTAGTAATTGGTAGATTTACCCTAACTTTTTTTTCCCCTTTTGTTTTCTTTAGTTTCATTTTTGTTTACTTATATTATATCAGTTGCACGTATGTTTAAAATTTTTTAACTTTTATGATAAGAATTATTAGTTTATTATGATCATCTGTTATTCTGATTATATCCGTGGCCACGACGTTTTGATGCAGTCTTATTTTATGTATACCCTGTTCTTTTGAGGGCTCTCTAGCCCTATTAACTTTTATTTATTAATAAATAAATAAATAAATATATCTACTTATTCGAAAAACATGAGGACAACTTTAAGCACTGACCCTAAAAACTTGAGAAAATATTCAGGAAATATAAGTCTGATGCTCGACAAATCTAGTTTAAAATAAGAATCCGATGAAGGAAATATTTTTAAGCTTTAATTTTTTCCCAATATCTGATTTCCAGGTAATTTTAGATTTATCTTTGAAAAAAGCAAGTTTTTGTGTTCGATTGGTTTCTTTTTTTTTTTGTTCTCAAGAAAACGAAAGTTCAACATCTTCCAAAATTAAAGCTTGAAACGTGGCCCAAATGAGAAATCGATTCTCCTTCGGTTCAGTCAGCAACTGTTGAAGCACAATGAAACTGTTATTACATTACAACTGGGAAACATCAAAGGCTATTATACATGCGGCTTGTCGAAATTAGTCTGAAAACTATAAACTTGATAATTCCCATAATTTGATTTCACACCCTAACTATTTCACTATTTTTGCATAAAGCATGCATGAAAAAGAACTTATAATGAATCTTTTGCGCCAAGAGAAAATATTTTTCTCTGTCTTTGAAAAATAAAAACTTAATTACTTCTTTTGTCTCTCGCGTAAAAATTTCAAGAGGCTCTTATTTGAATATTTTTCAACCTGCAGTTAATTGAGATGAAGAATTGTTTATTTGAATTGCAAATCTGGATGCTTTACTTTCAATTTTATTGAATTCTCTTAATTGTAATATTTGTATTTTTAGTCACTGTATAATAAAAAAGATTTGTAATTTTTCTATTTTAATAATTATAATAAAAAATGTGAATATAATAGCAAATAAAGTTTTATAAAATTGTCTTCAAAGACTGTTCATTAGACTAATAACAAGAATTTTTTTTTGCTTTTTAAGTAAAAAAAGAAAAAAAATTTTGCTGAGCAGTTGGATGTTAGTTGAATTAAGGCGATTCACTTTTTAATCGAAGACTTGAGCAAACGTTGAGGAAATTGCCTCGGAACAATCCAATTATCTTATAAATGAAGTTTAGTGAATTAATGACTGAGTCAATTAAGAAAATGAATTGTTTCAGAAATCAATTGTTGTCACTTTTACTTGCAAGGATCCCAGGTGAGACCTCCAGGACAGTCCTCCTCGGTGAGAAGATCGCATTCAAGAGGTGAGCACACACACGACAAAGCTTTTGCAACCGCGACTGATAAAACCACAATACCACCAAGTAAAACTAGCGGGACCCTCATTTTTGTTCAAATGGTCCTGTCCACTAACACACGGTTCCTTATGACCTATACAATGCCACTGGGAACCAAAAGTTTGTCCCATTCATCGGTTTTCTCAATCTTGGTCTTCTCTTTTTACACTTGAAATAACTTTTACCTCGTTCTCTACCTGCGATCTTCGAACTTTACATACTAACTTCATAAATTGTCTTAAATGCACTTTTATCTACACGTACAATTGATTTATATTATTTTAACTCCTTTTTTCAACGTTTATTTTTCATATTTAAAAATCCTCACACTTTTCCTACATTATTATTTCTTTATTTTTGTTTATTGTGCGTTTTGATTGATTCTACTTTCTCCGCAAGTCTGTGTTTAAAAATAATTTAAATTATGACTTCACTGCAAAAAGTAGGCATCTTAACTTAAGATACATTTGTAGTCAATTTTAATAAGATGTTTCCAATAAGTTAGCAAAAACATTTTAAAATGCATTAGTTAGAAAATATTTGTTAGAAAATATAAAATACTTTAAACAGTTTAAAAATGACCGCAATGTATTTTAAGATGTTTCTTTTTACAGTGAATTTTTCATTTATACGTAAACAAATTCTTCATTTCATCAATCGTATTCGATATTTTGATTATATTTTGTAATTCAGAATCATATTACTTCTATTTTTAAATATTTCATCACTTTTACGAAGAAAAACGAAATTTTTATATTAGAAACAAATTCAGTTCTGTAAAGTATCAAATCTTTTTTGTTATCTTGAAAATTTTTCCATCACCTTAGCAATTGGAGTTGTAATGTCCTAATACCAACACCTATTAACAGGTTTAGCTGTGACAGTAAACCCAATATTAGGACAACAACCTAAATTTATTAAGGCGACAAATCAGACTTGTTAGTTCTGAATTACCAACTCTATCTTAAATACAAGAATTACTTTTTCTCCGCAAGCAAATTTATTTTGACATATAAAATGCACGCATAATTTTTGTAGGTCGATTTCTGAAAAATGAAAACTTCAACTTCACGCTAGAATATAATTTTTTAAACGGTAAGGCGTCTTGTATTTTTAAAATTAATTGCAACAATTTTTATTACGAAAGTAATTAGAAAATTCTGTACTAAAGGATTCGTATTTAAATTAAAATAAATATGCATATCACTTCACAAAAGATTGATGCTTGTGTCAACTCTAAAAATATGAAGTAAAATGCATAATTTTATTTTAAAAAAGACATTGACTTGTAACTTCAAATAATAAGTTTTAAGTTTAAAAAAAATACTTCAAATTTAATGTTAAAACACGAGGTTCGTAACTCATATCCAGTATAAATTAAATTTATGGAAAGTTTTTTAATTGCTTTATAAATTTAAATTTGTCTAATTTAAAATTAACAAAACATTCTATTCGGGTTGTTCAAATGTTTAAAGCTATGTACCTGCATTCGCATAAGAAGTTTTCATTACTTCTGACAATTAAAGTTTATATTACTAGCAACGCATCCTAATTATAAGATAACACTTTTGATGAAATGAATAAATGTAAATGAAACCTTTTTTTTTGTATCCAAGAAATCTGTGTCTTAGGTATGTTTTTGATTTTGATACGATTAGATTATATTTTTAATTTGTTTATTCTCATTATCATTTTGTAAAAAAAAATCCAAAGATTAATTTAATCGAAAAAAATCAAAATCCTTGTCAGGTAATAATTTAAAGGAAGAAAGAGGATTTAGAAGAATGTGTTTAAAAAGTGTCATAGTTTCATTTTCACACACGTTTTTCGCGCATTGTGCCCTTAGAATTCGGAATGTCAAAGGTATTTCCGGATAAAAGGTGAGACGCGAAAGGTTCTGCGACCAGGACAAAACTAACGTTGAAACGCGTCGGGACGCCGGGCGTCGTGACGCTTGCGTCTGCGCTGTCAACAACCACACACTTAAATTTTCTACACAACCCCTAACTGGTAATATCGGATCTCGATGAGCGGCTCGCTCGTCATCATATTTATCCTTAAAAGTATATATTTATTTTGCACTCTTCATATAATATTAAAATAAAATTTCAAAACGGGTTGCATTTTGTATGAAAGCCATTTCCGTAATCGGTATTTTAAATTTATTATACACATTAAAAGTGAAATCCAAAAATATCATCATTAAATTTAACATAAATATTGCATTCAATGCATACTATATTAAAATCCATTAAGCAAAATTAACATTTCATTAAACTGAATTAGCAGTGAAATAAAATCTCCCCTTTTAGTCTCAAAAAGGAAATTGATAAAATGTGTGATCTATTTTTCGAATGTTTCGGCCCAAAATTAGAGAGCAGATGAGACAGATGATAATTATAGCGTATCTGCAAAATTATATGATTAAGATTTCTCAAATTTATAAATTTCATTTCACCGAAATTTAAGATCCAGAATGACAATTCAATTTTATAAGGTTCGAATTTCCATCCTATATGAACTCTATTCTCTTTATTGATATCTACCCTGCTGGAAATAACGGGATAGAAACTTTATCCATTCGAATCTTTTTTATCTTTAAGGTTAAAAAGAATAAACTTTGTATATCCTTTTTTATTCACGCCTATTTCTTTATTTTTTGTTTTATTCCACC
Organism: Ganaspis brasiliensis; assembly: GCA_037103525.1. NCBI lineage: Eukaryota > Metazoa > Arthropoda > Insecta > Hymenoptera > Figitidae > Ganaspis > Ganaspis brasiliensis. The sequence continues at coordinate 330,508 of JAZKLR010000448.1, forward strand.
AATTCATTTAAATTCCTATTTCTATCCATTGCAATGTCTATCTTTTCTAATCCCAACAACTTTATCCATTTAAATCTATCCATCTCTATTCTCCAAATGAACCTGTCAACTTTAATCTCCAATTTTGTATCTAAACTAATCTTTCATTTATCCACTTTAATCTTTTTTTCCATGCTAAATCTGAATAACAATTAATCTTCCTCAATCCCTTCTTTTTCATATACATACAGATAAATCATTTTAAATCCGACGTAAATCTTCCTTTATCCCATTTAAAAATACGAAGCAGTATACCCATTTTTGTTCACGATTTTCTATTTAAATTTATTTTCTCTTTTTATTTATTTTATTTCCTTTTAAGCTTTTGCCTATTTAAATAATAAACAAACTGCTTAAATTCATTATTTTCAAACTAAATAAATAGTTTTTTATCCCTGATTTTCTTTCCAACTTTCCTTCTCTTTATTCATTTTAATCTTTTTTATTAATTCCAAATATATGAGTAACAACCAATCTTTTTCAATCCTTCCTTTTCATATTCAGGTAAATCATTTTGAATCCCATACTGTAAAAAGAGAATCTTAATTTAAGAGTTGTCTTAAATTCAGCAAGCCCTGCTATATAAATGTTTATGTAAAAAAATACTATCTTAGGTGCATTCTACGTAAAGCGGACATCCCAAAATTTGTAATGTGAAAAACATAATTTTTAAAATGCTGTTTTTTTCCCATTATAATGTATATGAAATGTAAAAAATTATGTCTCTTTTTTATAGTTAATTTTAAACGGTCTTTAATGTGCTGGGTTTGATTTTTCAAATTAAATTAATTTTCTTTGAGAAAAGTGAAAGTTAGAGATTTAGGATCATTTTTCATAACCTCCGACCATTTAAGAATTTTCTTACATTGGCTTAAAAAAGAGTTTAAGGATTGGAGAAATTGTATACAAAATGACTAGCAACTTTTTTGGGTTTAATAGTTATTTAATTTATATTTTACTCAAATATTTTTGTTTTGGGGTTAGAAGTTTTTGATGTATACGCAACGGTGTTTACGGTAATGTTTAAAAACAAAAGACTCAAGTTGTGTAATATTTTAAACTTATTTAAATTTTTATCTGTTTATGATTTATAATGTTATTATTGATCTTTGAAAGGTAAATAAATTAAAGAATTTAATCCGTGAAAGATAAAAATGTTTATCTTTTACGGATATAAATTTAGACATGTTCAAAATATTATTTATCTCAAGTCTTTTTTTTAAACATTGCCATAAACACTTTTCCGTATACATCCAAAACATTATTTTAACCACAAATTAACCAATGTTTACATTATTTTTTAAGCCATTGTAAGAAAATTCTTAAATGGTCGGAGGTCATGAAAAATGATCTTCAATCTTTAGTTTTCACTTTTCTCAAAGAAAATTAATTTAATTTGAAAAATCAAACCCAGCGCATTAAAGACCGATTAATTTACTACAAAGAAGAGCCATAATTTTTTACATTTCATACATTTTTATGGAAAAAACAGCATTTTAAAAATTATGTTTTTCACTTTACAAATTTTGGGATGTCCGCTTTACGTAAAATGCCCTCTTAATAAAGATGAATTTACAATAACTACAAATTTACCTTTTTAAATTTATTAGTACATCACATTTTTATGCAAATTTGATCCATTTTTTAATCTCTTTATTCATTTTAAAGTTTTTTATCCATTCCAAATGTGAATAATTTCCAATCCTTTTCAATCCATCCTTTCAATATCCAGATAAATCATTTTGAACCTCATTTAAATTATATTTCTTATTCCATTGAAAACTACGAAACAGTATATCCATTATATATTCACCTTATTAACCTCATTAATTCTACACCTTATTTTATCAACAATTTTAAATATAATATTTAAATTCTTATTCCATTGAAAACTACGAAACAGCATATCCATTTTTAGCCCTGATTTTTTATCCAAATTTTTCTTCTCTTTATACATTTAAATTTTTTTTTTCACTTCTAAACGTGAATAACAAACAATATTTTTTAATTCTTACCTCTATTCAAATAAATATAATATTGAATAAAATTATTGCTCTTTTATTTTCTATGATAATTTCTTAATTCAAAATTTTGAATCCTTAGTAAAAAAAGAATAAAAAAGTACTAGAGTAACAGGTACAGTGACCGACCCCCTGACAGTGAACGACACCCGTCGTAAAAAAGGTTAATTATTAACATATTTACACATTAATATACATTGTATTTTATTAAATTGAGAAAAATGGTTCATTACGAAACTTTTAAACTAATGCCAATACATAATAATTAAAAATAATCAAGGAAATTCTGTTTTTTAAAAATGAGGTTAGGTGTGTTTCGTTTTTCCATCAAAATTTACGAAAACGACAAGAGCATCAGTGAACCAAAAGTAAGTTTATTTTTTAAACACAACTGTTTTAATAAGTCAGGTTTGCATAATTTGCTTTAAAACAAGTGTAATTAGTAATGTGAGACTTAAAAAACATATAATTACCATATAATTTTCCCCAATGACAGTGAACGACAGGGGAATGTCGTTCAATAATTTCTATAAATTTCTCAATTTTCAGTGAACGACACCATATAAAAACTTGACAACTGAATTATTTGTTCATGATTATTTAAATATTGCATTATCACAAATTAATGTTATTAATGCTTGTAATAGTTAATTTGCAAATGCTTAGTATAAAAACTTATTAAATTATTTAAAAAATCTATTCAATATGCAATACATGACGAGGCTTCCATTTTTTTCTCAATTGTGTTATTAATTAAGAGTAGAAAATTTAATTATATGAAAAAACTGAAAATTATTATATTTACAATTGTTTAAAGAATTTAATATTGTTAACTGTCCAATCTATTATTACGACTAGAGACTTTTATTTTGTTCTCAGTTGTTAAATTTATTAAGCATAACATTTAATTATATGAAAGAGGTAAAAATATTATTTTTAAAATTGTTTAAATAATTCATTGTTGCTAATTTTTCAATATATTGAACAAAAAATAGAAGGCTAAACATTTCTAGTATTTTCTCATTTATGCACATTTTCAAGATCAGAACAACTATTTATAAGAAAAATTAAAAATTATTATTTTTAAAATTGTTTAAATAATTTCTTGTTGTCAATTTTCCAATATGTTGCATATAAAGCTAAACACTTCTATAGACTATAGAAAATATTTATAAAATATATTTATTATCAACATATTTTTAAATAAAAAATAATTAATTCTTTAAAGAATTTAATAAGATTTTATACTATTCTTTGTACATCAAAAATACACAAACATTATTTCGATTCTATGGACTCGGAAGAATTGATATGTTGTAATTATTATTTATTATTTTAATACGTTTCGTAAGACATTTTCTTCATTTTTATTGTTTTAAAAACAATAAACAACGTTTTTTACGATTTCGTGAATTTTTCACAGTTTTTAAATTTTAAATATTTATATTTAAATAAATATAAATGAATAAATGAATTAATTATTATTAATTTATTTAAATTTATTCTGTTTGGTAAGCGAGAGCAAAAATTATATCCAATGAGATACTCATCCTTTCAAAAGAAAAAAGTGGATAAATATAACATATGTTATATTTATGTATTATATAATACATAATTATTTCTAAAATGTCAAATTGGTTTAGAATCTGCATAAAATTTAAATTATGGGCACATGGTCATATTTTTAATTACATTTTTTATTTCTGAAAAAATTGGCTAGGTATCGAAATTATACGCAGTCTGGAAATGTATTTTTAAGGTTATGTTAATTTTCCCTTTGCAACATCCTTAAAAAGAAGTCTTCTCTATAAATATATTATATTTTTTCATTTGTAATCAAGAAAATGTGTTAGTTTATGTTCGATATTGTTAAAATATTAAATATTTTAACTTATTTCACTTTCAGAAATAAATATATTTAACAAATAAGAAAAGGTGTCGTTCACTGTCCACGACGCTATGTCGTTCACTGAAAAAAGGGTGTCGTTCACTGTTTTCGTAGAAGGCATTTGAAAACTATTATTATTAATTTTTCATAAAGCTTTCGATAATTTCACACACATAAATATAAAATTAAAACCTTAATCTGTCATTTACAGTTTATTTCATAACTAAAACTATAATAGGTAAGATTATAACTTCACTCAAATTTGAAACTATGCTCAGGGTGTCGGTCACTGTACCCGTTACCCTATTTTTTAAAAATATTTTGCAATACCTTTTTCGCTAATACATTTTTATGTTATAATAGTTTGTATTTCTGACGAAAATTTCTAATTGAATTTCATTCCGTTTGAATAAATTTTAATCAGTATTCTTTCGAGTCAATTCAAAATTTATTTCCGAGCCAATCAGTTTTTATCTGAATCTAAAAATAGATGTAACTTGACGAAAATTTCTTTCCGAAACTAAATTGTAATTTGTATTAATCCTGTTATTTCATTCCGAATCAATCTGTTCCAATTCTAATCGGATTTATTTGGATTTGAAACAGATGGATTCTGATTAAAATAACATGCTTTGAAAAGAATTTTTGGCAAGTTACATCCATTTTTAGATTCAGATAAAAACTAATTGGCTCGGAAAAAACTTTGGAATGCCTCGGAAATAGATATTACATTAAATAGAAATTAGAAAAAAATTGCCCTGAATAAAAATCCTGTAAAAAACATATTGTAGTGAGTGATCAGTAGAGCAAATAGAGGTTATTTTAGTTGAAAATTCGAATCTTTTAAATTTACGGTAAATTGTCTTTCTGAATCTTAAATTTCGGTCACATAAAATCTATATAAATTGAAATTTTTCATGTGCCTCATGTGAGGGTGGTTAGCTCCCAATACAGTAAAAGGTACACCTGTATTAAGACACTCAAATCCACCCTCGGAACTGTCTTACGACTTCAAGGGTGATGTCCCATTCCGTCGCCTAGGCGACCTTATCCCTTAACAGCACTTCAGAGCATCTGATTCTTTTTCAGCTTCCAGGACTTATGAAAAAAAGGCAACAAACGGGACCCAACAGGAGCTGGTTCTTTAACTATTGACTTATTCTTCCGTAAAAAGCTGCAAAAGACCTTTTGTACAGGTTTAAAGGATGTGGCCCGCAGCCATGTAAACTAACCCTAAAATGAAAAAAAACAAAGTTACCCCTAGTTCGTCGAGAATAGTGGGAAAGTTACGAAGAGGAATCAAACTCCAACCCCAATTCAGTCCAGAATCCCGACAACGCTCTGTTAAAGGTTACTTTCGTCTAGACGACGAACAGCCATGTTAATGAGTACAAATGGCAGAAATAAGAGTAGAAAAAGGACACAGGTTACAACTTTATAGACTGGGGTGGTCCATAAAGACGAAAGACTAAAATGATTTGCTCCTACCCGCCAAAAAGTTTCCAAATCAATAAACAAATTCCCCTATTTTTTTTTTAATAGACAATATTTAGGGGTGGCGCAAACCCCTTGAAATTTCACACTGATTTTACATGGGAAAAACACACTTTTTTGTAAATTCGCTCCAAAAACCTTAAAAAATCATTTAAAACATCAATACAGCGAATCACATTTTGAAAAGTCCTCAAAGAACAATATTCCATAATTTCTTTAATAATTTATTAAAATTAACTATTTTTTATAGGGTTATAATCAACCCCCATAAATGCATAAATTTCAACTAAATAGTAACATATCGTCAATTAATGAATGTTTATATATATATTTTTGTATTTTTCATTTGTTTAAACAATTCATTATGGTCAATTTACTGCGAGGGGGTATTTTCTTGCGTATTGGAGTGTACACCTCTTTGGTAATAGCCATGTATTACTCGTAATATCACGTAATAGTGCGTAATAGTCAGTAATATTGCGTATTGATAGGTGATAGTTATGTAATAGTAAGTAATATTGTGTAATAGTCCCGTAATATTGCGTAATAGTAACTGTTCTTTGCATAGCTTAAGTCATTAAATGATTAATTAATTAGAAAAGAATATATTGCACTTCCAATTGCTTATATTTGGATTTGAATTAGGCGCCAATACAAGCTACCCCCACAGCACCGAAAATTTCCTGAAAATGTATTAAAGATTTATTTGCAAACTTCGGAATATTTAGGTGCAAAGCTTAGCGAAAATTGTGTAAAGATTTAAATGTCCCGATTAAATAAATGTTTAGCGTAAAAGTTGACTGAACATTTAAATTTACATTTTCGTGAAATTTTCGTCGCGAAAGTTTCCTGAACATTTAAATTTACATTTTCGTGAAATGTTCGTCGTGAAAGTTGACTGAAGATTAAAATTAAATTTTCGTGAAATGTTTGTCGCAAAAGTTGATTCAACATTTAAATTAAATTTTCGTGAAATTTTCGTAGTTAAATTTGACTGAACATTTAAACTGAATATTTGTGAAATGTTTGTCGCAAAAGTGGATTGAACATTTAAGTGAATATTTGAGAAATGTTTGTCGCAAAAGTGAATTAAACATTTAAGTGAATATTTGCTAAATGTTGAGCGGAAGGTTGACCGAATAAAAAAATTATATTAAATAGAAGGGGAACAAGTAAATTAAACAGTAATTAAATTAATATAAACACATTTCTTGAATAAAATTTTGAAGATTCTGTAACGTTTTACAAATCCTTAATCTAATACAATCTTTCAACTTACAATTTCCTGTGTGTTCTATTTAATATAATTTTTTTTATTTGGTCAACTTTCCGCTCAACATTTAGCAAATATTCACTTAAATGTTCAATCTACTTTTGCGACAAACATTTCACAAATATTCAGTTTAAATGTTCAGTCAAATTTCACTACGATAATTTCACGAAAATTTAATTTAAATGTTGAATCAACTTTTGCGACAAACATTTCACGAAAATTTAATTTAAATCTTCAGTCAACTTTCACGACGAACATTTCACGAAAATGTAAATTTAAATGTTCAGGAAACTTTCGCGACGAAAATTTTACGAAAATGTAAATTTAAATGTTCAGTCAACTTTTACGCTAAACATTTATTTAATCGGGACATTTAAATTTTTACACAATTTTCGCTAAGCTTTGCACCTAAATATTCCGAAGTTTGCAAATAAATCTTTAATACATTTTCAGGAAATTTTCGGTGCTGTGGGGGTAATAATACTACACTGTAAAAAAATTCGTTGTATTTTTCTCGCTCGTTTTATACATTTTTATTCTTGTAAATTAATGAAAATTTTTCATTTCGTTCTATGTGAGTTATTTATTTATTTAAAGTAAATAATAATATGTTCTTATGACTACTGTGTTCATTAAGCTTGATTTTAAATGTTTCGTCAATGGTTTGATAATTTTTAATAAACTGTTCTCGTTCGTTTTATACAACGTGTTAATTCGAGAAAAAAACCGAAAATTGGTTCGATTTATCATCTTCCTAAAGAAGGAAATTTTCAGGTATTTAAAAAAAATTATCTAAAATGAAAAGAATTAAGTTTTTTTTATAGTATTAGACTTTAATTTGTCAATTTTTCATCATAGAAATAGTCATTTGAAACAAGGAACAAACCATGTTCTCAGGGCTGTTATTGATTTAAATCACTTTGATTTAAATCATTGGAAAGTTTGCATTAAAATCATGATTTAAATCAAAAGTTTACAATTCTCCGGTGCATGTAACACATCACAAACCATAAACAAAACCCACAAATTTGTGGATAAATCTTAAAAATTTTAATATTTTAATCTTTATAAAATTTAAAAAATTGTGCTAATACAGATGATCAAAATACCTACGATTTACAAATCTTTGGTATGAAGATAGCAAAAAAAATATTACATTTTTATATCTTCATGTCCTTATAATTATATAAATTCCAATTAAGTCATATTCCAATTTGTTCCAACTTTTAAATTTCAATTAATTCAAATTTGAATGGATATTAATTAATGCAAAGTAATTAAATAATATTAATTCTTTTTTATACTCACAATAATCCTTTTTTTAATATTCTTACAAGATTTCCAAGAGATTTCAATTTTTTTAAACTATTTATATTAATTTTTATCTTATAATTTCTTATTTTAACAAAATTTTAAGTTTTTTCTACTTTTACTTTTGATATTTTTTATTCGTCTTTTTATTTTTGGATTTTCTTTAATTTTTCTCTTTTTATGCAAATTATTTAATATTATTTTAAACAATTCCGTTATTATAACATTCACTAAACTTTTTATTTCGTTGATTTTCATAATTATTTACATATTTTTAAAAATAAATACCCTTATTTTTTTGGTAAGTTTATTCAATTTTATTTAAGAATAGAATCTTGTCTATTCTTTGCGAGATTTTTTGCAAACTTACTTATTCTTCCATAAAGTTTGTAGATTTTCTTTATTTTTGTAAATTTATTTGTTGGACTTATTTAAAGTGTAATATTATAAAAATGGGTTTTGTTTAATTTGCTTAAACTTTTTTTATTTTTAAAGGATTTTTAAGTTTCTTTTATCGACTTCCTTTTTATTTATCTTGATATTGTATACATTTTTTAATTTTATTTTTTGTACTTTTTATATTTTTTACTTTGTTAGATTTAAGAAAAAAGCATTTCTCTATTTTCAACATATTTATTTAATTTTCTCAAAGTTTCACTATTTTTTTAATTCTTTTTTGCGTTTAATTAATTCTCTAATTTTTGTTATCATTTTTATATTTCTAAGAAGCATTTTTCCTTCTTTTCAATTGTTTATTTTTTATCTTATATGTAATTACGAATTTTTGAAAACATTTATTTGGTGCTTTTTTTACATTTTTAAATTTCCCAATTTTCTACTTTTTTGATTTTCCATTAAATTTATAAAATAATTCTCTAATTTTTCTAAATTTAAAATTTTGTTCTCTTTAGTAATATATTTTAACGTTTTCTTAATTATCTTCTTATTTATTATTTTAATTTAAAAAAATGGCCGTAAATAGTTTAATTTTTTGAAAAGAGTTTCTACTTTTTTTATATAATTATGTCACTGTTTCATTCTTGTGTTGTTTTTTAATTTTTTCTTTAATTAACTGCGTACAAATAAACATTTGGAGATTTTAAATACTGATTATGTTTTTAAAAAAGTCAATTTTTGACTTAAATCAAATAAATCCGATTTTTTTTTTTTAAATCATGGTTTTTATCAGCCCTGCATGTTCTATTTCACCCGGACAATTTCGTCTCTCTCGGAATTATCTTTTTTTAATAATTTTTTATAAACTGAGAAAAAATGAAAGAAAATTATAACGGCTTCACAAGCCAATGTATATGGATGTTAATTAATATTAAAGTATTTTACAAAAATTCAAAAAAGCTATTCCAACTCTTCCGGACTCACTCTTAATTAAGTTTATTTCTTTTTATATGTGAGTTATTTATTGTAGATTTAAAGAAAATATGTTCTTATGACTGAATTTTTAGTATTTATTTATTTATTTCATTCAAAATATTTAATATTACACCTGTAATATTGTGTAATACTCATGTAATGTACCGTAATATACCGTAATATATCGTATTATTTTGGTAATATAGCGTATTGGCGTAATACTAGCGTAATAGGCGTATTAGATACGTATTAGTCGTAATATACGTAATAGGGATTACTCTGTACTTCTTTTTTTTAAAGAAAATACCCCCTCGATTTACTGCTATTATTCAAATAAACCTAGCAATTGTTTAAACAAATTATTGTTAATAATGATTAACTTTTGATAAATGCACCTAGAAAGACACAACTTTTTCCTAATTTTACAAATTAAGGAGCTCTAGTTAGAAAAAGACAAATTATTGACTATAATTTATTATTTTTACTTCGTTTAAACAATGTATAATTGTTAATTTATATTTTTTATCCTAAAATACCTAGCGATTTGTATATTTCTTACCTTGGAAATTGTGTATTTTTAAAGCAATAAGATATTTAGCGACATTTTCTGTAGCCATCACTTAAAATTGTTTAAACAAATTATTGTTAATAATTATTACTTCTTTACAAATGCGCCTAGAACGACACATCTTGTAAAAATTGGAAAAGTTTGTGACTTTCTTGGTTTGTTGGTAAAGAATTATTGTTTATTAACAAAAATTTGTTTAAACAATGAAAGACGTCAGTTTCAATTAATTTTGTTGAATATTTTACACTTAAACAATCAAATAAACAATTATCGAAAATTTGTGTCTTTCTAGGTGCATTCCCGAGTCGAAATTTTAAAGCTACTTTGAAGCTCATGAGGAACTTTAGCTTCTACTTAACGACTTCTTAATTTTTAGCCTCTTCTTTACTTCTAATAATAATATTTCCTTCTACTTTACGTCTATACACATGTTTCATTTTTCCAATCATTAAAATTAGCAGCTCTTTTAAAGCTCCACATTCCCAGTTATAAAGAAATGAAAATTTTTATTCTACTTTAAACCTGCAAGTGAAACTCAGTCATTTTTCCATTGAAATATACTTTTTTATTTAACATATAAGAAAAACGGGAGTTAAACTAACTTTTTCTTCAATTATTGTTCCTCTGATTAGCCCTTAAGAGGAAAAAATTTTAATCTATAACCAAAACCCAATAATTTGTAAAATTAGGGAAAATGTGTATCTTTCTAGATGCACTTGTAAAAAAATAACAATTATTAACAATAATTTGTTTAAACAATTTTGAGTGGTGATTGTTGTTAATTTTGATAAATATCTTATTTTTTCAATATAAAAAGTAAACAAATTAAAAAACTACTACTTGCTAGGTGTTTTTAAATGTTATAAATTAACAATAATAAATTATTTTAAAATATAAAAATAATAATTTATGGTCAATAATTTTTATTTTTCTAACCAGAGCCCAGTAATTTATTTGTAAAATTAGGAAAAATTTGTATCTTCCTAGGTGTATTTGTAAAGAATTAGTAATTACTAGCAATAATTTGTTTAAAAAATTAAAATTGATGAAAATAAAATTAAAAAAATGTATATAAAAAGTCCAGAAAAGAAAATTAAAAATCCTTCAGAAAAAAAAAGTTTGGGCAAATTAAACCAAAAACATTTTTATAATATTACACTGAAAGCAAGTCCAACAATAAATTTAGAAAAATAAAGAAAATCGAAAAATTCTATAAAAGAATAAGCACTAAGTTTGCAAAAAACCTCGCAAAAACTATCCAAGATTTAAAAACAAATTGAATAGGTGCATTAATAAAAAAAAAGCGTATTTATTTTTAAAAATATGAAAAAACTTATGAAACTCAACGAAATAATAATAAATAATAATTATTATTTATAATTTATTTATCAATAAAATAAAATGACGAATACAACAGCAAAAAATATCATTAGTAAAAGGAGAAAAAATCTTTAAATTTTGTAAAAATAAGAAATTATAAGATAAAATTTAAACAGTTTCGAAAAAGAAACTGAATTCGAAACTAAAGAAGAATTACAAATATTGTAAGATTTAAAAAAGGGTTATTGTGAATATGAAAAATAATTAATATTATTTAATTATTTTGCATTAACTAATGTGTCTTTAAATTTGAATTAATTGACATTTAAAAGTTTGAAAAAATTGGAATATGAGTTTATTGACGTTTGGAATTTATTTAAATTATAATGACCTAAAGATATAAAAATTTGATATTATTTTTTGCTATCTTCATACCAAAAATTTGTAAATCGTAGGTAATTTGATTATTTATATTAGCCCAATTATTTAAATTCTATAAAGATTAAAATATTAAAATTGAAATTTTTAAGATTTATCCACAAATTTGTGGTTTTTTTTATGGTTTGTGATTTTTTACATGCAGTATTAGATATCCGGAGAATTGTAAAGTTTTTTTTTATTTAAATCATGATTTTAATGCAAATGCTTCAATGATTTAAATCAATATCAGTCTGTAACTTGACAATAATAAATTGTTTAACCAAATGAAAAATACATAAAAATCTCCGTAAACATTCAGAAATTGGCGATATCTAACAATTTTGTTGAAAAGTCCTAAAAAAACTATTCGTAATTTGTATCATAAGGACACTGAGAAAATTAAATATTAAGTTCATAAGCGTCAGTAGCGTAGTGGTTAGTGCGTTAGATTATAAGTGCGTAGGTCGTTATGTCGTGGGTTCGAATCCCCACTTGCGTTATAATAATTTATTTAGTAAGTTTAGACTATTTCCAGCTTGTGTGTATTAAGTGTGACGAATTCTAAAAGCGCATGAATTTTGAATATTTATTTTATATTTTTTTTATAATTTCATTCATATTAATTTCAGTTTTATTTGTAAAAACAGATTCTTTCTTTGTTTAGACTTTAGAAGATCAATAAAAAGGGGGTCTTGAGCGTTAAAAGAGGCCTTAATATAGTTGAATATTAGCTTCTACTTTAACGTTCTCATCGCGGAAACAGGAAATTTCTTCCAATAATAGCACCAAAGTAGAAGCTAAATTGTATTGAATTTGCTTCTACTTTAAACCTCTATTTCCTAAAAATTTTGGACTATGTAGCGTTAAAGTAGCCTCAAAATTTCGACTCGGGTTTGTTTCATTTTAAATATTAAAAATAGTAAATTTAGAAAAAAACTACAACTCGCTGGGTTTATTTGAATAAGACTTAAAAATTAACAAAAACAATTTGTTTGAACAAATTAAAAATTAATAACTTATAGTCAATTATTTTGATTATTCTAACCAGAGCCCATTAATTTGTAAAATTAGGAAAAAGTTCTGACTTTCTATCACTGCAAAAACAGGTGTCTTAAATTGTTCAAAAATGTCTTAAATTAAGACATTTTTCGTGTCTTGGACACAAAAAGTATCTTAATTTAAGACATTTTGTCCATTTTGATACCATGTTTTTGCAGTGTAGGTGCATTTGTAAAGAATTAATTATTATTAACAATAATTTGTTTAAAGATTTACAAATTGTTGTTGTGGTTGATTTTACTATATACTTTTTTTAATTTTAAATGTGAAAAATAGTTAAGTCAGAAAAAACTTTAACTCGATGGGTTTATTTGAATAAAAGTTAAAAATTAACAATAACAATTTGTTTAAACAAATTAAAAATTAATAACTTAGAGTCAATTATTTTTATTATTCTAACCAGAGCCCATTAATTTGTAAAATTAGGAAAATGTTGTGTCTTTCAGTCTTTCTAGGTGCATTTGTAAAGAATTAATTATTATTAACAATAATTTGTTTAAACAATTGTAAATGGATGTTGTGATTAATTTTACTGAAACATTTTTCTAATTTTAAATATAAAAAATAGTTAATTCAGAAGAAACTACCACTTGCTAGGTTTATTTGGATATAAGAGTTAAAAATTAATAATAATAATAATTTGTTTAAACAAACTGTAACTAGTAAATAATAGTCAATAATTGACCAGAGCTCATTAATTTGTAAAATTAGGAAAATGTTGAGTCTTTTTAAGTGTATTTGTAAATAATTAATTATTATTAACAATAATTTGTTAATAAATTATCATATAAATTATGGAATATTGCTCTTTGAGGACTTTTTAAGATGCGATTCGCTGTATTGATGTTTTAAATGATTTTTGAGGATATTGTAGCTAATTTACGAAAAAGTGCGTTTTTCACATGTCAAATCAATGGGAAATTTTAAGGAGTTTGCATCATCCCTAAATTATATTGTTCGATTTAAAAAAAAAAATAATAAGAGTATCTTTTTTTTGATTTGGAAACTTTTTGGCGTGGAGGAGCAAAACATTTCAAAAAAAAATTTTCTGTACATTTTTGGAACACCCTATTGTATAGACTATTATTCACTACATGTGCGATTTAATTTCAATAAATTAATTACCAAATTGAGGAAAAAATAGTGACTAGACAAAATATTTCATTTAAAAAAAGTTTATTAAGAATAGATTTTTATCGAAATTTATAAGGTAAATGTATCAGTTATCGTTACTGCTTTAGTTCTCGGCACTTTTTAAAAAATTTCATAAAATACTTTTTAAAAATCATTTTTTAAGCTTTTGTTAGTTCAGAAAAGATCTCATTCGACGCAGAATTAAATACACTTTAAATAATTCACTAGAGAAAAACACATCCTAAATAAAATTTGGCCGTACTCTTTTTCTATCATAAATTTTATTTAATACATAAAACTTCTATTAGGTATAGAAAGCTTCGTTTTTTAGCTTTAAAATAAAAGAAAAGATTTTGAAATCGAACAAAAAATGACGAACTAACAGTATATTTTATACAAAAACTGTTTTTTAGCTCTAAAAAAAATTTTTGAAGGTTGTGGGGAGGTGGAATTTAATATATACCATTTTTTTAGTTTTTCATGACGAACAATTTAGGCTAGGTCCGATTAACAGTAATTTTTTGTTCTCATTGTTGGTAACACAGTGTAATCAGTCATATTTTACTGATAATTAGTTTTTTTTCACTAATTGCAGAAACAAAAACTCAGCTACGATTATAATAACAATTAGTTATTTTTAACTTATTAAGATTCAGAGAGTGTGCAAAATAAGATCTAATAAAAGGTATCCAATATATTTAGTTAAAAAAATTTTTTGTTTATTTCACATATGATTTGGGTGAAAATTTCAATGCAGCACAAAGTCAACCACGTATATAAATTTAACATAAAAATAATGTGATAATTTAACAATGATCTAGAGTTAACCTTAAGAATTTCATTCACCAGAAATTATTTTGTTGACCAAAAAATGAGATATTTTTTGTTTCTTTGTTGAGCTCGGCGTAGCGAAGTTATTTCAAATATTTATTTATAATGATTTTCAGAGCTTCAATTTAAATCTTCTGTAAATAACTAAAATTATAAATGTAAAATTCATTTATTATGGCTTAAACTGTAAATAGAAAAAATATATTAACTTAGAGCCAACTAGCTTTTTTATTTGTATCAAATGCGTTTTTATTGTATTAAATAAAATTTTCCATAAGTCAAATAACTTTTTTATTTGAAGCAAATAAAATTTAGTAGGCTCTGAGACAAAGATGTTTTTATTTGCGGCACAATTAACTTATCTTTGTGCCAAATATACCATTTCTCTAGGTGTTAATGTACATTTCGTTGAATTTCATTATTTACATTAAATTATATTTGTATTTTCTTCAAGATTTTATCAAAGCTTTATCAGTATACGAAATATTCCAGCATTCTCACGAAAGATGCACACTGTAATTGCAAACACTGTAAACGTAATTACTTTCAGCTGAAGTGATGAGAAAACACTTCTTGTTCTGCAAGTTGCAACATAGTTCTCAAATCAGATTCTAGTAAAAGCTCTTTTTTACTCTATTTACTTACATTTAAATATTAACTTAATTTAGAAGTCTAGATAACGCTTGAAATATTTCAACGACTGATGAAAGGGTTTTCAATAGAAACATGATTTAGATAGCAATATAGCAAATTTTAACAATATTTTTCGATTGGTTGAACAGAATCATTATTTGATAGGTATATTAATTTTTTCTGCATGATTACTATTTTCAGTTTTAAATTCGTAAAAGTGCCCTATTTCCAATTGTATTTGAAAAATAAATTACCTTCTCCACTTACACGTCACCAGCATTCCTTTTTAAGTAGAAATATCGCGTTATGGTCAGACAAGTATATTTTTCATCATAAAACTTGACATAAATTACCTGAGGTGTCAGTTGCATTCCACTAAAGCATTGCCTTTAAACTATTTTATTTGTAGTTAATACTGCGATAGTCTATAAAAAACGACACAATAAAAAGTAGGTTCAAAATTTCAAGTGAAATTACTTTATCGCAGAGTCCTTCTATACATCTGAACTTCTCGCATCGTTGGCACTCACAAGTTTCTTGGAAAGTTCCGGAATTCCCTCCAATGTCGAGAAAGCTTTGGAAAATGGTTTAGACTCGCTTTCATTAGCGACGACCGTGCAAGAACAAGTCCAAATAACTCGATCTATTGGATTCACAGTTGAGCACGAAACGGAAAGCTCACTATGAAGAAAATAAGTGGAAATAAAAAGTACAGAAATATGTCTATCGATTCAACTTTGGTTCTAAAGATTTCGTTCTAGCAGTTTAAAGTGTTCGTGTTATACTTGACATGAACTCGAGAAAGCATTTCCATGTTTAAAAATATCAAAGGCACCGAAAAAGTGTTAAAAATGTTATATACTTAACTAGTCCCCTTTATGGAGTTACAGTATTTTATTGTTTTAAAAAGCATTCAGTCTCTGAAAATCTTTTTCTCTTATAAAACGTCATTCTTATTTATCATTTTAATATAATTTTTATTTTAAAATAATAGGTTTATATATATACATATGTAACGAACGAAATTTTTTACTTCTCTCGAGAATTAGATGAACTTCCTCAATACCGGTGACAGAAAGCGCACACGGCAAACATTTGCATTTCACTTCAGCTCACAGGAATACGAATTCAAACAATCGTTACCACTAAAACTTGGAACATCCAATTAAAATCCCTTTCCCTTTGAAGTCCTTCATTATTTACACTAATGGATAAATTTTTAAAAATCAACACGTTTGCGAGTATATACTCAATTAACCACTTCAGAATAATAAAATGGTGTACTTGCATAGGTATCTGGTTTGACAACCAGATCAGTAATGTATACATTAGCAGATTTTTATTTGCTTAATTAGCTAATTATTTCCTATCCTTAAAAATCATTGATCAGGCTTGCTACGTTTTCAAAATTTCAAAATTCCATAACCAAATATAAAATATATAACAACATTAACACGCACCAGAGTGCGCGAGAAACTTTCAATTGTTGTTGGTCATTTAAAACTATAAATTTTTGCGAATGCAATAAATAATGAAAATTACGAGAGTAATTGCAAAATTCAAAAAAACATCTGAAAAATTACGAAAATAATAGACAATTGAAAACAAAATTTGAAAAATTTTGTTACACAACCGAACAAAAAAATTGAAAAAATCAAAGGATAATTACAAATTTATAAGAGAATAACTGAAAATTGAAAAAATTGTAGGAAATATTTGAAAAATTTTGGAAAACAATTGAAAATTGAAGAAAATTATTAATACTTGTAAGAACACTGTAAAAACAGGTGTCTTACAAGTGTCTAATTTTAAGACATAAGACGTTTAGAAAGCGTCTTACAGGTATTTTTAAGACACTATCTCAATGGTTTAAAATTAAGACACCTCAAAATGTCTTAAAAGTGAGGACAAAATAAGACACTTGTTTTTAGAGTGAAATCATTGAAAAATTACGAGAATAATTAAAAAATTGAAGAAAATATCGGAAAAATGACCAAAATATTAAATTAAGAAATTAAGAAACAAAAAAAAAATTAAGAAAATTATAGGAATAGTTGTTGAAAAAAATTATATACAAATTGAACATAACGGGATTGAAAATCGACAAAAATTGAAAATTAAAGAACGAAATTTAAATTTAAAGAATATAATTAAAAATTGAAAAAAGTAATTCAAAAAAAGCTGAGAATTATGGAATATAGAAGAAAATAATTGAACACTGAAGAATGGTATTGAAATTTGAAGAAAATAATTTAAAAAATTAAGAAATAAATACAAAATTTAAGAATTAAATTCAAATTTGAAAAAATAATTGATAATTAAAGAAAGGTGAGAATTATTTAATATTGAATAAAATAATTTAAAATTGAAGACTGCAATTTCAAATTGAAAATGATAATTGAGAAGTGAAGAAAATAATTAAAAAGTGAAGAATTAGATTAAAGATTAGGGATATGAATTAAAATTTTGAGAAAATAATTGACAATTGAAAAAAAAATTAGAAAGAAGTCAAGAATAATCGACAACAGAACAAAATGAATTTAAAATTTAAAGAATAAATACAAAATTTAAAAAAGATAATTGTAAATTGCCAAATTTGTAGAAAATACTTGAAAATTGCGGAAAAACAATAATAGTTAAAAGAAATAATTAAAAAACAACGAAAATAATCGAGAATAGAACAAAAAAATTGAAAAAGCAAAGAATAATTACAAATTTTTAAGAGAATAACTGAAAATTGAAAAAATTGTAGAAAATAATTGAAAAATTTTGGAAAACAATTGAAAATTGAAGATAATTATTAAAAATTGTGAGAAATAACTGAAAAATGACGAGAATAATAGAAAAATTGCAGAAAATATCGGGAAAATGACCAAAAAGATTGACAATTAAAAACAAAATTCGAAAAATGATTAGATTAATAGACAAAAAAAAATAATTAAAAAAATTACACAAGAAATATTAAATTAAGAAATTAAGAAACAAAAAAAATTAAGAAAATTATAGGAATAGTTGTTGAAAATAATTACAAATTGCACATAACTGGATTGAAAATCGACAAAAATTGAAAATTAAAGAACGAAATTTAAATTTAAAGAATATAATTAAAAATTGAAAAAAGTAATTAAAAAAGCTGGGAATTATTGAATATAGAAGAAAATAATTCAAAACTAAAGAATGGTATCGGAATTTAAAGAAAATAACAAAATAAAGAAATAAATTGAAAATTTAAAGATTAAATTCAAATTTGAAAAAATAATTGATAATTAAAGAAAAGTGAGAATTCTTTAATAAATATAAAATAATTTAAAATTGAAGACTGCAATTTCAAATTGAAAATGATAATTGAGAAGTGAAAAAAGTAATTAAAAATTGAAGTATTAGTGTTACGTCGTAACAATTTTATTTAAATCAGATAAAAATTAATATTATTATTTATCAAATTAATGGCTTACTATTATAAAATATTACTAACGTGAAATAATCAAAAACATATTTAGAGCAGAATTCTTATATTAGTTTCTAAAATTTATTAATTTGATTCTTTTAAATTTGCTATTTTTGAAAATAGATTTGTAAGGAAAGTAAAGCTAAAAAATGAGTTCTTATTATAAAATTCAACTTTTTCTAAAATATCTCCAAACAGATTCAAGGCTCTGCGACGGCAACGTCTGGCAGCAGATTAGGGCTCCAGATTTTATTGCTCGGACCCAACCATCGGCTGCGCCGGGTTCTAACCGTGCAATTAAAGCAATATTTGTCATTTTTAGATTTTTCAGTTGTACTTTCACTTTCTTCAAAATTTTCCTAGGTTGCCAAATTTTGTAAATCTTCGCGGCAAAGCCTTGCATACAGATACTTCAGAAGGGATTTAGCGCTCGTACCGTTTAGACGCTATCTCTATGTATTTTGTCTTCCTCCCTATTTAATGAGTTAAATAAACTTATCTGTTATTATTATATAAAAATATAATTAACCTGAGTTTTATTTTAAAATACAATTAACCTTTTCAATAAATAAAACAATTATTAAAGTTATTGAGATTTTAATAAACGCCTAACAGAAGTTAAGGAAAAATTTTAAGTGTTCGTTTTCTACATCGAACAATTAGATTAAAGAATAAGGATTTGAATTAAAATTTTGAGGAAATAATTAACAATTGGAAAAAAATTAGATAAATGTGGAGAACAATCGACAACAGAACAAAATAATTTCAAAAATTAAAGAATAAATACAAAATTCAAGAAAAATAATTGTAAATTGCAAAATTTGTAGGAAATAATTGAAAATTGCGGAAAACTATTAATAGTTAAAAGAAATAATTGAAAAATGACGAAAATAATCGAAAATAGGACAAAATTATTGAAAAAATTAAAGAATAATAATAAACTTGAAGGAAAATATTAAGTTGTCAATTAAAAACTGAAGAAAACTATAGAAACAATTTTAGAAAATAAATGAAAATGGAAGAAATCAATTGAAAATCGAAGAAGATAATTAAAGAATTGTATTGGAATTTCAAAACACTAATTGATAATTTGAAAAAAACTAGAACAAAAATATTCGAAAGCTGTGGAAAATAATCCACAACAGAACAAAATAATTTAAAAAATTGAAGAATAATTATAAAATTGAAGGAGAATAATTTTCTATTGAAAATTACTCTCTATTCATGATTTCAATCAATGAAATTTCACAGGAAATTAATTTAAAATGACTAAATTGTCATTAATTTTTCACTGATTGATATAGAGGAAAATAATTTTCAATATTAGTAACAGCATTGAAAATTTCAATCATTTTCTATTGATCAATCAGGTAAAAGTCACAGGCAATTCAACAATTTTTAACTTATTTCAAAATGAAATATAACTGATTGAAATCATAAAAAAAGAAATCAATTAAATTAATTTTTTAAAACAACATTTTATAAAATTCCCTGACTTTTCCAGGTTTTCCAGAACCGTAGCAATCCTGATTGTGTATTTTAGTAAAGTACTGATTAAATAAAAATATAATTTAGGGTGATTCTACTGAGAGTATCACTTTTTTATTTACATTTTAAAACAACAATTTTTTAGTTTTTTCAAAATTCCTTTTGTAGGGTTATACTTAGAATAATATTTAAAAACTTAATTTATTTAGTTCGCAAAATTAATTTCTATAAGAGTCAAGAGATTAAATTATATTTATATTGATTATATTGAATAGGGCTGCGCACGAGATCGAGACCAGTCTCGGTCTCGGCTCGGTATCGTCTCGTTTTCCAAGACGATATCGAGACTATACCGCAAAAAAATTTCCGAGACGATACCGAGACGATACCACGAAAAAAGCGAATCTCGGCGAGACTCTCGCCGAGACCGCAATAGGGTAGTAACTGTAATTTTGAACTTCTTTACTACGGATAACAGATATAGATATCTATGTTTAAAAGCTAAATAATGCATAATTCGACTAAACTTTTTTCAAAAATATTCAATTAAGTTATAAAAAAATAATCATACCGGAAAATGAAAATGTAGATTACCCATCTTTTTTTAACAAGATTCTTCAGCTGATAATTTAATACCAAAAATCATTTCTTAGATGCAAGTGTAGAAGTCGAGGTTGTCGAAGAAGAATGTGAAGTGTCGGTTTAAAAGTATTGTCCAACATTTCACTTATTGTTAATTTTGCTGCTTGTCAGCTCCACATTTTAAACAACATCTTATTTTTAATCTTATTTAGCTGAGAATTTGTAAGCCACAGCCACACTATTAAATCAACAAGACCCAAGACATTTTTAACAATTAACAGCTGCTTTGCGAAACTTATCTTTTTATAATAAATAAGTTAACAATTGTATTCTGCAATTACTATGTTTTATTTTTTCGATGTTTTTAAGATCGAGACTAGACGAGACCACAATTATGAAGGCGTTACCGAGTCGATACCAAGCGTGACGAGACAGAGACGATACCGAGACGAGACCATCAATTTTCCATTTTTTCGAGACCGAGACGAGACTCTGTCAAATATCGTATCGTATCGTGCGCAGCCCTAATATTAAACGAGCGACAGTTAAAAAAAATGCAACAATTAGGATATTATTTATTAAAATCTTTAAATCTTACTCTTTAAAAACTGAAATATATATTAAATAAATTTCAATTTTTAATTGGAAAATTATTAATATTTAAGTACATACCAAGTTTTCACTTCATGTCAAATCATAAAAAAAGGTTAAATTCTCCAAAACATTGCAAATAAATATTGGAAACAAAAGAAATCTTAACGGCTTCAAGAAAAAGGCTTCGGAGATGAAAAATGATAATTTTCTTATTTTTATAAGAATTGCAGCATATGAAAAAAATAGTTATCAGTTATTTAGAAAAATATTTAACTACAATTTAAATAATAGGGTTAATTTTAAAAAAATTACAGTTATTTACTAAAAAAATAAAGCTTCGGAGATGAATTTGAATTTTTACTCGCTCTAATTTTCTAACTTTGATTATTATTTATAAAAGCAGCGTATTTCCTTTTAATTATAAATTATAAGAGCGAAAAATGTTTAGAATATTTTTAACATGTTAACATATGATCGCGAAGCAATTTTAACCTAAAACGAAAGACAAAGTTCAAATGTTTATTGTAATAAAACATCTAACTTTTATGGCGTAAATATTTTTAAATTTCTTAAATACATAATAATAATAATGGAGACTCAATTTACCACACGGAGAAAATGTTTCAGATAAAGTTTACCATGTTAGCATGATACACCTCGGATGAAAGTGATTTTTAGAAAACTTTACCATTCAATTTATAATAGAAATTATTCAAGAATTAGAAATGTTTTATACAAAAATATGGATACACATCACTCTCCAGCATGGTAATTTGATGGTCGGAGGGCGATTCCTCGATTGCCAGAAAGTTGAGTAGTATTATACACAGCACGTGGGAAAACTTTACCATGCTGGATGACAAGGCGCTGAGCTCGAATTCTTGACAATGTTCTTGTCAAGGCTCCTGCTCACCAGCATGGTAAAGTTTTGCCAACTAGATGATCTTTTCTATTCAACCAAAAAATAAAAAGATTTCCTTCATATTAATTACAGATTTATTTCCTATAGAGATTACTTATTTCGCTAATTATAATTACATTTAACGATACAATCACGATCATAGTTTTAACCTTAAGATTAATTTAATATTCTTTTCAACTATATACAAGACGCGATTTACCTAAACTAAACTTACGCCGCAATATACAAATATCTAAATACACATTCACGCACACCGAACACGCTCGAATACATTTGGAATTAGAGATTCAAACTTTCCTTATATACTAACTGAGTAGAATTGTATCCCTTTATGAGAAACGGTTTTAATTCTTATATCTTTAGACTGAATAATTTTAATTTAAAACAATTATGTGTTAATTATTGCTTCCTTCCTTGATCAATTTTTTATATAAATCAAGTTTCAAAATTTTGGTAATTTCTATTAAATCTTTCTTTTTTGTCTTGCAATAATCTGTGAATCAAATTTAAAATGTTAATTTAGAACTTATTTTGTATTTTAAATTCTAAAAAGTACGACCAAATAGTTTTTTAATTTAAAAAAAAGTTTTATTTAATGTATAAAGTTATAATTATGCAGTTCATTAATTAAATAAAACTTAAAGGTCTTGTTATAAAAATAACTTGTAGATATTTTAAAAAATATTTTTTATAATGTGTACAAATTTAACAATTATCTAAATATTAAAAATAGGTGTAATTAACAAAATCTTTGACTTTATCTTTTATTCACTTGTGTTAATTTCGATTTCCGAGACTCCTGTATTATATAATTTTTAAATAAAGTAATTTAATAATTAGACAGAAAATTCTTATTTATTAAAATTTTAATTCTTACAATGTTTAAAAAACCAAATATTCATTTATTAAAAATATATTATATGTATTATATATAAAAATATTAATATAAATGTTATTTAATATAATAATTTTTATAGAAACAAATTTGTATTTTCTGCATTAAAAGTTTAATAACCTAGAAAATCCTATCTGTTCTTTTAATCTGAATTAGTTAAAAATAATTAATTATTAATAATTATCAGAATTTTACTAAAATATTATCTATTTTGATATAACTTAAAAATAAACTAAACTAATAATTATTTATTTTTTACTAAATGATTAGTAGAAATATAGCTATTTGAATTAATAGCTAACTTTTTGATTTCAAGCTAGTTATTTTTAACTAACTCAGATTTAGAGAATTTGTTAAACGTTATTTACGAAAATAAATATTATTTTGAATAAGAATTTGAATAAATAAAAGTTAATACAACTAAAAATTGAAAGTAATGAATTAAGTAGATCTTATAAAGGTATAATAAATAAAAAGTAAGAAAAATAATAATTTTAAAAAATGACATTTAGCTATTTAAAAATAGTAAAGAGTAAAAATTACCATAATTGAACATTTTCAAAGCAAGAAAGAAACTTTAAAATATAAAAAATCTGCCTTTAAATTACAAGAAATTTTTATTTAAAAAAATTTACAAACATAGAAGTTTAGAAGTTGTAAAATATATGTTTGATAGTTTAATTTTACAATGATAAAAAAACCAAGAAAAGCATCATATCTCAAATATTTTAGGTAATTTTCTTTTTAATTAATGTAAAATACAAATATTGTTTAATTTATTATAAAATTTATTATTTTAGTATTAAATGTAAATAAATATTAAGAATTAAACTATTTACAGAAATACACAATTAAAGAATCAAAATATTATAAGAATTTAAAAAATAAACTAATTGAAAGAGTAGTCAGTAAAATATGAAATATCTATTAACAAGTTTTCGTTTAAAATTTGTTTGTCATAGTTGCATGTTATATAATTCAACGTAAGCTAGGCTAGCCTCTAATATAAGTATTAAAATTAATAATTTAAAGATCATTCTTTTTCCTTTTAATAGAAAGAGTTCTTGTGGAATTAACAGACGACAAATAATATGTGATCGCATCTGCAAATTAAAAATGGAAAAAGAGGGAGAAAGTTTGATTCATCATGCGATAGGAATAAATTGCGAGTTTTGAGGAGAGTTTACCATGCTGGAGAGTCATTGGACTTGACGCTGAGCCCGAACTCCGATTACCCGTAGCATGGTAAACTTCTGCACATTTCTCGGCAAACTCTTTTCAACTTTAATGCACATTTTACAGCTTTAAGCGAGTAGTCTTTTTCAGTCTACTTTTGACTCTCAAGTACCACGTATATGGGAAAATTTTTCTTATTTTTTGAAAATAACTATCAGAATTTTGAACACAATATCTCAATTGTAACTTTGATCCGAGGTCCTGCATATAATATGGGAAAGATTACCTCAAACGTTTTCCCCGTGCATCTCTCTAAATCTGAATTAATAGATTCTACTATAAATTAGTGAAAAGTGAGCTACTGTTAAATAGTAAGAATTTTACTATTTTTTAGTAGAAAACTACTAATTTTTAGTAGAAAATCACTAATTTTTAGTTGAAAACTACTAATTGAATTAGTAAAAAAAATCGACTAATCTTAAGAGTAAAGTTTTACTATTTCAATTAGTAGTTTTCTACTAAAAAAATAATAAAATTCTTTATTTACATTGAAATTAAACATTTTTTCTTTTCTTTTAATAATTCATAAATAATGATGATATTTTTATTGTTATCATTACCCAGGTTAGAATCTTTGCCCTAGTCTCTCCTATATGGCATTTATGTAAATTTTTATTTTTATTTTCATATTCTTAATATATTCGTAAAAAATTCTTGATACAGGACATAAAATCATTGAGATTTAAACTCGGGTGTAGAACGAAAAACTTATCGTAAAAAATAGGAAACCTTAATATTGAAAAATGTGGAGCAATTCTGTTACACTATCTGTGGAAAAGCCATTCTTATTGGAGCGGAGCCAAAATTCTTCTATTTTTTAAACTCTAGAATCAATTCCACTCGACCTCAGATTTTACTTCTTTTATTACTTTCTTAAACAAACCATTTATAATGTTTGTTCATGTAATCCACCAAACTAAAGTTAGGTATAGAGATATCGTTTTAAAAGTATTTAAGTAATTTGAAATAAAAATCCACCACATTTGAGTCATACTACTGAAAGTGACTTTCTAAATATCCTGATTAAGGGATTTATAATATATTGTATCATCCAAAAGTCAACCACCGTTAATTGATAATTCAAATACTTATTTTTTCCATGTATAGACCCAGAGAAATGATATATTTGGTATACCAAAGATAAGTTTTTGTGCCCAATAAAAATATCTTTGTCTAAGAGCCTACTGAATTTTTTATTTGTTTCAAATAAAATGTTATTTGGCACAAATAAAAAAGCTAGTTGGCTATGATTTAATATATATTTTTTTCTCTGAGTCACATGTCACATCTGGACATTTGCTAGAAATTAAAAATTTATGCTTTTCAGATAAAAATGAGTCAAATCGGTACGATAACAAGGCTTTCTCTATCAGGAAGTAATTATTTGAGGCATATTATTATCAATGAGGCAATCACTAAAGTCACAATGTAAATAAGATAATGCATATTGGAAAATATTTTTCAAATTAATTTCTCTTCTTTAACAGCTGTCACTTGAAATTCAAGGTCTGATAGTTCAGAAGACAATCCGGACTCTCAGTAGCAAGTGAAAGACTGGCTTTAGATTTTAACGTTATATTTATCAAATGTATTTTATAGTAAGATTTGATTTGATTTTCTTACTTATATGTAGTTTTTTCAAAGATGGTGAATTTTCTAATATTGAAAACAATTATGTGAATAATGCAAAATCACCAAATTACACTTTTACTTTTTCAAGTGGATCGAGTGTAAAAGACAACATAGAAGTTGACTGTTTTGGATTAGGATACACGTTTACTCAAACTTTAACATGGTTTTTTAAACAAAACCAGACAAGTCCATTGTTCACTACGTTTTATTTACGAACACGGAATAAGTCTCATAGAGATAAAATTTTAACTGGCAATCAATTTGGACTAGAATGGACAGATTTTAACATTCGTCGTAAAACTGTTGTGATTGTTCATGGATTTTTATCAAATGGAAATGAAAAATGGATCAAACATATGGAGGATGCATTTCTTTTATGGGTTCGAATTAATTACTTGATTAATTAATCATTGTCATGTGATAAATTCAAAGATAAATTTTATTTTAGGAGGATGTTAATGTTATTGCTGCTGATTGGAGTGTAGGAAGTAATACCTGGAATTATTATAAAGCTGCTTTAAATACTAGAGTAGTTGGATCATTCATAGCGAAGTAAGTAAAATATATATTACATATGTATATCCCACTTATATCGGATATTTTTCTGTCGCCTTGATCTTTCAAATACGCTCGCGTAAGTTTATATTTATAAATCCGTTTAATTCAAACCCTGTTATATTAGAAGCTATTTCATATCAGACTTATTTTAAAATAATCCCTTGTAGAGTAGTATTATTTTTTCGTATTGTGTATCGAATTTTTTAATTTAGGTAAAAAATTCAACTAAAGCTTAAAACAACTCTCTAAATCTGAATTAGTAGTTTTCTACTATGAATTAGTCAAATTCATGGCTCATTTTTCTCTAATTCATATAGTATAAAACTACTAATTCTTAGTAAAAAACTACTAATACTTACTAGAAAACTACTAATTGAAATAGTGAAACTTTACTTTTAAAAAAAGTAGATTTTTTTACTAATTTAATTAGTAGTTTTCTACTACAAAATTAGTAGTTTTCTACTAAGAATTAGTAAAATTCTTACTATTTTAATAGTAGCTCACTTTTCGCTAATTCATTAGTAGAAAACCACTAATTCAGATTTAGAGAGAAAGTTTCAGAAAATTTATTACAATAAAGTGCGTATAAATTATTCAAGTAACCAATTGTGACATAACTTGGTTTTGTTGATTACAAGATTGGATATTATAGAAATTTTAAGATTATACACAAAGTTTTTATTTAGGCGATGCGCAGCAGCTGTTAAATAAATATTTTAGGAATTTTATTTCTTGACATTCAGAAACGAGACTTAATTATTCTAATTTAAAAGAACTAGGCAAATGTTTTGGAATAAGTATATCATTTTGACACAAATTTTGCTTTGAAAATTGTTATTTTGTACAAAACCTGAAATTAAAAGTTTTAACATTAATTAATTACATTAATAAATTAAATAATTAATAAACACTTCAGCTAATTGAAGTCTTAAATTGATAAAATTAGATTTAATTTAATTTATAATTTAATTAGATAAAATACATACAATAAAAATCAAATTTTCATAGAATCAAAAAATCTTTTAATTTTAGCTGTTGTACAAAATAACATTTACCTATTTTTGAAAAATATAACAATCTTGACTAAAAAGGGTATTCTTTCTTTACGAATTATTATTGTTGACTATTTAAAAATAAAATGTACTTCTATTAAAAATGTAATATTCTTAAAATAAGAAGCATATTTTTAAATTAGGAATAGTTTCTTATGTCACTAAGCACATCTCATGCTTCTTAATTTAAGAATAAGCTTTTTTCTTAAAAATATTCTTATTATTTTAAGAATATTATATTCTTCATAGAAGAATATTTTAATTTTAAATATGCACCAAAAATAATTCTTAAAGAAAAAATACCGTTTTTTCAATGAATTAATCATAAGTTTTGTGTCAAAATCATACTGACTTAGTCTCTCGTCTAAAATCGGATTTATCAAAATCGATGCATCCAATTGGGAGTAAATTTCTATTTTCTAAACTCTGGAATAAACTCTGATCGCTTATGAGTTTTGAAGAAATGCGAACTTTGAAAACCCCTTTATAAAATTTTATAAGAATATCATCATGCGACAATCAAAATATACATATATGCGTAGAAAAAATCCATAGGCTCAAAGAAAATTAGGAGTCAACTTGAGGAACAATGAAAAAACGGTTTTCTTTATTTGAGATTTATTCTTAGCGCGCGTTTAAAAATAAAATATTTTTCTATTAAGGATATAATATTCTTAAAATAAGAACTACATTCTTAAAAATATTCTGAATTTAAGAATATGCTTCTTGTTTTAAGATATACTTAAAATATTTTCATAATAAATCAACTTTATAATATTCTTAAAATAAGAAGCATATTCTTAAGTCATGAGAAAGTATTCTTAATTTAAGAATATTATATCCTTAAGGTATATCTCTCGTTAAATACAGGCTATCAGAAAAAAGATTCCATTGTCCTTTAGAGGATTTAAAACTTTTCGGAAACTGCACACAAAGAAAATTAATTATAAATTTTATTGAAATGCTTCATAATTTAGTGAAAAAATGTCTGAAAGCTAAATTTTCCTACAAGGAATTTTAAGCTTTAGAAAAATCATTCGAATCATTGTTAAGTAATTCTTTAATTTAGTCTGTAACAAATTTAATATAATTTTTTCAATTGTAATGTTAAAAATTCTTTATTTAAAGAAATATCTTTAAATTTTATCTTTTACATCGCTTCTTTACAAATTTTTAAAATTGATGCGATCTTGATTTATAATAGCTCATTTTTTTCAAAAATAGATTATCTAAAAATTAACGGAAGTGAATTTTTAAAAAACTACACCGTTTCTCAAAGAAGATTATTTGTTTAAAAAAAAATGCACTTCATTTGTTTTTAAAAAACTGCACCATTTTTCAAATATGATTATTTGTTTAAGAGATGAAGTGCATTTTTTTTAAATGAACAATCTGATTTGAGAAACGGTGCAGTTTTTTAAAAATTCACTTCCGTGAATTTGTAGATAATCTATATCTTTTTCTGAAGAAAATGAGCTATTATAAATCAAAATCGCATCAATTTTAAAAATTTGTAAAGAAGCGATGTAAAAGATAAAAGATTGATTGCCTAATAATGTGTGTAAATAAAGAATTTTTAACATTATAAATTTTTTTTCTGAAAAAAGACGTTTTCTCTTCACAATAATATAGTTTCCGAAAAGTTTTAAATCATTTAAAGGACACTGGAATTTTTTTTGATAGCCTGTATTTAATCGAGAGATATACCTTAATAGAATAGTTTTTTCTTAAATAGGCGCCAAGAATAGGGTAACGAGTTTCAGTGATCGACATTCTTGTCATGAATTTTTAACTGATTTATAATTACAGAGTAAATATGAAAGATTTGTGCTTAAAATCAATGCAAAATAAACAATGTATGTTCCAAATTTCTACTAACGTGCATAAAATAATTAATAGACTTCGATAAATTTTTTACTATGAGTTTGAAAATGTCTTGCCATAAAAGAGTGAACGACACCCTCTCTTTAAAGTATAATTATTAAAACTATTCATTAAACAATAATACTTTATTTATTAATACTGTCACAAACCACATTATTAAAACTTATCGTTCCAAATTAATTGTTCTTAAGATATAATTTTTAAACGACTTTCTGACTCTTAGAAAATTTGTCAACAAAGAAGCACCTTTTTTAAGGTTATTTTTCTCAGAATTTAAATATTAAAGAAAATGTAAAGTTATTAATTAAAAGCAAAATTTTATAAGTTGCTATAAATTGCATTTTATATAATTTTACATGGAAATAAATTTTAATATCGTTAGTTTTATATTCATTACGTATTCAATATCATTATAGGTTCGTTCACTGTCAGGGAGTCTCAAATAAAGTTTCAATTTTTTCAGTGAAATTTGATGCAATAGCATTCCGATTATTAGGTTCATAGAATAATTGAGGCAGTTGGTGCAGAAACCGCACAAGTCCATTTTTTTCGAAAATCACTTTTTTATGGAAAATTTATCTTTAAATGAAGCTCTATGATCTAGTAAAATATTACATATGTTACTAAACTCTAAACCCTTTAAAATAAATAAAAAAAATTTCGTTTCGTGCAGAAACAGCACAAGTCCATGATTCCAAGCTGCGCACAAAGATGTACAATGGATGAAATAATATTTATTTGTGATATTTTTAAAGTGTTTTAGACGTTATTCAATAATTTGTATTAAATAGTTTATATTATAAATAAAATGCACTGAAAGCGAGGCAGAAAACAATAATAGTGAATTATGTGATAATTGTTAAGAAAATGTTGGAAAGTGATTTTTAAAAAATGTTTATTCCTTATAAAATGCTATAATAAAAATTATCCAAATTAAAAAATTTTAATAAATGTTACTAAAAATTTACTAAAACTATGATACTTCACTTGATTCAATACATTTTCTGTGTCATCCATTTCATATTATGCAGAAACCTCACAAGTTTAAAAATAAAAGTTAATTTATTTTTTTATACCCTATATTAATTAAAATATAAATCAATAATACTGAATCTTTAAACTTATAGGTTAGTAGAAAATAATACAAAACGTAGAATTAAAAAAAATTCTCACATTTACAAGAAAAGCAGTTTTTATTGTTTCCTGAACAATTACGATTTATGGACTTATGCGGTTTCTGCACAAACTGCCTCAATTAATAAACGCATTTCTTTTTATAAGATTATTTGACCACATAGCCAATGAGACAATAAGTTCTGAAGGACCTCCTGAAAATGAATGGGGTGCAATTCATTTTGTTGGACACAGTCTTGGAGCCCACATATCTAGTTTTGCCGCAAATTTAATAGATAAATCACCAAGAAAATGGAAAATTGATAGGATAACAGGATTAGATCCCGCCCAACCCTGTTTTAGAAATACAGGAAAAGATCTTTATTTGGATAGGACTGACGCAAAATTCGTAGACATTATTCACACAAATGGACGTTTCTTGTCCAGTTTTGGACTTGGATTGCCACACCCAATCGGTAATGAAAAATAATTTATTTCCAACATTCTTATAAATTTTATATTTATTTATTCATATAATAAAGAACACTTATATTCTAGGACACGTTGATTTTTATCCCAATGGTGGAAAAGTACAACCGGGATGTACGTCTTCTGAATTATACAATGTTCCACTTCCAAAATCAGGTAATCTACAAGATTTATTAAAAATTGTGTATAGTGTTGCCAGGAGACTCGAGACTTTTCGAGACGAAACGAGACCAACAGTATCAAGACCGAAACAAGACCAAGAGTCTCGAGTTTATACTCACTATTAGAAAAATAAATAATATTTAAATTTCTAGAAACAAGAAGGAGTCAAACAGTGGAAAGAAAAGTGCGTCGAACTTTATATTAACTCATATTTAAATAATAAAGCAATTTAAATTTTGATTGTGTTTTGATTAAAGGTTAAATAATTGAATTTTTTACATATTAATCAATTAAAAATTGCTTTTGAATACAAATTCCAATTTTCTGTTCATAGGATATGATTGTGAAATTTTATGTTATTCTCTTTAAACCATTTCTTATAAACGTTTATAAACAATCTTATATCCTTTGCGGATAAATAGTTATAACATAATCTCTTAAAATCAATTCGTTAGGAAATTACTAATTAAAAAAATCAAAAAAATTTAGAAGTTATGTTAAATCACTAAATAAATTAGTAGATTTATGTCTACTAGATATTTTAGTCGCTTTTTATTATGAATTAATAAAATTAAATTTAAATTAATTTAAAAATAGTTTCTAAAAATAAACAATAAAAATAGTTTTCATTTTTGAAATAAAAATAATAAATCAATTAATTTTGAGTTTTCAATTGGGTTTTACTTTCATTCATTCTCGACTTTTAAGAATATTTTTGTCTCGTCTCGCGGCAACACTAATTGTGTAAAAAGTGCCAACCTGACATTAATATAATAAATTATTTACAGTGATTAATCAAGCCATTTGCAGTCACGGTCGTTCTCATTCTTATTTTACCGAGTCAATAATTTCAGCAGCTAAGCATAATTGTACATTTTGGAGTCATCAATGGGACTTAACCTACAGAAGAGCAGTTTATATTATTAATGAAACTTGCAATATAGATCATTGTTCAGAGATGGGAATTAATTCCATTAATTATCCTCAACGAGGAACATTTTTCACTTTAACATCCGCAAGAATACCTCACTGTAGTAAGAAAAAACATCAAGAATCAAATAAATATTTTCGTACAGATTTAATATTCTTTTATAATAATAAATTTATTTTATTTCTTTTCATGTTTATATTAAAAGAAAAAAATAAATGATCAAAAGAATATCACTGGAAGGTATTTTCCATTCTTTGGTCCTTTATTGTAATCATTTAATTAATTTTTAACATTCATACTAAAATATATTGATATTTTTCAGTTCTATTTTCATCATAAACTTTACTGACTCTCTCTCATTTATTACAATTATTTATATTCTTTTAAATGTAATAATATACTTGTATAAAATCTAAAAGTATTGTAAACTAATTATAGTCTCAATTTTCAGATGTTGAAGAATCGGATAAAATCGAAGCTTTGAGACTCATGCATGAAGAATTAAAACCAGAAGTTGATGATTAATAAGTATTGAATAATTCATCAAACATGATTATAATAAAATTGCAAATTCATTCATCAACTGCATTAAGCAAATTGTGTTTATTAATTAATTCCTAAACGCATTATTATAACCTGCGATCT
Source organism: Ganaspis brasiliensis (assembly GCA_037103525.1). Classification (NCBI taxonomy): domain Eukaryota; kingdom Metazoa; phylum Arthropoda; class Insecta; order Hymenoptera; family Figitidae; genus Ganaspis; species Ganaspis brasiliensis. The sequence continues at coordinate 363,501 of JAZKLR010000448.1, forward strand.
TTCATTAGCTTAACGTGATTATTTACATAAAAATGGATTTCCATTTTATTACATTTCATACAAATAATTAGTAATTTTATCCACCTTTGTTACCTATAATATACAAATTATTGAAAACTTGTATTAAAACTTACAGTCTACTTTTTTCTCGATAAAATCTTCTCTTTGGTTTTCATTAATAATAAATTACTAATGACCTTGAAAATTATTTAGACAATTACTTAAATACAATTACATTATCCAAAAATACTTAAAATCAATCTTAAAGCATTTTTATAAATAATAGAATAAGTTCATTTAAAATAAATTAAGAAGGACCACGATCTTCCTCACTTTCAGAAAACGGGTCTTGATTTTCGATTTCAGAAGGTTGATCAAACTCTTCTAATAAAACATCGTCAATAGGTGGCAAGCCTTGGAGCAACCTTGCTTGTTCCTCGATATCAGGGATTTTCTCGTGAATCAGTTTCTCGACGTCAACCTTATCTAGCTCTGTTTGTATACGTCTCTTAATTGGTCCTTCGATAGCATCCATTATTTGGTACCTTCAATGAATACCGCTCGCTTTGATCATTAATTCCAATAAATCCCAATCAACACGATTTTCAAGTTACAAAATTTACACTCTAAATGTTAATCAATGAAATTTTGACTAATTACAATCAATATCTAATTTCTGATTATATCAGTCATTAAAATTTTTTCTAATTTGCAGCAGGGGCGGCGACTTGTAAATTTTTGGCATCAGCAAACTTAATATTGACCGAGGGGTGGGGGGGAGAGAAATAAAACAATAATAAATTAAAGAGTTTCTTAATTAGCGTGCCTAATTCTGTGGCTGAAAGGTAAAACAGCACAAGCGACATATTCATGGTTTCGAGTAAAACATGTTTGTGTTTTTTTTTTTTTTTGTAAAATCGAAAAATAAACAAATATTTTGGGTATTTGATATTTAATCCTGTTTTCTAATGTAGTTTTTAGATCTGTTTAACAAATTTAATGAAATTTAAAGGTTTCAGAGTATAACGTCAATTATTTTTCTCGATTTTAATGTATTTATGCGATTACGTTCTTTAATATTTTCTACGTAAATAAACATTTTAATCAATTTACAATTATGAAACTTTAAAAAGTTTTTTGTAACGCAAAAGTTGACAATTTTATTTGATTTCGAGTACATTTTCGGAATTAATAACCAAATAATCAAAATAATATAAAATTTGTGAAAATCATTGCAAGTTAAAAAAAAAATTAAAAATTGACAAACTTAATTGAAATTTGAGAAAAATAATTGAAAATGATTAAAACATTGAAAATTTGAAGAACAAAAATCATATTTTTTAAAATAATTGAAAAATCCAAAGAAATTGAAAGTTAATTAATAAATAATGTAACTAATTTGATATTGAAGGCAATAATTAAAACTGAAAAAGTTTTATTTGAAAAAATTAAAAAAAAAAATTGAAACTTCCGGAAATTAAATTTAAAATTCAGGGAAAAAATTGAAAAATAATGAAAATCATTGAAAAAAATTTTGGAAAGTGATAAAGATAGTTGAAATTTGTAGATATTAATTCCAATTTTAAAAAAATAAATTTAAAAATTATAGAATATTTGTGAAGTAAATGAAAGTACCTTATTATATAAAAGAAAAGGTCATTACAACATGAAAGGTAAAAGTACCTTATTACAACATGATTTCAAGAATTTTAAAATTAGGAAAATAATTACAACATTACAGAAATGATCGAAAATTAGAGAAAATAGTGGAAATTTGAGATAAATACACTGAAAAAAAAACAATGGAATATTTGCTTGAGTTGTCAAGTAAAATTTACTTTATAACTCAAGCAGTGCAAAAAAAGTAAAACTTACTTTGTTTTTTAAGGAAAACAAAATGTCACTTTTAAAACAAATTTGACATATTGTACTTTAAAACAATGTTTGAGTTAATTAAAAGAAATAAACAATAAATTAATATGCAATTAACGTTTTTACTCACTTTTACTTATTCTTCCACTATTAAATCTTCTGGAATGTATTGAGAATTTAATTTTAACAGTTTGACACATAAACGTCAAATTTTGCTTCAAAAGTGTCAATTGTTTTTTTTTCTTTATAAACAAAGTAAAATTTGCCTGGTTTCACAGCAATTTTTGATTTTTTTTCATTGCTTGAGTAAAAAAGTAAAAATTACATTTAACTCAAGTAAACCTTAAATAGTTTTTTTTTTCAGTGTAGTTAAAATTTTCGGAATTAATCAACAAATATTCAAAATATTATAAAATTTGTAAAAATCATTGCAAATGAAAAAAAAATAATTAAAAATTGACGAACGTAATTAAAATTTGAGGAAAATAATTGAAGATTTATTAAAGCATTGAAACGTGGGTAGTGGATACAGTAACTTAGATTTTAGATAATAAATAAAAATTTAGGAAATTAATTAAAGAATAATTTATATATCTAATAAAAAGGTGAAAAAAATAATTGCAGAAATATAAAAGAAACTGAAAATTGAGAAAAATTATTGAAAAATGAGATAAATAATTGAAAATTTAGGTATTTAATTGAGGAATGAATAGTGAAATAAATAAAAAATTAAAGAAATTAATTGCAAAATAATAATAAAAATAATTGTAAATTGAAGAAAATTATTAAAATTTGAGAAAAATTTTCTAAAATCTAGGAAATTAATTGAAGAGTAATGAAACCAATAAAAAATTCGAGATAATATTTGCAAAGTAATAAAACTAATTAAAAATTGAAGAAAATTATTAAAATTTGAGAAATATGTTTTGAAATCTAGGAAATTAATTTAAGAATGAATGAATGAATTAATTAATTAAAATAATAAAAAATTTGAGACGATATTTGCAAAGTAATAAAAATAATTAGAAATTGAAGAAAATAATTTTATTTTTTGAGAAATAATTAAAAAAAATTGCAACATTTATTTGTAATGAAAGAAAATAATTGCAGAATGATAAAAATAATTTTACATTGAAAAAATATGAGAAAGTTGTGATAAATTATATAATAATTGAAAATTAATTAAAAAATAATTGAACATGACAGAAAGTAATGGAAAAATGGTAAGAATAATCGTAAATTGAAGAAAATAATGAAAATTTGAGATAAATAATTGAAATTTTTGATATTATATTGAAACGAGGATACAGTAACTGAGATTTGAGATGATAAATAAAAATTTAGGAAATTAATTGAAAAATAATTACTATATCTAATTAAAAGGTGGAGAAAATAATTGCAGAAATATAAAAGAAACTGAAAATTAAAGAAATTGATGGCAAAATGATAACAATAATATTTGAAAATTAAAGAAAATTATTAAAATTTGAGAATGGGCCCGTATCATTTTGACACAAATTTTTTCGGGCAACTTGTTATATTGTACTCCCGAAGATGAATGTTATATTTTACTCCTACTAAAATTAAAGAGTCTTAGGTTTTAATTATTCAATAATTGAACTTACTGGATTAATTAAGTCTTTTAATATTAGTTTAATGTATTAAAATCAATTATTTAATAATTAAGACTTAAAAATCTTTGATTTTAGAAGGAGTAAAATATAACATTCATCTTCGGGAGTACAATATAACAAGTTGCCCGAAAAAATTTGTGTCAAAATGATACTGGCCCAAAAAACTTTGATTTCAGAAGGAGTAAAATATAACATTTATCTTCGGGAGTACAATATAACAAGTTGCCTGAAAAATTTTGTGTCAAAATGATACAGGCCCAAAAATATTTTAAAATCTAGAAGATTAATTTAAGAATAATGAAAATCATAAAAAATTGGAGGAAATATTTGTAAAGTAATAAAAGTAATTCAAAATTGAAAAAAATAATTTTAGTTTGTAAAAAAAAATTTGAAAAAATTTAAAACCTATATTTGTAAATTTGTAGTATAAGAAAATAAATTGAAAAATAAATTTAATAACAAAATAATTGATAGAAATAATTGTAAATTAAAGAAAAAAGTAAAAATTTGTAAAAATTAATTTAGAAAATTACAGGATATAATTGAGGTAAACAAGACTACAATTACAATTATATATTATAATTCTTCGTACTTTAATTAACTTGAAATTCATCGATTACAATTTTAATTAATCCATTCTTTGAGAATTGTAAATATAAATTTATTTAAAAAATTCTTCAATTTTTAGGAATTCTTTTCTTTTGCGACTTTAATTATTAGCTACAATTGGCAACTATTTTTATCATTTTTCAAAATTTTTCTTCAATTTTATTTCCATTATTTTTTAATTTTCCCCTAATTTTTAAATTCAATTTCCGCAAGTTCCAATTCTTTTCTTTCATTTTTTCAGATAAAACTTTTTCAGTTTTAATTATTTTCTTCAATATCAAATTAGTTAAATTATTTATTAATTAATTTTCAACTTCTTTCGTCATTTTTCAATTATTTTTACTTTATTTTTAGTTTTATTTTAATAATTTTCTTCGAATTGTAAATTCATTTATCCACATTCTTATTAAGAAATTTTTTTTTGTCTGTAATTTTGCCATATGGAATTCCACATGGCGACTTTTTTTCTCTATGGAATTTGCAGACGTACCATACACAAGTCACCGCCCCTGATTCACTGCAAAAACTGCTGTCTTCTAAGTGTCTTATTTTAAGACACAAGACATTAAGAAAGCGTCTTACGATTATTTCAAGCTATTTCATTGGTTAATAATTTTGAAAGATGCTTTCTCATTGGTTTAAAATTAAGACACTTCAAAATGTCTTAAAAGTGAGGACAAAAATGTCTTAAAATAAGACACTTGTTTTTACAGTGTTTGCAGTCCTTTTCATGAATTTAGTTTTTAAATCGAAAAAAATTTAGAACAAACGTAATTATCACTCGGTATTAATAATAATAAATGCGTGTACAAAAATTTATCGATTTATATTTGGAAAATTGATAAATTCTCATAATATCTAAATGAATAATTTTCTAAAGTTTTACCTTAAGAGATTTGGCAGAATATTCACTGCTGCTTCTATTACATAGTCTAAAGTTCCAGCTCCATGTATCCTAGTTTGAATATTGCCCAGTTCAAGATCCAGTTCCTCTAAAGTGGCACGTTTTCGTGTGTCCAAAGGTTGACTGAGGTTGACTTGAACTCTAAAGTAATCGACAGTAAAGGATACGGTTCCTGCTCTAGATAAAACGCCTCCTATCATACTAACATCCCAGTGAGTCCTTCCTTCTATCTCTTGAGTGCCCACATCCAAAACCGCATAAACCTACAATTCGTATATTTCCAGAAAATATTCAATAAAATAATTATTCAAACTTTTTAAATCGACATAATAAAAATCTTGTAATAATAATTAAAATTTGTTACCAACAAATAATACTTTATATTTATCCTTACTTTTATTAATCGATAAAATATTTAACAATATAATAAAAAATTGTATTGATCATTTCTATTTGCGACAAAATGTGACTAAAGTTTATTACAAGCTTTACTACATACTCAAATTAAATGATTTTTTCAATTGATTGTGATTTCATATTTTTATTTTCCAATAAAATTTTTAGTTATTTTATCCAGTAAATTATGAGTTTTATTGTTGAAAAATTTATTTATTTACTCTTTATTTACTCAACAATGTCAATACCTAGACAAAATCAAGAATCTCGATTCTACATATATATAAGGGTCGTTCATAAACCACGTGGTCACTTTTTAACGACTTTTTGACCCCAACCCCTTCCCTCCATCGTAAACAATCTTAGACATTTGACGAAACTCTCCCTCCCCCCCTCTCCGCCCACATTTATCCACGTAGACTTTGTTTAAAAAATATTTTTTAATATAGAAATAAAGGAGTACAAAAAGGAAATAAGTCAGATTTTAAATACTTATACGAAAAGATTTTTAAAAAGACAATTTAAAACAAAAATTGAAAAATGGCTAAATTAAATACACAGTCGAACAAAATAATTGAAAAAATGAAAGAATAATTATAAAACTTTAAGATAATAATTAAAAATTGAAAAAATTGTAGGAAATTATTGAAAATTGCGAAAATTAAATAATGATTGAATGAAGTAATTGAAAAATGACGAGAATAATTATTGACAATTGAAAACGCAATTTGAAAGATGTCAAGATTAATAGACAATGGAAAACAATAATTTCAAAAATGGAACAAGAATTATTAAATTTAATGAAAATAATTCCAAATTGAAAAATTAAGAAAATTATAGAAATCATATTGTTTGAAATAATTGCACATTTAACAACTGGATTGAAAATATAAAGAAATTATAATTCAATAATTTTATTCAATAATTACCATTGAATAAAATAAAAAAAGTTTAAAAATTGAAGAATGGAATTGAAATTTAAAGAATATAATTGAGAATTGAATAAAGTAATTTAAAAAAGCCGAGAATTATTTAATACATTAGAAAATAATTAAAAACTGAAAAATGGAATTAAAATTTGAAAAAAATTGAACAATTAAATTTAAAATATTAAAGAAATTTATTAATAATAATAAAAAAAAAAAGGTAAGAAAATTGAAAAAAGTGTGAAAAGGTGACTGTCTGTGATGCGTGCATTAATTAAACAAATGTTTGCAAAGTTAAAAATAAATTCTCGTAAAAAAATACATTAGCAAAAAATTACGTAAGATAGGGAGGGGGGTGGGTCAAGAACTTACGTAGTCTTACTGGCGTGGGTAAAAATCTAAGAAAAATACCATACGTAATTTATGGACGGTCCCTAATCTTATTGAATATTGAGAAAAAAAAAAGTTTCTTAACATTTCCAGATTTTCCAGACTTTTCAAACATTTTTTTCAGAGTTTAAATTAAAATCTTATGAATAAAAGGAAAAATAAGATGAATCGGAAAAAGGTACTGAAAATGAGAAAACTAAACAAAAGATAAGAGAATGTACATATTAAAAAATAGTAGTAAAACTACCAAAAAGAATGTAAAAGTTCTTAAAAATAAAAAATAAAAGTAACCTATTTTTAAAAATGAAGGAATTTTAACAACTTAGATAATTTTGTTAGAAGAAACAACAACTTAGAAAAAAAAGAGCTTTTTAAAGTACAAACTCAATTTTTAAAGAATTCAAACTGCTGCAATTTTTATTACTTCAATTAAGAAACACTAGAAATTTGAATAGTGGGAAGATTTGTGGCCTTTGGTTTTTTGGTTAAGAATTTAAGACAAATTTATGTTTTAGCACTCCTTGATGCTCAAACAGAAAATATATGTTAAAAATTTGAAGTTCGAAACAATGTTCAGACAAAACTTTGATTTTATTTATAAGGAATTTTTACCCAAAAACATTCAGGTACAAAAATTAATATTTTCCATTGTTTCATCTAAAATTAATTTTGATAATTATAAACAATTGTGAAAGAATGAAAAAATTTAATGACAATACATTGTTAAGCAAGACGAATAAGTTTTTATTTTTAGTATTGAAAATTGAATTAATTGAATTTTTATTTCTTATAAATTTTAATTCCTTCAAGCACAAATAATTATAAAGTACATACATATATAAAGAACACATTACAAAATTCTTCAGAAACAGTTTCTAAAACGACATTTTTTCCCAATCAGTTTCAATTTTTCAATATTATCTTACTTTCAACTATTCTCGTCTTTCAAAAATAACTTCAGAAAGCATAATTGGATTACATTTTATTTTCTATTATTTATACTCTAATTGTGTCATTATATTTTCCTTTCCAATATACAGATAAAAAAATATGTAGCCAGTTATTTTGAGTTACGTATACACTTTAAATCCGAATTCGTGACTTTCTACTAAGGGTCCATACTCAAATTACGTAACAGCTTATAGGGGGGTGGAGAGGTTTCAAATGTTCATTATACTTTTTTACTGGGAGAGGGGGTGGGTGCCTAATGGTTGTACGTACTTTTTTGAATTTTGAAAAACGAAACACATTTATAGATATAAGTTTTTAAAATTATATACGCCAAGCAATATGTATTAAATTTAAAATTAAATTAATGAAATAAAGAATAAACATAAACAATAAATATTGCGCGTCTACATAATAAGGAACCTTTTATTTATTTTATAATAAAATACAACATTATACGACAATAATTACGTACAATGACGGGGGGGGGGGGAGGGTTATAAAGTGTCTCTTAAAAGCGTTACATAAATAAATCCCTAATAAATTAGAGAACAAGAAGTTACTTATTGAAATAGTAAAAATTTTCCTAATTTATAGTATAGTTTTCTAATAATTTTTCAAATAAAACTACTAATTAAAATAAAAATTTAAATTTAACTATTTTAATTAGTATAGTATTAGTAGGAAACTTTTAAGAACTTGTAAAATACTTACTATTTTAATAAGTAACCGATTTTTCTCTATTTCAGTAGTAAAAAATCACTAATTCAGATTTAAAAAGTAGTGTATCATTTTGTAAGATGCTCTCTCATTGTTTGAAATTAAGACACCAAAAATTACCTTAAAACCGCCAAATAAATGTCCTAAAATAAGACACCTTTTTTGCAGTAAAAGGAATGCACAGCATTTAAAAAATTTTTGCTGGATATAAAAAACTGTGTTTTTTTTATTATAACATAAAAAACATTTTTCGCTACTTACAGTCTTGTTTTCCATAGAGAGCGTTATGTTCCCCATACGATAAAAACTAGCCAATCCTGTGACCCATGTGTGTGATGATGTGACTGTAAAAATGCCTGCACTTTGACTGTAATCTTTAACCCGATATGGATCGTAACCCATTTCCGAAACCTGCTTTCGAGCCTCTGCGACTGCCATGTCAAAAGGAGATATTGAATTTGGAAAATATTGCGGTAGCTGGGAAATTTGACCATTCACTTCACCCCTAAAAAATAAATTTACCGTCAAATAAATGTTATTACTTTCTTGCATTTTATTTACGTACAATAAAAAAATGTTTCTAACATTCAATAAAATAAAGAATGCACCAAAATTTAATTGTGTACAAAAATTTGTATTAAAATTATTGTATACAAAAATTATAATTAATAAAATAATACATAAAAATCCCATTGGCTTTGATTATAATCTTTTGCCTTTTGTATCAAAGGAAATAAATTCTTTCTGTAAAATGAAAACTTTTTTTCAAATATAAGTATCTATACCTATTATATTGTGCAAAGAAAGATGATTTTATGAAAAACAAGCAGTTTCATTATTTTTCTAAAAGAAAATCGAATATTATTTGAAATGCCTCTCACTGCCAGTAGAGTTCCTATATATTGCGAGAATTAAGCTTCCTTTTTTGCAGTTGAGATTAGCCCTCAAACAGTTTACGGTTTAACGACCTCGTATTGCGAAAGTAACTGCATTGATTTAAGCTCTGACAGGCAACCACTACGCATACATACACTGTCGACAAGAATTAAGTCTAGTAGAGAATAATACATTTTACTGCACGAAACTCGACCTGATTATTCCAGAATTCAATAGTTTCTCAATTATTAAAAGTTCGAAAGACAGGAAATTATTTATAATTCCTCCAGCATGATCAATGCAGCTTATAATCATCATATTTTTAAATTTAAAATACCATTTTAGATTTAACCATATATATTAGTCACAACAAATATTATATATAACATATACCTACTATTACCATATATTAATTCTTCACTAAAAAAAAATAAAGCAGAATTTGCTTAAGGCTCCAAGTATAATAAAAAAATTTCCTATGTAAATCACAGAAACTTTTGTGCAATCTACAAATGAAGATTATAGTTTCCACAAAACAGCTCAGTTTGTGGAATACACAAACCATTTTTGTGGAATACACAAATCATATTGTGGAATTTACAAATCAGTTTGTGGAATGCACAAAACAGCTTGTGACTGACACAATTGTACGTATTTGCGAAATCTACAAATTGGATTTTTGGACTCTACAGGACCTTTTTTAGGGTTTCGTGGTTCGGGACCGAAACCCTTATAGTGAGACTTTGTCGTCCGTCCGTCCGTCCGTCCGTCGTACACAGTAGCCTATGTTACTTCAAGTAGCCTATGTCACATTTCAAGTAGCCTATGTCACTTCAAGTAGCCTATGTCACACTTCATGTAGCCTATGCCACACTTCAAGTAGCCCACGTCACTTCAAGTAGCCTATGTCACACTTCAAGTAGCCTATGTCACTTCAAGTAGCCTATGTCACTTCAAGAAGCCCATGTCACTTTAAGTAGCCTATGTCACACTTCAAGTAGCCTATGTCACTTCAAGTAGCCTATGTCACACTTCAAGTAGCCTATGTCACTTCAAGTAGCCTATATCACACTTCAAGTAGCCTATGTCACTTCAAGTAGTCTGTCACTTCAAGTAGTCTGTCACTTCAAGTAGCCTATGTCACACTTCAAGTAGCCCATGTCACTTCAAGTAGCCTATGTCACACTTCAAGTAGCCTATGTCACTTCAAGAAGCCTATGTCACTTCAAGTAGCCTATGTCACACTGCAAGTAGCCTATGTCACACTTCAAGAAGCCTATGTTACTTCAAGTAGCCTATGTCACACTGCAAGTAGCCTATGTCACTTCAAGTAGCCTATGTCACACTTCAAGTAGCCTATGTTACTTCAAGTAGCCTATGTCACACTGCAAGTAGCCTATGTCACTTCAAGTAGCCTATGTTAATTCAAGTAGCTTATGCCACACTTCAAGTAGCCTATGTCAAACTTCAAGTAGCCTATGTCACATTTCAAGTAGCTTATGTCACTTTAAGTAGCCTATGTCACACTTCAAGTAGCCTATGTCACACTTTAAATAGCCTATGTTACTTCAAGTAGCCTATGTCACTTCAAATAGCCTATGTCACACTTCAAGTAACCTATGTCACATTTCAAGTAGCCCATGTCACTTCAAGTGGCCTATGTCACTTCAAGAAGCCTATGTCACTTCAAGTAGCCTATGTCACTTCAAGAAGCCTATGACACACTTCAAGTAGCCAATGTCACTTCAAGAAGCCTATGTCACTTCAAGTAGTCTATGTGATTTAAAGTAGCCTATGTCACTTTTCAAGTAGCTTATGTCACTTTAAGTAGCCTAAGTCACACTTCAAGTAGCCTATGTCACACTTTAAGTAGCATATGTCACACTGCAAGTAGCCTATGTCACTTCAAGTAGCCTATGTCACACTTCAAGTAGCCTATGTTACTTCAAGTAGCCTATGTCACACTTCAAGTAGCCTATGTCACATTTCAAGTAGCTTATGTCACTTTAAGTAGCCTATGTCACACTTCAAGTAGCCTATGTCACACTTCAAATAGCCTATGTTACTTCAAGTAGTCTATGGCACTTCAAATAGCCTATGTCACACTTCAAGTAGCCCATGTCACTTCAAGTAGCCTATGTCACACTTCAAGTAGCCTATGTCACTTCAAGAAGCCTATGTCACTTCAAGTAGCCTATGTCACACTGCAAGTAGCCTATGTCACACTTCAAGAAGCCTATGTTACTTCAAGTAGCCTATGTCACACTGCAAGTAGCCTATGTCACTTCAAGTAGCCTATGTTACACTTCAAGTAGCCTATGTTACTTCAAGTAGCCTATGTCACACTTCAAGTAGCCTATGTCACTTCAAGTAGCCTATGTTAATTCAAGTAGCTTATGCCACACTTCAAGTAGCCTATGTCAAACTTCAAGTAGCCTATGTCACATTTCAAGTAGCTTATGTCACTTTAAGTAGCCTATGTCACACTTCAAGTAGCCTATGTGACACTTTAAATAGCCTATGTTACTTCAAGTAGCCTATGTCACTTCAAATAGCCTATGTCACACTTTAAGTAGCCTATGTCACATTTCAAGTAGCCCATGTCACTTCAAGTGGCCTATGTCACTTCAAGAAGCCTATGTCACTTCAAGTAGCCTATGTCACTTCAAGTAGCCTATGTCACTTCAAGAAGCCTATGACACACTTCAAGTAGCCAATGTCACTTCAAGAAGCCTATGTCACTTCAAGTAGTCTATGTGATTTAAAGTAGCCTATGTCACTTTTCAAGTAGCTTATGTCACTTTAAGTAGCCTAAGTCACACTTCAAGTAGCCTATGTCACACTTTAAGTAGCATATGTCACACTGCAAGTAGCCTATGTCACTTCAAGTAGCCTATGTCACACTTCAAGTAGCCTATGTTACTTCAAGTAGCCTATGCCACACTTCAAGTAGCCTATGTCACACTTCAAGTAGCCTATGTCACATTTCAAGTAGCTTATGTCACTTTAAGTAGCCTATGTCACACTTCAAGTAGCCTATGTCACACTTCAAATAGCCTATGTTACTTCAAGTAGTCTATGGTACTTCAAATAGCCTATGTCACACTTTAAGTAGCCTATGTCACATTTCAAGTAGCCTATGTCACTTCAAATAGCCTATGTCACACTTCAAGTAGCCTATGTCACATTTCAAGTAGCCCATGTCACTTCAAGAAGCCTATGTCACTTCAAGTAGCCTATGTCACTTCAAGAAGCCTATGCCACACTTCAAGTAGCCTATGTCACTTCAAGTAGTCTATGTCATTTAAAGTAGCCTATGTCACATTTCAAGTAGCTTATGTCACTTTAAGTAGCCTAAGTCACACTTCGAGTAGCCTATGTCACACTTTAAGTAGCATATGTCACATTTTAAGTAGCTTATGTCACTTTAAGTAGCCTATGTCACACTTTAAGTAGCCTATCTCACTGCAAGTAGCCTATATCACTTCAAGTAACCTGTGTCACTTTAAAATTCCTATGTTATTAAGCTTTTCAGATTGCATGTGAGACAGACGGAAACATAGAGTAACAGAAGACCACGAAACCCTAGATTGTAGGCGCAATGCGCCTGCTTTCTGTGCTGTTTATTTCGTGTAATATTTACTTTTTAACTCAAGCAATGTAAACAAATCAAAAATCATTCCGCGTTTGTCTCAAGTGTTAAATTTTTATTCTAAAATATAAATAATGTAGGAACTGATATCAGTATTAACTAACAAAATCCTAATTTAAATGTGTTTTTACTGTCACTTACGTAAACAATAATACTAATAAATTCTATGAAAATCTAATCTCATTGTTCTTAGCATGTCGTATTAGATTAACATATGGAAAATATTATTATTGTTTTAATGTAAGTAATAAAAACATTTATTAGAACTTTATTAGTCAATCCTGAGATCAGCTTCTACATTTTTATATTTTAGAAAAAAAATTTAGCACTTGAAACAAACGCAGATAAACGCGGTCAACTTTTTCCAAATTTGTCTTTTACTAATCGGCCAGAGCTGTTATTTTTAAAGATAGGGTGTTATGGGGTGATGTGCAACACTTTTTTTCGTTGCACGTAAAACATGTTCAATAATCAAATTTTTAAATATTCCATGATTAAATATTGTAGAGGAAAGAAAATACTAAATTCATGCATTAATAGATTTTAAAAATTCTTAAATTTCCCTAAAAAAAATTCGTATTTTCAAAAACGCCCGTTTTGGCATTTTCAAAAAAAGTTGGGTGATGTGCAACACAAGTAAAGTTCAGAGAAAAAATCCTTACATATCGATGTGAATCGCTTTAAGTATTAAATTTATGCTTCTTAAATGCAAATAAATAGAAATAACTAACAAAAAAAAAATTCACTACGATATAGTCGACCTCTAAAAAGTGGAAATTACTACAAAGAAAAACAAATGTTTGCATTTGATTTTTTATTATTTGTTTATTTTTGTAGCGTAATAATAATAATAAAATAATCATAAAATAATATTAATGATAAAATATTAATTGTTGCACATCACCCCAAATACGGAAAAAATAAAAAACATTTTTTTGTTTATGTTTTGTGTTTTTAAATTTTTTTTTGAGATTATCTCAAAAAGTAGAACTAATTTAGCAATTTTAACTTCGGCTTCGAATTCATCAAAAACAAAAATACGTAAAAATATACTAGTGTATAATATTTCAGAAAAAAAAGTTTTTTATATAAGGCTACTGTGTAATTTGACGTTTTGTATCTGATGTCGATTTTTTATGTTATTTATAGGAACATTAAGTAATGGATGTCTAAATAAAATTAATTAAAAAAGTTATTTAATCATTATTTATGTATTCTTCTGTAAATAAAAAATTCGCTTCCGTTACAAAATGTCAAATTAAATTTGTAAGTGACTTATGTTTATTGCGTTAAGGGCATGTGATGGAGAATGACGTCACTTATTTAGTCAAAATTTGTCCATATTTTGACACCAAACTTTATACAGTTACTTAAAATATCTTTAAAAAGGTCTCTCTGACCCAAACTTGTTTGAATTTTGCCTCAAAGTTAATTTTTTAAAATTTCCTAAAATCAGCAAATCTGTTAAAAAAAACTAATTTTTAGGCAAAATTTAAACAACTTTGGGTCAGACAGACTATCCTAATAATATTTTAAGTATTTTTACAGAATTTGGTGTCAAAATATTAATTATTTTTAAGAGAAAATTTACTGACAAATTTTGCCTATAATAGTGACGTCATAATCCATCACATGCCTTTAAAAAACAAAGCAAAAACTACCTGCAACGTGAATGATTTTTGCTTCGTTTGCATTTTTCAAGTTAAAAAGTAAACATTACTTACAAACTAAAGCAATTTTTCTGTGTTTGTCTGTTGTTCTGTCTTTTTTTTCTGTGTTGGCCAAACAAAATCTTTTTTTTATAATATGTATGTATGTGCGCATCTTTTTACAACGTATAGGTATGTATTGCAGAAAAACATTTGACAGTGGTTGATGAGTGTAATTTAGAAAATAAATTTGAAATTCCAACTTACCTGACATTATTATTGACCTCTTTGAGAATAAATGGTTTGATACTATCGAAAATGAAGGCTCCCACTGAATTGATAACCCCTTGAAAGACGGATCCTAGAAATCCGAGATTTTTGAAATCCATATCTATATTATCGAAAGTTAAGTCCATATCGATATCCTGTGCATGCAATTTTCCGTCTGTTCCAACCTGCAGTTTTGCAATGCCCTCAACGATTACTCCAGTCAACTTGACTGTGAAATTTCCGGCCGATTTCGATAGCCAAGTGGACAAAGTATACCATCCTCGAATATCAAGAGTCTCTATTCTCAACCTTACTGATACCTAAAATGCAGTTTTCCACTTTAAAGTACCTTTTATTTACAAAATACATTCGTTTCAAGAAAACAATTAATTTTAAGGACATGACGTCACTGCTAAAAGCAAAATTTGTCCGTAAACTTTCTCCAAAAATAATAAATATTTTTAATCCAAACTTTGTGAAATTACTTAAAATATTATTAGGAAGCTCTCTCTGCGCCAAGCTTGTCTGAATTTTCTCATAAAATTTATTTTTTAAAAAAATTCGCCGATATTTGAAAATGCTAAAAAATTCATTTTAAACAATTTTAAAGCAAAATTCAATCAAACTTGGGTCAGAAAGACCTTTTTTATTATATTTTAAGTAATTCTACAAAGCTCAGTGACAAAATATTTATTATTTTTTAAAAAAGCTTAAGGACAAATTTTGCCTGTACCATTACATGCCCTTAATAAAGTTGATAAATTTTCGAGAATTGCTGTCATAAAGGATTATAAAATTTAAATTAAAGAAAGAATTGTAACAAAAACTGAGAGAAATATAAATTCCGAGTGTTCTTTTTTCATCTTTTCTTTTATAGTCAGAAAGAAAAGTAGACTTTTCAAACGTTTTCTCAGCGGGGTTACCTTCTTTGATCATGTTGCAAGAAATAAAAAGTTCAAAGGATATTACATTTGCATTTCAGCTGGTAGCTTTTTATCAATGAGATATTACATACTTTAAAATAGTATAAAAATATATTTAAAATTATTTTTACAATATTTTTGTATTTTACCTGCATTAGGGCTAGTTCAGATGTCATACGTTCAATTCGAAATTTGGAGAGTCCATATACTTGTATTTCTTTAAATGTCATAGTATAAACTGAAAATGAATGTTTCATATCAGGAACTGGCATTGGGTCAGGAATCGGAGCGCCAGGCAGTCCCACGGGATCATCCTGCTGATAATGTTTCAAAATTGCTCGAATTTGATCTCCTAATCTTTTTTCGCCTTGTGCTATCTTTTCTGAAGTAGAATCACCTAAAACTGGTTTTTAAAGTTGCATTTTTTTATCCAACATTTAACAAAAAAGTAGAATATACCTACAAATTGTAAATTAGTGATTTGCAAATCATCAATCATTAAAAATTGGAATATACAAAAAGATTTTAGAACTATCAAGGAAATCTGGGAATTTTCAAAACGATCATGTCAATTTGTAAAAAGTACCAGGATTTGGTATACATAATAAATCTCGAAAATTTCAATTTTAATATCGTATTCTTTAAAAAATTTGTAAAATTAAACGGTCAGAATATGTTATAAAAATTTTAAATAGAAAGAAAGTGAAAAATGATATTAAGTTATAATGTCACCGAGTTGTTATTTTAAATATATTCCAAGCGAATTAACTTTAATTTATTTAAACTTTCAAACTGTAAATAATCAAAAACAATTGCAGTATAGGCAAAAATTATTTGTTTTCAAACTGTGTATATTTCTTTCTAAATAATAACAACGCTTATTGAATTTTTAAAACTGTTCATCTTTTAATATTTTTTTTAATAGACCAATTACCTACATACTGTAAAAAAAGTCTTATTTTAAGGGAGAAAATAGCTGCTGTCTTATTTTAAGACGCAACATTTTTAAGGCAGAGTTTACTTATTTTACAGATTTTTCTTTTTTTTTTTTTTCTTTTTTTTATTAGACTGGTTCTTAAAGACGAAAGTCTGAAATGTTTTGCTCCTACCCCCCAAAAAGTTTCTAAATCAAAAATACTCCTATTTTTTTATATCGGATAATATTTAGGGGTTACGCAAACTCCTTGAAATTTCTTACTGATTTTACATGGAAAAAAACGCACTTTTTCGTAAATTAGATACAAAATCCTCGAAAATCATTTAAAACATCAATACAGCGAATCACATCTTAAAAAGTCCTCAAACAACAATATTCCATAATTTGTTTAATAATTTATTAACATTAATATTTTTTATAGTACAACCCTCATAAATGCAAAGAACACTGTAAAAACAAGTATCTTATTTAAAGACATTTTTGTCCTCACTTTTAAGACGTTTTAGGGTGTATTAATTTTAAACCAATGAGAAAGCATCTTTCAAAATTATTAACCAATGAAATAGCTTGAAATAACCGTAAGACGCTTTCTTAATGTCTTGTATCTTAAAATAAGACACTTAGAAGACAGCAGTTTTTGCAGTGAAAATGATAATTTTTTGTAAATTAAAAATAATAGTTTCTTTAGGATTTTTCAACAAAATTGTTACATATCGTCAATTTGCAAATGGTTATAGATATTTTAATGTGTTTTTCATTTGTTTAAACAATTTATTATTGTTAACTTACACCTATTATCCAAATATAAACCTAGCGAATTATAGTTTTTTCTGACTTAACTATTTTTTATATTTAAGATTAAAAAAAGTACATATTCAGTAAAATTAACCACAACAACCATTTACAATTGTTTAGACAAATTATTGTTAATAATTATTCATTCTTTGCAAATGCACCTATAAAGACACAACTTTTTCCTAATTTTACAAAGTAATCGTCTCTGGTTAGAATAAGACAAATTATTTACTATAATTTATTATTTTTACTTTGTTCAAACAATTTATTATTGTTAATTTTTAACTTTTACGCTAAAACACCTAGTTAGTTGTAGTTTTTTTTATTTTTAAATTTTTATAATATAAATTAAAAGATACTAAGGAAAATTAACAGCAACCAGCACTGAAAATTGCTACAACTAATTATTGTTAATAATTAATTATTCTTAACAAACTCCCCTTGAAAAATACAACTTTTTCCTAATTTATAAATTAATGTGCTCTGGTTAAAAAAGAAAAATTATTGACTGTAAGTTATTATTTTTACTTTGTTTAACCAATTTATTATTGGTAATTTATAACTTTTATCCTAAAACACCTAGCGAGTTGTAATTTTTTAATCTATTGATTGTTTATATTTAAGACCATAAGCTATTAAGCAAAATTAACTGCAACTACCGTTTGTAATTGTTTAAATAAATTATTCTTAATAATTATGAATTATTTACAAATAAACCAAGAAAGACACAAATTTTTCCTAATTTTACAAATTAGTGGCCTCTGGTTTGATAAACTAAAATTATTGACTATAAATAATTATTTTTAAATTAACATTTATAAATTGTTTAAACAAAGTAGAAATAATAAATTATAGTCAATAATTTGTCTTATTTTAACCAGATCACATTAATTTGTGAAATTAGGAAAAAGTTGTGTCTTTCTAGGTGCATTTGTAAAGAATAATTCATTATTAACATTAATTTATTTAAACAATTGCAAATGGTTGTTGTGGTTAATTTTAATGGATATTTACTTAATTTTTAATATAAAAAATAGTTAAGTCAGAAAAAACTACAACTCGCTAGGTTTATGTGAATAATTGCTGTAAATTAACAATAATAAATTGTTTAAACAAATGAAAAATACATTAAAATATCTATAACCATTCGTTAATTGACGATATGTAACAATTATGTTAAAAAATCCTAAAAAAATTACTATTCATTTGTAATTTAAAAAAAATTATCATTTTTTTGCGTTTATGGGGGATGTTTATAACCCTATAAAAAATAGTTAATATTAATAAATTATTAAATAAATAATGGAATATAGTTATTTGAGGATTTTCCAAGGTGTGATTCACTGTATTGATGTTTTCAGAGATTTTTGAAGGTTTTTGTAGCGAATTTACGAAAAAGTGCGTTTTTTATGTAAAATGAATGGGAAATTTCAAAGGGTTTGCGCCGCCCTTAAATATTATCCGATTTTTAAAAAAAGAAAATATGAGTATTTGTTCTCGATTTGGAAACTTTTTAGAAAGTAGGAGCAAAACATTTCAAAAAATTTTTTTACTGTACATTTTTGGACCTCTCTCATATATATGTATTATCAAAGTTTTTATAGTTCTATATCAAAAATGTCATTTTTTTTTTTACGTAATATCAGAAATAACCGGATGAAATGATTGCGCAAAAAGTTTAATTGCGTATGGAAATCAATAGAGAAATGTTAGATGTTATCATGCCAAAGTTGTAAGAAGCGTTTATTCAGGGATAAGCAAACTATCCAGAATCGATCAAAGTTTAACTTCTCTAATAATATCTAGGCATTAGAAACTCAAACCAGTCATTTTCCTCCTATTTGCTCTACCCTTGTCATATAAAAATATCCTCGAAATTTAAATTTTACTCTATCAATAAAATCTGTTACTGTTATTAGATAATTTTTACAATTGTCAATTTAATTTTAATGTTTAATTAATCAGTACCTATTTTCTTTCTGTGACCGGAAGAGGAAAAAATTTGTCGAAACACAACAAACAAAAAATTTTTTTAGAAGAGGATTATACTTGTGAATTATTCGTTATAAGGTTTCGTGAAAAATTAATGCAAATTAATGATTTAACAAAATTTCTATCTATTATCATATAGTTTAGTAGGTGTAAAAAATACATACCACGTGTACAACCACAGAAACAGATGATAAGAATCCAAAGGGTAACAATTTTTCTCGCACTTAACTCCATGTTTCCAATTTTGATGTTTATATTGTGTAACTGAAAAATTACAATTTAGAGTCGGTAAAAAACTGAATGCCCAACCCGAAATTGGTTAGAGCACATACTTAAATATACATGTACGACGTACTTGACTGATGATGTGTCAGTAAACTCAACGAAATCATTCAGGTCAGAGCGAGGGTCAATCTTTTATCTGTACTGGAATCCCCTCTCGTAATAGCTTGCCCTCTCTTCTTTACCTTCCCCGAAGTTCGAGATACAAAAACAAATCTTAGTTTCTAGTAAAATTGATAGTAAAAGATAAAAAGAAGGAAATGATAAAAATTCTATCCAAAAATTGAGTCAACATTCCTATAATAAAGGAATAATTCTATATAATAGAATCAATTCTAGATGATTCGTAAAAAGAATTAAAACAGAATTCCATCAAAAACAATTTTTAATGTTTATTTTACATACAAAACTCAAAAAATTTAAACTTACTAAGTATAATCAGACTTGGTGTAAAAGAGCCTTTGATTTGATATTTTGCGATATCAAAAGTAAATAACTTTTTGGATAAAAAATGAAATCAAATTTTTTAGTAAAGAATAGCTAAAAACTGTTTGGAAATCAAATACTAATAATATCAGTTAATGATAAATTAAAAATCAACTTTGAATATACAAGAGGCTCTATACTATTTTATATAAAACTAATTTTAAGTTTCAACAAAAGGGCACTGATTCCGGATTCCAAGTGCGGCCTAATAGTAAAGATACGTTCTTTGATACCGTTTCGGTATCAAATTGTGAATCTTCCTGGAAAGATGTTTCCCAAACATAAAGCGTTTTCAAACGTTCACAGCATAATGAAACGAACTCCAAAAATCCAGAACATCTGAAATCGGAGCAATCTAATTGTATTAAAGTAACTTTTTACAGAGCAAGTACTTTTAATTAATAGTATTAGGTGCATTTGGAATTACTGGATATGAATTACTGATTACTTAATAAATGACTTAACTGAAATTTTTTTTTAATTAGCTAATTGATTTGTCGTTATACTCAAAAAGAAAAGTTCCAAATAAAATTGAACCGCCGCGTGCAGAAACCGTCATTGCGCTCGAAATTTTTAGATTTTACAGCACTTTAAAAGCAGGGTGGTTTCTGCACGCGGTGGTTCAAAAATACCGAGAAAACTATTTGTTTGAATTAATTATTGAGAATACTGATTAAAGAGATTGCTTTAGTTTTTTAAATCTAAATGATTAATATATCCTGAATCTAAAAAGCTGAAGTTGTCCTAAAATTCATTCGTTCAAGTCTTTAAATGATCCTAATCAAGTCCTCAAACAATAGGCAAACATCTGAATAAGATTTATTTAGTCCCAGATAGCACCTCAACTTGTAACAAATTTTCCAACTTACTCTAAAATTTCGTCAACTTCTAGCAAGTTTGTTGCAAGTTTATAAACACTTCGGGAAAGATTTTCAAAGTTTCTGTTAGTTTAGGCGCTATCTAGGGGTTGAAGAAAGGTTGAACAAATTCAAAAATTCATCTAAATTATTGCATTTACAATAAATTTTCTATTTCAGGGGATGAAGAACCGGTGAAATTTTAACCCAACCAAATTTATGACGCCTAGAGGTTCCAATTTTTTTCTAGCGTAATTTGCGGACATATAAAATTATCTCATAATGTCAAAAATAAGAAAATGAAAATTTGTACATTTTTAAAATTTGTAGTTTTGAAAATAAAAAAAATTCTTAAAAATCTATCTCCTTTCACAATTTTTACTATTTTCTATCGCCAATTTTTTACAGGTTTTCGTACAATTCTTAACAAAACTACGCATGGGTATTAAAAAATTCTTATTTAAAAACAAAAATTTATTTTGTGTCAAAAAACTTTATTCTTCAATTTTTAACAATAGCTACTGTAATTCTAGATCCAAAATTATGTCAGAAAAAAAATAGACACCCTTCAGCAACAAGTTGAAATTTTGTTCTCTCTTATCTAAAATATCTATCTTCTTCTTCAATTTTTAATTTTTTTTATCGTCAATTTTTTTACGGGCCTTTTTACAATTTTGAACAAAATTACGCATGGATATAAAAAACCTTTGTTTAAAAAAAAAAAAATTCTAAAACCTATCCAAATTGCTTGTTTTAATTTTATCTTAACAACGCTATTTATGAAATGTTGAAATTACACCAGTGCCTTCCCTTAACCCTTTAAGGACGGGACAGACACTTTTTTGTACACATTTTCAACATTAACTTTCTCTGTTTTTGGAGGTATACAAAATTATATGAATCACTATTTCGAACGAATTTTTTAACTCTCTTTAAGAATCTGTTGTCAAAAATTCAACAACAAAAAATGTTTCAAGAAGTTATGGACTCTTTTTTGAAAAAAATGTGAAATTTTGACAATTTTGTTTAAAAAATGATTTTTTTTTTATATTTTCTATAATCGGAAAAATTTTTTTAACTTCAAATATTCCGTCCATTATATTCAAGCTTAAAAATGACGAACCGTACTTTTAAAAATATTAAGATGGCGAATCCAAAATAGCGTCGAGAGAAATTTTTTTTCAATATATGAAGCGTACACTCACTGTACATCAGATTCGTAATCAGCGACCCCAAAAACCTCCGAGTAACAATTTTCAAGCCAATCCAATCGATTTTCAAAATATCGTCCGCCATATTGGATCCGACATTTTGAATTCTTGAAATTTGACTTCAGATTTGTGATCAGCGACCCCACAAACTCTTAATTAACAATTTTCACACAAATCCGATCGATTTTAAAAATATTGTAGGCCATATTGGATCCGCCATTTTGAATTTTTGAAATCTGACTTCAGATTCGTGATTAGAGAGACAAAAAATCATTTAGACACTTAGTTTCATGAAAATAAAAAAAAATTTAATGAAGCGTACACTGGAACTGGGTGCTCATATATTGAAAAAAAATTTCTCTCGACGCCATTTTGGATTCGCCATCTTGCTATTTTTAAAAGTACGGTTCGTCATTTTCAAGCTTGAATATTACGGACGCGATATTTGAAGATAAAACATTTTTCCGATTATTGAAAATATAAAAAAAAATCATTTTTTAAACAAAATTGTCAAAATTTCACATTTTTTTCAAAAAAGAGTCCATAACTTTATGAATTTTTTTTTTAATTTTGACAACAGATTCTGAAATAACGATAAAAAATACGTCAGAAATGGTGATTCATATAATTTTGTATACCTCCAAAAGCAGAAGAAATTAATATTGAAAAAAGTGTCGATCCCGTCCTTAAAGGATTAAACCAAACAAATATATTTCTCTGTCTATTAATTTTTATGGATTTCAAATAAATTAAGCGCAAGATAAAGATAAATTATATTTTTTTAATTTGATTGATAAATAGTGGAAAATTTAAATAAGTTAATTGAAAGGTATGACAAAAGATAATGTTTCTTACGTAATTTCGCAGTCTCCGAGACCAACTGCAGAAAGACGAGTGCAACTTTTTCCTAATACTATCAATGGTTTATCTATGACTTCCGGTCCATAAGCAGCGATTACTATTTCCTTAAGGGTCGGACAACTGTCGGCTATTTTATCTACAATTGATGTTGGTGTGCACTCTCCCAAAAAAAGATGAGTGACAGGAATGCAGGGCTTCAGTATCAATTTATGATCACTTTCCTCTGTTAGATATGATAATCTAAAAAAAGAAAAGTATTCGGAGAACTAACGCATAGTTAAAGTAAATTAATATATATTTATTGAGTTTATTGACAAATTTCCAAAAATGTGTATTCAAATAATAATAATAATAATAATAATAATAATAAATGTGTTAAAGATTCTTGTTTAAACCAAAAAGAGTTCTATAAAGGCATGTAATTAACAATAAAGTAATAAAATTTTGTCTTATAAAAATCAGAAAGCATATACCTATACAATTTTTTTAAACTACATTTTTCTTAATATTTTTGTAGGTAGAAATATATTAAGAACAGTTTGTAAAATATGACGTTAGAGTTAAGCACATGCCCTTAAATCTGGCAACTCACAAAACGAGATTAATGTTGGGTGAGTGGTTTGAAAATTGAGACCAAGCTTCGTCGCTCACAGAAGGAAGTGATTTTGTTTCTGGGTAAGCTTCAATTCGCAGAGTTTCTAATTGCACATGTTCATCACTCATAGCCTTCAGCAATTCATCACTAAGCAACGAAAATGAAAGAGACACATCTCGAAGACTTCTGCAATGATTTACCAATGCCATAATTCCTAAAAGCGAGAAGTTGTATTAATTTGACTAAAATACACAAATATTATACCGTTACAAATATAGAGGTTTTTACTAAATTAATGATGTTCATGTTGCTGAAAGAGAGGATTTTTTCTAAAATACCTTGAATAAAATTAATTATAGAGGGTATTCCCAGATATCACCATACGTGGTAAGCTTGAAAGTTACAAAAGGAAACTTCATGGATTTAACAAAATATTCCTCTTATACACGAAGAAAATTTATATGTGAAATTTTACAGAACAGGTGGGTGATTCGGGGACAGAACGACAGCCATTTAATTATTCATGTAAAGTCATGTAAAAGCAGAACAAAAGCAAAACCGTTTATTAAAAATTACTTAACTTTTTATTATTTTTTAACAGAAAATAAAACATTTTATTCAAACCTTATGTTAATCACTTCATTTTTTGTTGCTTTTTAACAAAAAGCCAAATATTTTTTAAAAATTACGAAAATGTCCCTATGTCCCCGAATTGTCTGACTGTCGTTTTGTAAAGTTTCATATGATTGTATTCCTCGTGTAAACAAAATGTATCGTATTTATTTATAGTACCAATTAATTTTATTTTGTAATCTAACCAAAAATAAAATATAAATATTGAATTATTCGCATTCATTTGTGATTAGTTTAGCATTTATCAATTAAAATTAGTTATATTCTTTAAAAATATTGTTAAATTTATAATGTTAAAAATTTACAAAAAACTAATAAATAATATGTTAAATTTATTAATTAAATAACTATGTTTTATAATATTTCCACTAACCTCAGTTTATTGAACTTTTAACTTTTTAGTATCTCTTATTATGCTATTCTACATACCACCGCACTTTTAAATTTCCGTACTTGATTATTTATTTATTTTATGTTCGTTTTGAAAAATTGTTTTATTAAATTTATGAAGTTTAAAGAGATTCTGAACGTTACTCGGTTTTAAAACGTAAACATTGAAAATGGTTAGAACTGAGATTTCACAGAAAATTTGAACGTCAATTTTATCGAACATTTTTTAAAAGTTTTAAAAAGTTAAGAATTTTAAATTTTGTTTAAATATTCATTACAATCTTTTTGATTATAATTTATTTTTTCTTTTGGACGTCACTTTAAATCTCCGTCAGATTTTAATGAACTACAATAATTTAAAATTATAAGGAGGTTAATTTTAACACTCTTCAGAGTTGTCCTATTGTTAAACCTGAAATGTATTATCTTTGACTCTCTTCGGGTTTAGTTTAACTCTGTATTTTTTTCAGTGCGGTATTAAAAATAGTTAATATAAAATTTTGTTTAAGTAAATTACAGAATATTATTTTTTAAGCAATTTTTAAGAGTTGATTCGGTGTATTGCTGATTTTAATGATTTTTTATTATTTTATAGCAAATACACGATAAAGTGAGTTTTTTCGATGGGAAATTAATGGGAAATTTTAAGGACGTTGAGCCACTCGTAAATATTTTTCGATTGTAAAATAAGAAATAGGGGTATTTTTTTCAATTGAAAATTTTTTAAGGGGTAAGGGTAAAAAATTTCAAAAAATTATTTCTTTGTATATATTTTTGGTCCATCCTAATATTTATATAAGTATAATTAAAATGAAATGCAATAATAAGTTTATAATTACATGAACAAGTATTACCTAAGTTAAACATTTGACAATTAAAATGAGCTTTTCTAAATATTAATAAATACATATATACCTTGAGGTGTTAATTTCGGACAGTCGTCGATGTGTAATAATTGCAAAGCAGCACAAGTATCTGAAGTCAAGGTTGTCAAAGAAACTTCGCCTGCAGCGGGCTCGTCCATTTTTATTTGTTTATTTAGACTTTTCTCGCATTTTAATGTCAAAGACGAACTAAAGTGTTCGTTATCAATGCTGATAATTTCTGGCCTCATGGAACTAATTAATGCCATCAACAGTTTAATAAACTGTAAAATATAAATAAAATAATTGTATAGGTACAATAATAAATATAATATAATTTTTCAAATGCTTTATAAAGGAATAAAAAGATGATGACATTAATGTGTTTTAATTTTGCTAAGGATATATAAAAATATTTACACTGTCAGCTTAAAAGAAGACGTAAAAAACCTATACAAACAAGCGTAGAATAACGCGAAAGTGGGGAGATAAAACGAGTGAGAGAGAAACTAAATATCCCTTCTCTTTCACTCTTATTCTCCTCCTTCCACTATTTGTTGCATTTAATCTCTTAATCTAAATCAGCAAACTTTTCACAACTATAATTTAAGAGAGTATTTTTAAACCTGCCGTGTAAACAGACAGAAATTTTTTAAAAATAATTCAAAGGAAGGTTAAATGTTCTTCTTTAGAGCGCTAAAAAAAATATATTTACAATTTTACAACGTACACCAGCTAATACAAACTTACTTTGCATACTCTGTACTCAGGACGCTGCGCAGTAGTTTTCTACGGCACCTGCGACTGCGCAGTAATTTTTCGAAATCTTCCAAATATACTGCTCAGTAATATATTTCACAATAAATCGTTTCTTAAAAAGAAACCTTTTGAATGTAGCAAGCAAATTTCCCTCAAATTGACTGCAAACTTGTTGAACGAAGGATATTTTTTGATTTGTGAGAAGATGGCGACAAGCTTGCATGCAAACTTCCAAATTTATCATTGCAAATTGTCCTCAAGCTATTGTGACATAACAAGGTTGTTAGTATTCGAAGAATAAAATATTGAATAACTATTACGTCAATTATTAATATTATTATGATAATGTTTTAATGTTATTATACTTTTTCAAAAACATTTATCAAATTTGGAAAACCGCACCAAAACTTGGAAAAGGGATGGAACTTTATTATCATACGGTAATTCTCTATTATTTTAGTCAAATGAATATGTCCTCAAACTCTCTAAATTTCTGGGAGTGAGTTTTCACTCCACTAAGAGTGGAAATTGAGCCACCCCATTGAAAGTGAAAGACCCACTCTAACACTGCAAAAACTGCTGTCTTCTAAGTGTCTTATTTTAAGACATTTTGGTGCCCAAGACGCATAAAATGTCTCATTTTAAGACACTTGTGACGTCTTAGGTACAAAAAAAAAACCAAAATATCTTAAAATAAGACATTTAGAAGACACCAGTTTTTGCAGTGAAAAGAGTGAAATCTCACTCTTAAAGAGTAAACTTTGACTCTAATTTGAGTGGAAATTCACTCCAAAAGTAGAGTGAGAGTTTACTTTTTGTTTGAAGTGAAAAATTCACTCTATAAGAGTAAAATCTCACTCTTTTAGAGTGGGTTTCTCACTCTTGATTGGAGTGGCTCAATTTTCACTCTGAGTGGAGTGAGAACTCACTCCAAGAAATTTAGAGAGAACCCATTTTTTCGAAACATTTACTGAGAGAAAATATTTATTCTATACACCAAGGATAAAAATAATTAATGTATCTTAAATTAAGATGCCTACTTTTTGAAGTGTAAATAATATTTTGTTCAACAAATTTAGCAAAATCAAATTTTGTTTATTTAATAACTTTTGAATACAATATTTTTAAAAATATTTTTAAAAATTAAACAAATAAAATTTTAGAATTTGTTTCAACAAGTAAGATTTATCAAAATAGGTTGAAAATTACAGATTTTAACCAGATTTAATAAAAAAAACACCAACTAATAATTATTATTTGACAAAAAATTTTAGTTGAATCTAATTTTTTCTGAAGAAAAGTACACTGGTATCTTCCAAAATTTGGTGAAAATAATTATTATAATATTTTTATTTAATGTGAAAAAGACGTTTTTTAAGTTTAAAGTTATATCAGTGGAGAGAACCTCCTTAAGGTATTAGTCGCGTAAATGCTCCCGCAAAACTCCCGCAAAATAAAAAGAACAAAAAATAAACTTTTATATCAACTCACTTGTTTCCTTGTGACCTCTTCTAATGTAATATATGTAATTTTCACAATTTTGAGTCAGGTACTATAAGTTATCGTGATGTATTGCTTACACGTTTTCGACATTTTTCAATGAAACCACGCGAAAATGAAAAATTATGAATTTTTAAATTATTGTATTTTTTATACGGCGTGGTCAATAAAATTAATTTTTTTTTAAAGGATTTATTTTATCTCAATGTGTAACTTAGTAGTTTTATTTGAAAAACTGACGACTTGTTTTTTTATAATCGAATATAAGAGACATTTTTTACATGCATTTTGTGCTATTGCATGTAAAAGGTATAAACTTTGAATTAATATTTTGAAGCTCAGAAGTGGTCAAAATTAATAGGATAGATCTCATTTAATAGATAAATACCTCATGAATACAGATACAAAGTTTTAAAAAAATCTGACGAAAATCATTTTACGCGACTAATACCTTAACGCCAAAAGAAATTATAATATTTTGAAAATGTAACTTTTTTTTAATTTTCACAAGGTTCTAAAAATATTATTACAATTGAGCTATCGAGTTTATACTTATACTATTAGGTCAAATCATAAGTATTCAATAAATTAAAATTTGTTAGCTCAACATAAAAGCTAATAAACTATCTACAATTAAGTATTATGTATTAAGTATTATGTATTATCAAAGAATTCTAAAACAGGTATCAATTAAAAAAGATTGCAGCAGAAAAGTAAAAAAATTTTGAAAATCATTTTAAGACTGACTACTTTCTAATCGACAATACAATAATTATTGATACCCTTCTGTAAACCTACAATTTCTTTTTAAAAAATCATGCTTTTAATACAGTACTTCAGGTTTTCGTTAAAAGATAATGTCAAGACTAATCTGACATATATTTTTGATAAAAGACTACCCTACAAAATTCTCAGTGCACGAGGACGTAAAGTTCTCAAAAATATTATAAATATAATCTATTTTGTATGAGAAAGCCAAATTAATACTAATATCAAATTTCGGTAAAAATTGAGACCAGACGATAATATATCCAGTAATTCCGAGACAAGACGAGATAATTAAAATTATCGCCTCGTCTCGTATCGCGGCAACACTAGTTAGTGTAAAATAAGACACCCCTAAGACATCTGTTTTTACAGTGATAAGGTAACTCTGGGTATTTCAAATGTTTTATAATTTGTACTTTCACTGCAAAAACATGGTGTCTTAAATTGGACAAAAATGTCTTAAATTAAGATACTTTTGGTGTCTAAGACACGAAAAATGTCTTATTTTAAGACATTTTTGAACAATTTAAGACACCTGTTTTTGCAGTGTTGTAATAACGATTAAAATCATCAAGATATTGATGTGAGTCAACAAGTAATATATATATTTAAAAAAGTTACGACGAATTTTCATTTGTTTAAACAAATTATTATTTTTATCTACCCACTTTCTACACACTACACCTATAGAATAATGCGGTTTTTCCCTAATTTTGCAATTAATCAAACTTCATAAAATGTTGAGTGAAGGTTACAAATAAATTTATTATTTAAATAATTTATAAACAAATTATTATTGTTATTTTACAACTTTAAACACAAAACATCTAGAAAGATGCAGTTTCTTCCAAATTTTGCAATTAACCAAATGTTAAACAATGACAGATAAAAATTACAAATAAAATTATTATTTAAACAATTTATAAACAAATTCTTATTGTTTTCTACCCACTTTCTACACTCCAGAAATTCATTCTTCTTCACTTAGAATGATGCGGTTTTTTTTCCTATTTTTGCAATTTACCAAACAACATAAAAAGTAAGATAAAGGTTACAAATAACAAAACTTTCTGGAAACTACATTTTTGTGAAGGGAAAACTTCCTTTTTTAGAAAAAAAATTTGTAATGTTAAAAATTGTTTATTTACACACATTTTTAGTCAGTAAAATTTTTCTTTCACATCGTTTCTTTATAAATTTTTTAAATTGATGCGATTTTGATTTATTATAAATCTGTATATAAATTATAGCTCATTTTCTTCAGAAATAGATTATCTACAAATTCACGGAGTCGAATTTTCCAAAAACTACACCTTTTTTCAAATAATTATGATGATTTGTTTTAAAGAAATTGCATTTTATTTGTTAAACAAATAATCATATTTAAAAAGCACTGTATTTTTTGGAAAATTCGCTTCCGTAAATTTGTAGATTATCTATATTTCTGAAAAAAAATGGGCTATTATAATTAAAAATTGCATCAATTTCAAAAATTTATAAAACAAAAAATGTGAAAGAAAAGTGTTTCTGCCTAAAAATGTGTGTAAATAAACAATTTTTAACATTACAAATTTTTTTTTTGATAAAAAAGGATGTTTTTCTTTCCCAAAAATTTAGTTTCCAAAAAGTTTTGAATTCATTAAAGGACACTGGAGTTTTTTTTCTGATAGCCTATATTTAACCGACAGATATACCTCAACAACTTTTTATGCAAAGCACCGAGAAAGATGCAGTTTTTCCCCAATTTTGCAGAAATGCATCTTTGTAGGTGCACTTTTGTTAATAAAAAAGTTAATAAATAACAATAATATTTTGTTTAAACATTTTTTTATTAATATTTATAACTATTTTTATTCAATATCTTATATAAATTTATGATTTAGTAAATATTAAAGATTAAAGCTAAAAACTTGACAAGTTTTTAAAAGTCAGTTGGTCTCCCTCATTACTTTGAAAATGTTACAATAATTTGCAATAATAAATTGTTTAAACATTTGCAAAATTCATCGCAGTATTAGTAAAAAGTATTGTTTGTTGACACAGAACAAATATTATAGTAAAAAACTTACACTGTTAAAAATTTCTTTTTCTATAATTAGAGTGCCCATAAAAAATAATTTTTTTTCTATATCGTATCCTACCCCTAAATTTTCTTCCTTTTTATGAGAAGATATGACTCCTATTTTTTAGATTTTTTAAAAATGATATAGAGGTCGCGACGATTCATTTGAAGTCAAATAATGCGTTTTTTTTTGTTTTTCATTTTTTAAACTTATAATATAGGTTGATAAAAATATTATTTTATAAAATATCACTTTAAATTTATCACTTAATTAGTCCAAAATTATTTCCTATAAAGAATAATAATTTTAAAGTAGAAAAAGCAATGTTCAGTTTAAAAAAATTTGATTTTTTACAATAAAGTCATAAATTTGTATTTTTTTGTATTTCTTAGAATTTTACTTGAAAAAATTTTCAGTTGAGTGATAAGTAAGCAAATGAACACGAAAAGTCGATATCATTATTAATACCTGAAATAATTGTTACTTTTTCTCTGTTTTGTAGTTGTATTCTGAAATTTTAGATTCTTCTGTTGTATTTACCGCTCCAAAAAAATTAGAATATAAACCTCTTAAAAATTGATATTTCTACCTACAATAATATAAATGCTTCTTAAATATCTGTAAAAGATTTTGTTGTCTTAATTTATGGACAAAAAATTGACACACTTTTAGATTTAAGGCGCTTCAGTGTATCCAAAAAAAGTATTCTTCATTAATAAATTTTGACTAATTCATTGGTAAATTTGAAGTGATGTTTTAGAGTAAAATATTTTTATTACTCTATTTTAAAAGTTTAGAAAATAAAGAACCTATAATATACTATTTAGTATATTTTATTACTATACTATTTAGGGGTAGGATGCGATATAGAAATTTTTTTTATTTTTTATTGGCACCGTAATGTATATGAAATTGAATTTAAAATACAATTATATGAAATTTAATATACCTAGGGGAGAGTGGCCATCAATGTACCGGGTTTTTTTCAAGGTCATAGTACTTATTCAATTTCACCAATTTCAAGCACTTCTTTGCATCAATATAAAACTACAACACTTCTCTAGGTAATGCACACATATTATACACGATTTATTTTGATTAAATAATTTAATTTAGGATCTTTCTAAACTAACAAGCTATTTTCATTTTCAACAACCTGGGTACACAATGAACCACCTCTATAAAAACACTAAAAATGTTCAACAATAATAATATTGCAATTTTCACTTTGTAAAAAAACTTATTTTCTATCAAATACTATAAAAAAATATTACTTAACACTTTTTAATTGATAATGTATAACATAAATATACCTCAACTTTAAGTTAACTAGCTAAAATGGCATTTTAGTTTTGCTATGTTGAGAAAAGTACTGATAACAATCGCTGTAACATGCTGTACGCATGCCTAGTTTTATAATCAGGCATACCACTCTGGAAATCGAAAATACACTGAAATTCCAGGTGGTTCATTGTTCCCCGGTACATTGAATCAACATGACATTTGCAACAAAAATGGTTTTTTATAACTTAATCCAAGATTTCAAAATCTTTATCTCATTAGAATATTGTAGTTAAGGCCCAAAACAAAATAAATCGTAAGTACATTTATTTTTAAATTGCCTTATTTCAATTAAAAAACGTGTTTGTATTTTAGGTAAATTTTTTCTTCAGTGCATCAAAAACAGTTTTTTTCAGTTTTCTCTGTAAAGAATAAATCCACACGTCTCAAATTTATGGACGTAGTGTGATTACGCAAACTTCATTTATATTTAAAATTGGGGGATTTTTTATTGAATTGTTTCTGAGAAAATTGGAATGGTTCATTGAAAAAACTGGTACATTGATGGCCACTCTCCCCTACATATATATATTGGAATTTATTCAATATTATGAATTCTTAAATATGTATAGCAAATTTAATATATACATTTGTATTAAATTTATGTTAATTTATATTAATTTTGACATAAATGTATGTTAATTCAATATTTCATATATATATATTTATGAAGCACAATACATAAATTTTTAACAGTGTAGATGATTTTAAGTCTCGTTTGTAAAATACAAATAAACAAACTAGTGTCTACCCGGGATAGATATCCGGTAGTCAGCGTTACAAAAAACCGTCCGGTAGCGCGAAGCTACACTGCAAAAACAGGTGTCTTAAATTGTTCAAAAATGTCTTAAAATAAGACATTTTTCGTGTCTTAGACACCAAAAGTATCTTAATTTAAGACATTTTTGGCCAATTTAAGACACCATGTTTTTGCAGTGTATGAAGATGATGTTTTAATGTTCATTGTTGATAAAGGTTTTGGGTAAAGTTTAATGATACAAAATACAAAATTTTTATGTAATGATATGATGAATGACAGTACCTTTAAATTCTGATGAAAATCCAGCCTTGAAAGGACACTGCTGATAGCTTCAAAGGATTTCACACTACTGTTGAGACTTTACGAAAGCATAGAAGGCATAGTTGCCTCAAGGGATGTAGTCAACAAGAAAGAATAAGCCTGTTCCTAGCTCTGTATCAAGGGGAAAGGAATAGAAAGGATAAATGATTATACTTGTACATGAAATATATCGCAATCCTGTATAACTAGAATTTTCACGTGGCAAGTGCTAACATGCCAGGTATTTGGGGCAATCACGATATTCACGAGAGTAAAGGGTGTGATGTGAGTTCAGGGACTCACGGCTCCGCAGTAAAAGAGTAGGCCATTCACGTGAGTTACACATAGCCACCAACTTTATTCACGTGTTTCTATACGCGTAAAACAATAGTTGTTCAATTGTAGAAAGGTAAACTGGAAACCAGTTTTCATTTCTATGTAAGAAAAATGTCTCTTTTTTTAATTCTATACTAAGATATAATTAAGGACAGCTTATTTCACAATTACAATTTATGCAAATGTGTATAAGAAAATGTAAATAATGACAATATTTTCAAAGTTTAAAATGTGATAAAGTATAACTAACAACAAGTTTTTAATTATTTCATACTCGCAGATTAAATATTATTTTAAACTTAATTTAGTAAAAAGTGCATCTTTTTACGAATAATTTTAAAAAATTGATCCTTATTTCTTTTATCGATCAACAGCTATGTGGTTTCAACAAAAAAAAAAGTTCAAAAATTTCAAAGTTGAATATCTTATACATTTTAATAAAAGAAATCGTTGATCCGTTGGAACCAATTTGTGTAGGATTTCGATTTTTAAACAATTTTTTTTGTTCACTATAAATGTATTGTCATTTTTTATTGCTAAATAGTGAAAAATAGTCAAAAGTATTTAAATGAAACTCTACTAATAATCATCCTAACAATTTATTAATGATTCTCTTCTAATAATTAATTTACTAATTGGAAAAGACGAAAATCACATACCTACTGTTGTATTATTAATTTTTGGATAGTTTTCTACTATAGTAATTAGGGTTTCATCCACAAATTACGTTTCTCTAAATCTGAATTAGTGATTTTCGACTTATGAATTAGCGTAAAATCAGATTCTATTAAATAGTGTAAATTTGACCTATTTTTTAATAGAAAACTACTAATTATTAGTAGAAAACTACTGATTTTAAAGTGAAATATCTATTAATTGTACTAATAAAAGTTTACTTTTTCAATTCGTAGACATTTCACTTTCAAATTAATAGTTTTTCCACTAAAAAATAATGCAATTTTTCACTACTTAATAGTAACTGATTTCTCGCTAATTCACTAGTAGAAAATCACTAATTCAGATTTAGGTTCTATAGGGGAGATTTCTTATTTTGTTACATCACACTTATACGCACTACACAGAAAAGTATAAAGTACTTAAAAAATATACTTTTAAAAAATAAAACAATATTTAAAAAACATAAAAAAAACTAAGGAATTCTCTCTAAATATAAGAAGTCATCCATAAATTACGTAACAGGTTTAGTGGGAGGGGGAAGCTAATTGACCTTGTTACGTAATATTTTTATCCATTGTTAAAAATACTTTTTAAATTGTACTTCTTTAAAAATTTTCAAAATTTGTTTAAGTTCATAAATTTTTAAGTCAGTTCAGTACTAAAATACAAAAACTTTTCGTATTATAATTATATCCCTTAAATTTATTTAACATTTAATGAAAAACAAGCAAACTTTTTGTAAAACAGAGGTGATAAAATATTTTTCAAAGTTACGTAACAGTTATAAGGGAAAAGGAGGGGGGGGGGGGTCAAAAGAGTTTTTTACGACTTGTTACATAGAGTGGGGGCAGGGGTTAAAAATTATAAAAAATCGTGTTACGTAATTTATTATTGGCCCGTAATACAAATTACATAATTTAGAGGGAGAGCTCTATAAACCTGAATTAATGATTTTCTACTAATGAATTAGCGAGAAATTGGTTACTATTAAATAATGGAAAATTTCACAATTTTTTTGTAGAAAACTACTAATTTAAAATGTAATAATGGAAGTTTATTTTTTTCAATTAGTAGATATTTCACTTTCAAATTAGTAGTTTTCTACTAATAATAATTAGTCATTTTCTACTAGAAAAATGAAAATTTTCACTATTTAATAGTAACCAATTTCTCGCTAATTCATTAGTAGAAAAACACTATAATTAAGGTTTAGAGAGAGGGTTTCTTCCAATATTAGTTCCTGTGAAAAGAGAGTACGAGGGGGCCAAAATGGGCTAAAAAATATATATATATTATTTACTAATTTGAATAAAAGGAACTCGTCCACAGTTTTACTTTTAATTTTATGTATAGTATTTTT
Source organism: Ganaspis brasiliensis (assembly GCA_037103525.1). Lineage (NCBI taxonomy): Eukaryota > Metazoa > Arthropoda > Insecta > Hymenoptera > Figitidae > Ganaspis > Ganaspis brasiliensis. The sequence continues at coordinate 399,037 of JAZKLR010000448.1, forward strand.
ACTAATTCAAATTTAGAGAGTAATATTATATTATGTATCAAATGTTTACAACATAACCATTTAAAAACCAAAATTGTAAACTTAAAAACGTTATTTATATGCAAATTATATAGGAAATTAATAAAACTTATAGTTTATTTGAAATTACTTTGTCGTTATTGTATATATTTAGACTTTGCACAATCTTTCGAAACTTTACTTGTAGACCTTTCCATTGACTCAAATCGCCAGACCAATGCTGCACGTGTTTTCAGCTCACGTGCAGCGGTAGACTTTCATATATGTATGTATAACGATAGAGTACATATTTCTAAAACGCGCATATGGGTATATACTTTGCATCACAGAAAATTGGAAAGATCTGAGTAAAATGAGTAATTTTATTCAAACAAATTTATTATTCAAACAACATTTGAAAAATATAAAATAATTAAAAAATTTATAAAATGGAAGTTTTTATCATCGGGATTTTAAAACTAAAATCAGTTTTTAAAATTTAGGTAAATTCTAATTCTAAATGACGAAATTTTTATAAACTAGTTTGAACATGACTACTTGTTAAGTATTTTTTATTTTTATACAAAATGTACACTGCAAAAACTGCTGTCTTCTAAGTGTCTTATTTTAAGACACAAGACATTAAGAAAGCGTCTTACGGTTATTTCAAGCTATTTCATTGGTTAATAATTTTGAAAGATACTTTCTCAATGGTTTAAAATTAAGACACTTTAAAACGTCTTAAAAGTGAGGACAAAAATGTCTTAAAATAAGACACTTGTTTTTACAGTGTATTGTTTAAATTATTAATCCTAAATAGGTACATGAAAATTAAAAATACACATGTCCAAATACACACAAATCCAAAATTTATAATACAAATAATATTAGCCGAAAAGAATTACTATTTTTTAAATTCTAATTTATTAGTTTTCTATACAAAATATTAGTTTTTATCCAAATAAATTTGAGTTACTTTATTAAATTCTGTTTTAAGAAATTAATGTAACATATTTATATTATTGAAGATATTTAAACTTCCTAAAAAATACACTAATAACATTTTAAAATTGTGTACTCACTCTGAATATTTCGTAAACTAAAGTACAATAACTGTAAGAAATAATTACACTCAAGACGATTTTGTTATGAATAAGTATTATTTAAATATATATATAATTTCAAATTCAATAACTCTGACTGTACGTTATATCACCGACAAATCTGCTTATCAACTGAACCCGGGTGGAAAAATTACGTCTGCATAATACAATATTGATCAACTTTATTGTTATTATTTTATATGGGGTTTTATGTAAGTCAATTTACAGTAAATTGTGCATATCGTAGATTATTGTAAGTATCTTTAACATCAAGAAAGATATTATAAAGAATTGTTAAAATTTTTAATTCACTTTTTTTTTTAATTTACTTATTAATCAATGAAATTGGTATTTCTTTAAAATATGAAGTAATTACAGTATAAAAAATTAATACGTAACAATTATTGTACAAAAATTGTTAATTTTAAATATTTTATTAAAAAGCAGCGCAGACTTTTGTATCTATTTTTAAATTTCGCGCCGGAAATTCAATATTAAGATAAAAGGTCGATAATGTAGAAATCGACATTAATCGAAACTCGAAATCAAAACGGCATCCCTAGGGACCCTAGATGAGTGTTCGGATGTTACTAGATATTACTATAAATTATAAAGACAGAGTAACGATATGTCAATTCTTCTTTAAATGCACTTAAATAATATTTCTGTTTTGATCAAAATTAAGAAAAAATGGCAAGGTTTTACAATTGGAAATTAATTTTATTATTAGTTGCTATCGAAGTTGGTAAGTTTTTAACAATAGAAAGTAATTTTAACATTAAACAATGCAAATTTTATTAAGTATAACAATCAATGTTGTATTTTTTCTTTACTCAGTTGCTGAACACAGGATAAAGGATATGATTTATACATCAATTGACAATGTAGCTGCTTGTTTTCGTAGACAAAATGGTACTCATCAGTTTGGTTGCTCATGTAAGTATATTGACAAGTCATGTTTTGATTTCAAAAGCATGAAATTGTTTTATGAGTCTTCTTCATCATCTAATAAACAAAACGATTCTTAAATATTTGAACTTTACTTTCATTGATTTTTAAAAGGCATTTGTTATTTAGTTTAACATTTAAAAATATACTTGCTGAATTGCATTATATTTCTGTTTTTTAATTTTGAGGTTATGCATCAGAAAAAATCGAAAATGAATCATATTACCTTCTTTTTCAGAATGAATAGTTTTATTACTTGAAAGTTATATTTGTAAATAATGTGAAAAAAACAAACTTTTGTAATTTTGAAATATTTATTTAAGACTTGTTACTAATGTCATTAATTTTTTAAAAACGAAACTCAGTGACTTGAGGATAAAGCCATATTATTTTTGGAAAAATCGTTTTTATCTTTCTTTGTCTCATCCAAAAAGATTATTTTAATCCGAATGCAATAGCTTATAGATTTTTAATTATCTCGAGAGAAAAATTAAGTAATATTTACCAAAATATTAAAGGTATAATGAGGCAAACCACTCTCATAGAACAAAAAAAGATGAGAATGTTTTTTCCAAATTCGTGTGACTATACCCTGATGATGGTATCAAACCATAGTTGCAAAATTGAATTGGCGTTTGTTAATTATCTTCTAAACTTTAAAATATTAAAAACAATTTTACAGCAAGCAGATCTGGTAGTATAGGAGCAATTCACTTTATCGAAAATGAATTAGATTTAAAATGGCTAGAAAACAATAGTACTGCTGGTCCTTACATTATAGTGACATCATTTTTCATGTTTACGAGAGACACTCTACTTCGATTAAAAAATACCAATAACATAAATGGAGTACTGTTGACAAATATGGAGAAAAGTCGTCCAAAATTTTACTCTCCCGAAGACACGTGTCCTAATAGATATTCAGGATTAAAGCAATGTAATGATGCTAAACCTTGGAACCCATTCGGCTCTGCTCTTTTGATGGAAGACTGGTCTTTTCCAATATTTTTCATGGAAGTAAGTTTCACAAATAATCTTAATGTTAAATAGTTTCTAGTTTATTTTGAAAAAATGTTTCATTTATATTGCTTAAATTTTGTTTCTAGAATGAAAAAGCACTTGAAGACATTAAGTCCTGTTACTTAAAGCACAATGCTCACGATTTGGAATCTCAAAGACAACGCTCGCTTTGTGCCTTGGAAATGAAATCTTTCATGTTAGCTGCAGTTGATACTAGGACCTGTGTTAGGCGAAATATGTTAGCAAATATTCATTCTATCGTGTTCTGCGAACCCCTAGGAGATAAAAATATCCATTGGTCCGTATCACCAATAATCGAAGAAACTGATTCAATTATATTGGTCACGACCAGATTTGATTCAACTTCCATGTTCGATGGACTTGTTCCTGGTGCAGGCAGTACAGTTACTGGATTGGTGACATTCCTTGCTACTGTTTCCTACCTAAAGTCTTTAGGCATTGTCGTAAACAGTAAGTAATAAAGAAAACTACTGGTCATTACCACGAAAAGGAGGACATTTCGTCCTTGCGTCACGAAAAATAATTAGGCTTTACCTTTTTTGAAATTCAGTATAAAATAAAAATTCCACGTTCTTGTAAAAAATAGGGTAGTGGCACCAGTGAAAGAACAGACACTAGTAAAAGAACAAAGTAAACATTTTCACAATAATGAGCAAATCATCGTTTTTATTATGACCAATAATATATTTTTAGGTTCCTAATTATCTCCAAATCTTGCATATAGGGCATCGATCAAATATAATATGCAATTGATGTTCGAAAATAATGTTTAAACTTTTAGTAGGTTACGTATGCCTCTTACTAAAAGAACATAGCTCTGAACACGTCACCATCATTTTTATATTTCTTTAATATAAATTGTTTTAATTGATGTCTCTCTTTTTTAATTAACTTAAATTAATATAACTTAAGTATTTTCTTTAACAAAACATTTAATTATAAAATATTATCAAGAAATACAAATTCCTTTACTGGTTATAAATTTGATCACTATCCAGTGAAAGAATTTCATTCATTTGCATGCAAATGAACAATCTGAAGTAGTTATCAAAAGATATAATATCGAACATGACAAATGTTAAAAACATAAACAAAAAAGTTGGTTAGAAGTGATAATGCATTAAAAAGTGTTCCTAATAGGCAGTTAATCCATAAAATGTTACTAAAAGTAAGTTTTAACATTTATTTTATAACATTAGACATTTTTTTCTATCATAAAGTGTATTTTTATGCATTAATTTAATATAAAATGAGTTTGTTCTTTAACTGGATCTTCAAAATTCTTTCACTGGTGATCTTGTTCCTTTACTGGTGAAATGGATATTTTTTATTTATTAATTAAATTTTTCAATTATAGTCTATATTTATGTAATTTAAATTTATTCGTCGCATTCTACACTAATGAAATTATTTAAAAACTATTTGCGAGAACATTTTCAATACACGTATTAAAAAATAATTAATTATAAAAAGACGAATTTCCTTAATTGTTCTTTCACTGGTGCCGTTACCCTACAAGGATTGAGGAACTATGCCAAATGAGTTTTTAATTCTATAACAAATATTATAAAAGATATAATTAATTATTTATTGTGCCATACCAACGCAAAATGTCCGTGCGTCACAGACTTTTACTCTTTTTCAAGTTCCATAATATATGGTAAAAGCTTTTCAATGCATTCGCAACAGCTTATACTCATTCTACACTTTATATTAAAATATTAAACAGTCTTAGAATATTTTAATTCCCATAATTTGTAAACTATTCATGCATTATGCTTAGATATATTGGAATTCGTGTCCACAAAAGTCCTTGCGTCACATTGCATTTTTTAACGTAAAAAGAGCATAAAGTAAAGAAGAAAAATACTTCAATACAAATTTCAGATAGGTTTTTTTATTGGATTTAAGATTTTGAAAGTCATTTTGTATTATAAATTCAGAAAAAGCTAGCAGCTAGGATAAAATAATAAAAAATATAGTTAAAAGGTCCTTGCGTTACACGTGGAAATGACCTACTGTCAAATCTCTGACCAATAAATTTGTTACGATTGCTGTCATAGGATTCCATTACACGATAAAAAAAATGTGGATTAAAATCAATTGAAATGATTACAATTATGATTGAATTCTCAACTATTTCAAACCAAACGAATTTCGTTTTAGTCTGCCAATGAATTTATTTCTATCGTACAAAGTATAAATGTGTGCAAATATATTAAGGTGTATCTCTCGGTTAAATACAGGCTACCAGAAAGAAGCTCCAGTGCCCTTTAAAGGATTTACATTTTTTCAGACGCTATTTTTTTGGAGAAGGAAAAACGTCTTTTTTTAGGAAAAAAATTTGTAATATTAAAAATTGTTTATTTACACAAAGTTTTAGACAATCAAACTTTTCTCTCATCGCTTCTTTACAAATTTTTTAAATTGATGCGATTTTGATTTATAATAGCTCATTTTCTTCAGAAACAGATTGTCCACAAATTCACGGAAACGAATTTTCAAAAAACCGCACCGTTTTTTCAAATATAATTATTTGTTTAAAAAATTTGCACTTAATTTGTTAAATATTTGAAAAACGGTGCAGTTTTCTAAAAATTTGCTTCCGTGAATTTGTAGATGATCTATTTCTGAAAAAAATGAGCATCATAATATAAATCGCATCAATTTTAAACTAGGTGAAAATTATGTTCATTATAAAAAGGACATTTCGCTTCCAAGCAAGTAAAATAATTTGCTTTCTCATAAAGGATTCAATAAATTAATAATATAAATGTTAATTGGAGAAGTTATTAAAAAAAAAGAATTTTAAATACAAAAAAGTGAAAAACATGAATTATTTTACGAATTTTTAATCAAATATAAAAGTTCTAAAGGTCAATCGATTCGCTTTGAGAAAATGATTTTTGTATTCTTCAAGTTGTATTTTTAGCATGAAAAATTTTTTTTGCAAAAAATGATTTTTTTCGATGAAAAAACGTGCTTAAAAGAATTTGATTAAGTATTTTAAAAAATCCCTGTGTCCAAATTTAGATATTCATGAGCATAAGTCATCTAAATTTTATTGGAATCCGTTGAAGTGTTCTCAAGATATCCTGGCAACAAAAGAAGAAGGACGTTTTTCCTTCCCAAAAATATAGTTTTCGAAAAGTTTTAAATCCTTTAAAGGACACTGGCCTTTTTTCTGGTAGCCTGTATTTAACCAAGGATTTAGGTACTTTATAATATTTATACACATTTATATTCTGTCAAATTCTGATTTATTTTATATATTTTAAAATGCTAAAAAATAGAGTCAATTTAATCCAGTTTGATGCCGTCTAGAAATAAGTAAGATCATTTGAATTTTTTCTCGGGCATAATCAGTGTTATCATTTTAATTATTTTGGATTTAAATGAACTAAACTGGTTAAAAATATATCCAAACTTAGAACGCTTTCAATTTAGACCAAACTCTTTTTTGGCCATTTTCGTGAAATCATTTTAACTTATTTCAATTCACACATTCTGGGTAAGTCCGAAAACACAAGTGACTTTTAAAATTAATGTCTCAACTGTTATTAAAATAGAAAAGATTTACACATACTTCTCACAAAAATGTGATTGAAAAATACCGTGTTGCAGTTCACATCCGAGAACTGAGTTGGTCAGAGGCTTGACTCTATTGCAAATTTTTGTTTACGTTCATTAAAAGAAAATTAAAATTTAACAATTGTTCTGAAATTTTCAGAAACGAACGTTATGTTTTCTCTGTTGAATGGAGAAGCTTACGATTACATTGGTTCCAGTAGAATGGTCTACGATCTAAAAGATGGAAACTTAAAAACTTATAGTGGAAAAAATTTGAACTTGAAACAAATCTCTGCTGTAATTGAATTGGGACAGTTGGATTCAGGAGAGCTCTTCTTGCACACCAGTAATTCTGAAAACAGTGAAATTGTATCAGAGTTGCAAAACTCTTTATCGGCTACAATTTTGAAAGATAATATTCCTCCGGTGTCAGCGCAAAGTTTTTTGAAAGAAAATTCAAGTTTACCTACTGTCGTTATAACAAATTACGGCCACCAATTTAAAAACAAGTATTACCACAGTCTCTTGGACGACAAAACAAACCTCGAGGATGAAAAGAAGCTTAATATTAGTTTATCCAAAGTGGCAATTAGTCTTGGTAATGCACTTTATAAAAGTATCATGAAAAAGGAACCGCCAAAGAATGATGAAGAAACTAAAAAGATAGAGAAACTTATTTCTTACATGTTACCTTGTTATTTGGACAGTGCCAATTGCTCTCTTTTTAATGCATCTATTCCACCTGGAACTGTAATTCCTGATCGTATTTTGCCGTTGTATATTAGTGTAAAAAGTGTAAACAATCCAGCAACGTATCTTACCTCGCAACTTTTTGCATTTCTCACAGGGGAAAAGGTTCCTGATTTAAATGCTACCGCCTGCTACAAAAAACATCTTGTTTGGATGAGTGGCGAAGAAAAAAATTCTACAGGCATTTGTATAAATTCCACTGTTTATTTCTCACCTGCGGTCAGTCCTGCGTTTATCATTGACGGTTAGTTAAGAAAATAATTATTAATAAAAAAGAATAAGTTATTTTATTAGCCTATTCAATGTTTTTTAATCTTATTTCAGGGTATGATATGACTTCTGGTGTCTACTCAACATGGACAGAATCAGTTTGGGAAACATTAAGCGTTAGAATGTTTCTAAAACCTTCAGCAGCTGCTGAACGACTTAGTATAATTTTAGGAACATCAGTATCAATTTTGTCTTTCATTATAGTTTGGTTTGTTAATTCGCGTGCTAAAATCATCTTTAACTCAAGGTAGGTTAACCTGGTGATTTTTAATTTTGTTATTAAGGTAATTTTAAATTACTGTTATTTAAAAAATTTGTTATTTATGCAATACTTTATAGATTATAACTATAAAACATTTTAATTATTTTAACAGAACTGCCGACCTGTAGGAAAACGCTGCGGACCACATATCAATGAAAAGCTTGAATCACCAACAAGATCAAAATGTTCCAATGACTAGCCTGTAAATTCAAAGTGTGGTACGCTCTCGGACGAAATTTTATATACTATATACTTAGTGTATTTTTACACCATTTCTAAATTTTGCAGTTTCGAAAGAAACTGCTGATCGATAACTTTAAACATCAATTTATTGTTAACCAGTGAAAATGAAGATCAAGAATTAAGTATTTAGTTTTAAGTTAGAAGTGAAATTAAATATGCAGAAGCAGTTCTGCATTTGCCAATTTTAAAAAAAAAATAATTATGGTGTGAATGAAACTGAACTTTCATTCGTGATTTTTGTATTTATTTAATAATTGAATTTATGAAAAGTATTATTATTACTTTGTAAAATAATATTTCTAAATCTTATAATGAAAAAAAAAACATGAAGATGAAAATCAAAAGAAGGTGCAACTATAAATTCCAGACTATTTTTAAAAACGAAATTAACTTCATGGGTGAAGTTGTATGTAAGCAGAAAGCAACTATTTGTCTCTTGCGCTTTTTGCTCAATTAATACTGCACCCCTCAGAATGGTCAAGAAAATATTAACAATTATTATGCAACTTTAAGTATATCGAGTGGCTTGAGAATGTAAGATAATTATGAAGATGAATGATTGTTTTGTAAGATTGTAGGAATATTACCAGGGAAAAGAAAAGATACATTTATTGCAATGAAACATGTATATTAGACTGAAACAAAAAGAATGTGAAATTTGGTCAGACAGTGAATGCAGGATGAACTTATTTAATGGCGTTATTTATTTTATTATATAAATTTCTTTTACGCAAATCAACAGTTTGACTATTTGTAAATTTTGCATTTTTTATTCTATTTTTTTAATCAATTATTTTAATCTTCATTCAGGGATAATTTATTTAGGCATATTTTTTTACGTTCAGTGTCTTTTTTTTTAGAGAGAAAGAGAAAGAGAGAGAAAGAAACAAATTGAGTATTACTGTGATCAGGAGGCAACTCGTAGGTTGTTATGACTTTAATAATTATCGCGAATTTTGTTATTTATTTGGTGATGCGTAGAGAACTGTGATTTGCCTTTTGATTGGAATATAAATCTTTTGTATAACAAACATTTAAACCAATATGCATCCTCATCGTTATTTGTCATATTCATGTTTCTGACTGATTAATTAGCAAAATAAAATTTGTTTTAATACTATACTGTCAATCGTTATTTTGATTAAAAATAAAAACATAAATTAACAATTTTTAATTTGGATCTGTCAATAATAATTGATTTCTCCAGGATAATATTTAAACAATGTTGGATTCAAAAATTAAATATATATTGCAAGCGTGATGGCATTTATTAATTAACAGAATTTACACGAGAGAGAAGTAAGTCATTCGCTTATTACGCACAAGTGTGTATAGGTATAGCTTATATGACTGAAAAACGAGACTAGGAATGGTCCAGACAATAAAAAAATACAAAATCTGATAAAATTGCTAAGCACTTTCATTGCTGAAAGTGAATTTTCCCAATAATTATACAAACACAACGTTCTATCAAGATTAACATTAACTCCGATAGTATAAACGCTTCAAATCAAACAAGAATAAAACAAAAACTCGCTTTCTGAAAATAATCTAATTAAGATTAATCAAATTTTAAAATAAATCTCTTTTTAAAGTAACTTTTAATAATATAATTCAAAAATCGGGAAACAAATGTTGCTGTGATCCATTCCTATCTCAAGTATAATAATTGAAATATTAGGCAGGATTTGCACCTAACGTATGACAATACGTAATAGGTGCGGAGTTTTTCGAACAAGTTCGTACACAAATGCGCATGACGTATGCGAGAAAGAAGTAATTTTTTTTCTTTTTGATTGGTAAGTTATTGAGAACATGCAAAATTACAATGTCGATATTTATACGCGTTTTTATGGACGAAGAATAGTTTTTTTTTTATTCGACTCATGTTCAAATGCATAATCAACCCCTTCGGTATAATATGTATTCTATTCCCTTCGTCAAGGTAGTTCGTTACGTTCGGTATACAAGTATGAATAGGAGGCTGGGCACCGCCCACCGAGGTATCACAGTCGTCTGGTGCCGCAGCACATACGTATACGTGGTTTCAGCCTTAAAACCTATCTCTTAAACTACTATTTTTTATCCTAAGTATTATTTATTAAAGTACAGTAATTTTGTATCAGGTAAAACGTAAACCGTGATACACATTCGTATAACGATCCTTTAGTCTTATTTGCATTTCATTGTCAAAAATTTATCCTCTAATCGACTCGCAATCATTTACATTGTAACTATCGAGTACTTTTCAAAAGTTGAACCTTGACAAACATTTTTTTTAATTTAATTTTTCGAAATTGTTATGATTTACTAATTAGTCATTTAAGTTACTAATTTAAAAACTAACGCTATTATTTAAAATCGTGTAAATAGAAATATTCGATTTGTAACGGTTCATTATGTGTAAAGCTAGTGAGTTTTTTTAATTTGCAAACCATTTTAAAATTAAATTGCAAAATGATTGTCAAGGGTGGAAAAGATACAAGTGCAGATTCTTATTCTAGAAATGGCATGTGCGTTGTCATCGTAGAGTCAATTCTTGAATCGCATCATTTCTTAGGAAAGGGTTCCGATTCTATGGCCTAGAAATAATTAATAATAATCGTTCGATTTCAGTACTCATTAACAGTTCGGTATATTTTGTATGTACAGCAGTACCAGCTTCACAAATACGGTACATGCGCAGATACGACACTTAGAGTTTAAAAATATAATTATTATATACTTTACTTTTGAGTAGTATTATATTATCATTATCATCTTCATCTCTTTTTTTAATTATTATCTTGGAGGGACAGCACTGCACTACGTCACGACGATGCAGAAGTGAACAAAGACTACGCGTGGAAGTTACCACACTCTTTAAAATGGCACAAAATGAAGAACCTATCTATTGGAAATTTTGCGTCCCGAGATTCGAATGTTAATGATTTCAGATAAAAAGTATCAATAATAGAGCTAAGTTTAGTTTTGATGTCGATTTTAAAACTCCGTACGAGATAATTTTCCCATTTTTTTAGATGAAATTTTTATTTATTGATAGAATTTTATTGAGTAGCTTCTATAATAATACTACTGGGAAAAAGACAACAATTTTTTTTTATCAAATACTAATGAGCCTTTCCAAGTGAATGATACAAAATTTGTTTAAAAAGAAACAAAAAGCTCCAAAATTGGAAGCAATCAGATTTTAAAAACTAGTCACAGGGTCTTTGATTTTTCTTCAGAGCTGTATTAAATCAATTATGGAAATATCACTTTTAATAAATACTTATAGCTGCATTTTTTTTAATAAAAGGAATGAGAATATGTTTCTATTGTCAAACTAACTTTTGAAACTAGATTGAAAAACTAAAATAGGGGAGAATATCTTAAATTAAGTATTTAAGACAAGAAAAAAACAATAAAATATACTCTTCAATGCTAAACGACTGCAGATCGAGACGAACGAGGTTTAGGAATGCCATGCATAAACGTGTGTATATACAAGCAATTTTTTTTTTCTTTCATTATAATTACACGCGCATTCTTGATCCTACTTTTCCGTGGCGACAGTATAAAATGAAAACATCTTGGTTCAACGTTCTGTAAGATTACAAACAACATTTATATAACTAGCGAGTTCCGCCTTATGTTTATCTCTATCTATTTAAAAAATAATTTCTTTCTTAGTTACGTATTCGTGAAATTGTGTGGTGTTTCAGTTATAAACAGAATTAATCCTGACATTGTAGGTCGCCTGTTCATGTTCTGTTAAACTAGATACTAATCTGAAAACATGAATAGGTGACAAAATGCGATTTTGCAGATTAATAAATCCTTCAGTGACTATTGCACAAAGTATTGTGATTAGCATTCGACTCGACGATTACGATACATCGAAATTGTCAACAATCATCCATCCTAAAAGCACTTCTCCATTGAATCAGCTTTATATCTTTTTTTTTTGTCTTTCCATAATATAATTTATTTAAATTCCTTTAAAATTATGACTATTAGGAATTACTTTTCTAGCAAGTCTGAAGAATTATTGGGATTAAATTTGTTATAAATTCTAATGTTACGATGAATTAAATATTCAAGGAAGCGGGGATATTTCGTGGAAAAAAATGTAAAACACCACGTGCCTATTTCGCTTTTATCACTTGAATTGTTTGCAAAAATTTATGCGTCTGACTAAATTACAAATAAATATTTTACACTTTTATTTAAGATTTGACAAGTCAATGATTTACACTGTAAAAACGTTACTCCAAGCTTAACATCCTACAGCACTGGGGTGAGTGGGAGGAGTGGATTTCTTAAGTGGGAAATAATCTGCAAATAGTAGTGCTTCAGTCAATATGCAGATGGGATTTTTAAAAAATATCGACAGCCTCTTAAACTGCGCCTTTTCTACTCTTTCGTGCGTACCACAATTTTTTTTTTATTTGTTTTCGTTTTTTGTGACTTAAGAACCCTTAACGGCACTATCAGGCTTCTAATTTATCAGATAATCTTTCCAAGATTCCCTTTGTTTAAGGGTACGGAGATCGATCAACGGCTGCAGAAGAGCGTGATAACTTCTACCCAAGTATCCCTGATTATCGCAAGATTAATTACGTATTTGACAGTTAAAGCGAAATCTAACCTCGAATACCTTAATACTGTAGTGAGCAACTGGGTTTGAAGGTACCGAAGAGAGGTTGATGTTTCGGTGATCGACAGAGGTCAGTGAAGATCTTCCTCTTCACTGTCGATCCCGTCTTTACTTCTATCTGCGCCTCCTTCACCATCACTTGAAATCGAGTCACTACCTGAGTCTTCAGACTGCCAACCAACTTGTTGTTGAAATTGCTGCTGCTGCTGTTGACTCGCGTGCTTAGAAACTTTGCTTCGTTTACCGGCACGAGACATTGCTTCTGCACCTGCGCCATCTAGCATTGGCTGTAAAATTCGTCGACGGGCGTTTATGAACCAATTATTTACTTGAAGCAATGTAAGATTTGTTTCGCTTGCGATCTGACGTTTCTCATCCTCCGTCGGATATGGATGCTAAAAGAAAAAAATTGTTTTACTTCCGACAAGAATTAAAATTGGTCTTAACTAACTGCAATGTGCTAAGAGTTTAAGAATTCTTATTACAGAGTGTCTAGCGAATGATCATTTTCAAATTCCCTGATTTCCTAGATCGTAAACTCAAATTTTCTCGGTATTGTTCCTTTAACTTCAATGATTAATAACTGATTATTTCAATATTAAGTATAGTTTAAAAGAAATATCAGAAAGAGTAGTTTTAAACACTTAGTTAACGTCATTTTTATTTCGAAAAAATATAAACTTAGTTTGAAAAAGAACTAGAAATATTATTTATTAAAAGATTTACAAACATTAGAAGGTCTATTAAAAATAATAATAAAATATCAACGAAAATCTCGAAAAGTATAAGAAAAAATGACATCATTTAAAAAAAAACATCAATAAATGACAGGGATCACAGTTCCCCCCTTTCCCCCCTTTTTAGAAAAAATCAAAACACCTCAAATCAAGATTTTTCTCCACCTTTACCCTTATTTTTCCTTTTTTTAATAGAAAGCACCTATAAAATCAAGATTTTTCTCCCCTTTTACTTTTCTGTTTCAATATGTGTTTGTTTTTTCCACTTTTCATGTTTTATTTATTACATTTTAATAACAAATATGTATATTAAAAACGAAAATTCGATATGGAATTGTTTTTCATAGTTTTCTAAACATATTTTTCCATAGATTTTGAATTTTAGAATGTACAGACTTAACAATTTAGTCCAACTTAACAATTTAGAGATCCAACTTAATTTTTAAATATCATTGACTCCGTAATAAATTTCTAAAAGATTTTTTTTTATTTTGCTTCAAGTTTCACGAACTTAACAAATAAAACAAAATATTAGAATTGACTTGAAGTACATTAAAGTATACTATCTACTTGTTCTTCTTAAAAAAAAAATTGTTTCCTTATTTCTTTTAATTAAAAATGTCTAATTTTAAAAAAATATTTGAAAAGAATTTTTTCTTTTGCATGTAATAAGAGGCGATATGAAATATTTTGTGTTACAATACTTTAATTGTACTTCAATAATTATGAGATATTAACAAAAAATAATTCTTTAGGCATTTTTTGAAATTAATGTATATTAACAACAAAAACAAGTTTCTATTCGTGGTGAATTCTCCATGAGAAAAAACGTCAGAAAAATTGACTGACGTTTTTAAAAAAACAAGTTGTTTTTTTTAAAACTCTTTTCCCATTTATTTAATTTTAGGCTTAAAATCTTCTAAATTAATCAGTAAACTGATGAATGTCAAAAAAGTTTGTGATAGGACTTTTGAGTTAAACTTAACGTCGTGATCTGTGCTCTAAACTTCTAAAGAAACAATAAAATTTTGTAAAACAAGTCTTGAAATATTAATATAATTATTTTTTACTAATTTTAAAAATCCCCTTTTTTTAAGGGGTAACATCACCCAGAGTCCATAAAAAATAGAGTCCATTTCAATCAATGATTTTAAGAAAACAGTAAAGTATAATGATGTTGGGTTTTCTTTAACGTTAAACACATGTATTAAACTACATTTTAAAAAAAAAAAATTTTTTTTTACAAAATGGCGCCTTTACAGCAATTAAACTTATGTCACGTTTTTTAAAACAACCTCGCGGCCGGAACGATTTTTCCTACAGTTTTTGACGGATTTAATTCAAATTTAAACTGTAGCTTTAAGATAACATTCTTTAGAGAAGTACACATGATTTTTCAAAAATATCAATTTTGCGTAAAATGACATGACTTTGATGACAAAAATAACTATAGAACGGAAACGCATTAACCAATCTGAAAAATCCTATGTACTTCTCTAAAGAATGTTATCTTAAAGCTACAGTTTAAATTTGAATTAAATCCGTCAAAAACTGTAGAAGAAATCGTTCCGGCCGCGAGGTTGTTTTAAAAAACGTGACATGAGTTAAATTGCTGTAAAGGCGCCATTTTGTAAAAAAATATTCTTTTTTTTTAAATGTAGTTTAATACATGTGTTTAACGTTGAAGAAAACCCAACATCATTATACTTTACCGTTTTCTTAAAATCATTGATTGAAATAAACTCTATTTTTTATGGACTCTGGGTGATGTTAGCCCTTAAGGATGTTTGACCCTGTGACATAACCTCAAACTAAAAATTAGTTTCTGTCATGAAAATAAAGTAAAACAAAAATTGCCCTTAATAAATTTTAAAAGATCTACTTATACAATTTTCAAATAAAATTATTTTGAATTAAAATATTTTGTCATTTACCCATTATTTAACATTTTGTGTTTTTTTCAAATCTAATGAAGAATTTCAATTTTTATCCAATTATGTCAAATAATGTTCTCATTTTGTTCTTTGAAACATTCTATATAAATTTACTCATAGAATTTTATTAAAAATGTTTAGTTAAAAAATAATAACCAACAAAAATGTATTTTTCATGTCTTCTATATTGTTTCTGAATAATAGATTTTTAATAAAATTCTATGAGATATGAGTAGAATTGTAGAGAATGTTTCAAAGAATAAAATAAGCTATTATTTGACATTATAGGATTAAAATTGTAATTTTTTATTAGATTTTAAGGAATATACAAAATATTCAATAATACGTGAATGGCAAAATATTTTAAGTCAAAATAATTTTGTTTGAAAATTGTATAAGTAGATCTTTTAATACTTGTTAAAAACAATTTTTATTTTATTTTCATGTTATAAAATACTTTTCAGTTTGAGGTTATGTCATAGAGTCAAACATCCTTAAAGAAACAAATTTGTTAATTTTTTACTTAAAATTGAATAAAGAAGCCGCTGTGATCCCTGTAATGAGAAATGGAGAAAACCTTTAATCAAACAAACACGTCGGCAAAAAATAAAGAAGCACTAATTTCATTTAAAATTAATTATTTTAATTATGACTTGGAGATTTAAAAATATGTAATATTATTTTTACTTTTTGACCAACTCTGGTTGAATTTTTAAAATTTTTAAAAAATACAACATTGAAATTTTCGAGTTTTATTCCGGAACTTCTCGCAAATTTCCGATTTTTTGAAATGCTGTACTAAATTCCCGGATCGCTAAACACTCGGTACTTAAATATGTAAATACATATTGTTTTAAAGCTTACAACTAAATGTTGAAAGAGCCAGGCACGCATAATATTAGTTGCTTGTTTTGGTAAGACTCCTCTCTTTTGTCTTCCTTTTCTAGCGCTGCTGTGACTACCACTGTGCGTTGAAGTAGCAGTGCCACAACCATCATCGTCATCTTCGCTTGGTACTGGGGATGGAGAGCCTGCAACAGTAATATCTAAATCCAAAAAAAATTATTAGTAACGCAATACCCATTTTTTTTTCAATTACTTCTATACAAAGCTACAACTTGTCCTATTATTATTTTCAACATATTTTTTTGAGCAAATCGACATCCAATCGACAGACTTGAAAAAAAAAAAAATTATCAGGGAAATTCATTTCTTAGTTCCGATACATTTAAGTAGGAAGAGCGTAAAGAAGACCATGTAAATAAAAATACTATGACAAAATAAACAAAAATTTTCAGGGAAATGAAAGATTTTTCTATTTTGATTTCTAGCAAGGACGCATAATGCGAAATAAAAAATCATATCTAACCAAAACTTTTTTCGTCACTAGCGACACCAACATCGACGTATTCAAATTCACATTCGCGCTCTTGCATTGGAAGCAAACCCCAGTATCCAACTTCTTCTAAGTACATTCTTTCTGACGTATTCACTTCATCAGTTTCTTCTAAAAGCGAAATTGTACAAAACTCTTGCTTACAAAAATATTTAAATCCTTGCTGTCTCGGATTAAATGAAAAATTATTTTCTAAATATTGATTTGATTTGTGGGAAAAACCTGTCTATTCACTGACAAGATTTTTCCCCCGAGTTTAAAATTTTTTCATCCCTTTCAACGGCTGCCCCAAAAATAACTTGAAAAAATGGTCTAATTGAAATTGGAAAGAAAAAGAAAATAAATAAATTGAAGAATTTTGAAGATAAGTCAATAGGATTTGTATTTTGAATAAAATACTGACCTTGGCCAAGGTACATATCAGATACACACGAATGAGACCCAATTTGCGAAAGAGGGGTGCTTCCGTGAATTGCGGATGGTGACAGTGGATCTTCCTGGTCCTGACTGCTGGATCTGACCAAGCGTTGAGCACTAGATGAACGATCAGAAGAAGGTCGTTCGGAGGCACCTTCCCCTGGAATAACCACTTGACCTGCGCTGCCATTCTCCGACAGTGGATCCCCTCTGCTCACTCTGAGTCCGTTAGCTCCCGACTCAACATCATTGCCTGTAGATGACAGCACCTGGCAAATATATGTTGCAACTAGCTGTCAGAGAGCAGGGGTGGGGTTCTATCATACTCTTAAGGACGCACGGCAAACCATTTTTTTTTTAATTTTCTTAAAACTTTCAACAACACTTTTCTTCTCTATACCCTCCCTCCTCTCTGTCACAAGGTACTAAATAAAAAATATGAAAACTGAAAAATTTACTCCCAAAGATTTATAGTTTTACACTTTAATAAAATGCAGGCTTCACAGTGACAATGAGGAATATTTTAGGGGAAATAGAGGACTGAATATATGAAAATAGGAGACTTTTAGGGTCCTTTAAAAAGTTAATAAATAAAGATAAATAAATTAGTAATTCTAATTAATTTGCAAGACAGTAACATTTTCTAGTACAAATTTTAAAAAAGTTACGATATTTCTTCTAATATAATTAAATTATTAACTTTCATGATAAAAAATATTTTATTTATAAACACGTTCATGAAACAATAAGACTTCATAGTCAGAATTGTAGGACTATACTTATTAGGAAATGAATAAAAACATCATGAAACGTAAGAAGTATAAAAACTATGTTTTTCCTTATTTCTTAAAAGCTGAACAATTTTCAAAAGAATGAGAATTAAGAAGTATGAAAACTATGTTTTTCCTTATTTCTTAAAAGCTGAACAATTTTCAAAAGAATGAGAATTTAACTCGACTGAAATTTGAAAGTAACAGAATTCGAATAGATTAAAATTCTGATAAATTAACGTCTGGATTAATGGTAAATTTGAATCAAATAATATTTCAAGAAATAAAATAAAAAAAGAAACAAAGTAGGGGCAAGTCGGGCAGCCCCGGCCCCTTAAGCTTTTTGGTCAATAAATTGTGTAAATATTTCAAGAACAATAATTAAATTGTTTAATGGTTAAGACAAACTATTTGTCAACACTTAAAATGCTTCCAATAATAAAATAAACATATTAATTAAGAGATACATAAGGACAAACATGAGGAATAAAATACTAACCCTCAAAAGTTCATCGGGTAAGTCCGGCCACAGTAAAAGAAACTTTTTATTTTAATTATCTAACTCAGTAAAGTAACAACAAATTATGTCTTAAATAATCGTCAGAGAATCATTTATGGATATCAATTGAAAAATGAATTCAATAGTGTCAGAAATTACAAATATAATATCATTTTTATATAACGTTCAATGCGACACTGATTTCTTAAATTGTCCGAACACTTTAAGGTTATATTTACAGAATAGTAGTTTTTTATAAAAAAGAAATGAAATAATGGAGTCACTATACTAAAAAAATAAGTTGAATTAAATGATATACCATTTCTAATTTGTTTCAATAATAAAAATATGGTATTATACATAAAATAAACAGTGGCCGCGGCTACCCGATGGCCGGTGCTACCCGACTTTCCCCTAATATATTGGAAAATGGGAGAAATATTTAAAAAAAAAGGTTCAAAAAACTATGAAAAAATAAGAAAAAATATAAAAGTAGCGAGAAATTAAATAAAAAATAAAAAAAAGTAATAATAAAATAAAAAAATGTAAAAATTCAATAAACGGAATGACAAATTCCTTTAAAAATGAAAAAATTTAGAAAATTATTCACAAATTGAAGAAAATTCAAAAATGAACATGTAAATAAATTTAAAAAATAAAAGAAACAAAATTTTAAACAATTTTAACTACAAAAATTTGTTTAATTAATCTTAGAATCTAAAAAGGGTAAAAGAAAGGGTAAATAACAAAATGTAAAGAAAATGAAATAAATTTACATAAAAAACGAGTTAATCTAAAAATAATCAGATAAAAGAAAAAAAAATTGTACGCCCCTCCGCCCTTAAATTATCAAGTTAAATAAGAAAATCAATAGAAAAATTAATCCATTTTTTTAAATGTTATAAAACCAAAATTATATAAAATAACCTGAAGTACTTTGCGTAAAAAGAAAATCTACAACACAAAAAAAATATTAGAAGCAAATAAAATACAAATCTTCAAAAAGTGATTAGCAATGATAAATGAAAATTATCAAGGAAATAATTTATAATAAAGTTAAGAAATTTTTAAAATATCGGAAAGATTTAAACCAAGGAGGTTTTCTCCATTGACATAACCTGAAACTAAAAAATGACTGTTCCCAACAAATAAAACTATTATTAAAATTAATTTCACCAAATTGTGAAAGATCCAGTTGTACATTTTTCAGAAAAAATTAGTTTTAGCTAAAATTTGTTGTCAAATAATAATTATTAAACATTTTGTTTTTTCTTTAAATTTAAGGGACAATTGCAATTTTCATCCATTTCTGATATACGTTTTTCACGTTGAGACATTCTCTACAATTTTAATTGTTCGGTCTGTTAAATAATATTTTGTCTAAAAGTTAATCAAAAAATATAATTTGTTCTTTACATATTTTTTAAACAGAATATTATTTAATAAAATCTAACAAATAAAATCGTAGAAAATGTTTCAACGAGAAAAATGAGCTATTATTTCTCAGAATGGATGAAAATTGCAATCGTTTATTAAATTTAAAAAAGAAACATAAAAGGCTAAATATAATTATTATTTGACAACAAATTTTAACTCAACCTATTTTTTTCTGAAAAATGTACAACTGGGTCTTTTAAAATTTGATGAAATTAATAATAGTTTTATTATTTGTTGAAACAGTCATTTTTTATTTTGAGGTTATGTCAATGGAGAAAAACTCCTTAAGTTAAAATGAATCACAAAATTTTAATTTAATTTTTGAATATTAACCCTTAAATTTTGAAATAATTGTAATTTAAAAAATTGAATAAATTTACGTTTGGGATCAAATTTTTTTTAAAGTTTTTATTACAAATTCCCAGTTTTCGTGAAAAATAGGGGATATTAGAGACAACTTTTCAAAATAAGGGAGTTTTAGGGACTAATGGCAAAATATTGGACTTTTAAGGGAAATAGGGGATGCCTGTGAAGCCTGAAAATGTATAAATACACTATTTATTTTAGTAAAATTAGAAAGTTAAAAATTAAAATTCTGTAAATTATAAATTAAATTAGTTACAAGATGGAATATTTTTAAGGAGACAATATTCTTGATAAAAAGAAAATTAAGTTGGAAAACACATTAAAAAAAAGAAATAGGTAACTCTAAACTTTACTGTATTAATAAATACAAAATTAGATGGTTTAGTACGTCCTTTTCACTATAAGGATGTCTACTTAGGTTCGGGAACAGGGTGGGAAGCCCTGCGCATAGAAAGCACCTAACCTGTAACGGACTGCTGCCGTTGCTGCCGCTGGACGGACCCATATCGTGACCATGGTGGCTGTAGTCGCTGCGAAGAAGATTTTCGCTCTGCATCTTGCCCTTTAAACACGTGATGTATCTGTTGCAAAAGTCTTTGCACAGCTCTTGAACTTTTTCTAATTCCAATAAATGAATTCGTAGCACCTGTATGGCTTTGATCATCTGAAACACAATTTTAAAACAATTGAACGATGAGCTTTGTTCTTTCTCTTTTCATGCTCTTCCTATGTTTTACGTCGTATTTTGTTTTTAAATTCAAACAAGTTCACAGTTAAATAAATATAAAGCATCTTTCACATGAAATAAAAAATGGGACATTCTATTTAAAAACCATCATTTTTTTAAGCATTCGACAATATGATACAATTTTTTAATTCAGAGTGTCTAGCGAATGATCATTTTCAAATTCCCTAATTTTCTTGATCATAAACTATAATTTTTCCGGATTTGTTAGTGTAATAATTAATAACTGATTATTTAAATTTTAAATATTAATTGGTTTATTACAAGAAATATTAAATAACAGATTTTAATATTTAATATTTCTATTTAGAAAACATATATGTCCTATATATAAATTTAATTGAAAAAGAAGCTACAAGGAAAAAAGAAGAAGAATTATTAAAAGGTTTAAAAACATCAAAACTAAAAAAGTTAAAGAAAACTAAACTAGAAATTTTTTTATAACACTCTACAAATTTAAAAAAATCCTAATAATTTTAGAAAAATCAAAAAAATTAAATTTTTTTTGTAAAATCTCGGGCAAGTATACAAAACATAAAAACGAATTGAATAAATTTACAAAAATAAGTGTATTTTTAAAAAATCAGAAAATTGATGAAAAATTATTATTACCATACAATTATAAAAATGACGAAAAAAGTGTCTAAAATAACAAGAAAAAATCAACCGAAATTTTGTTTCAAATATACAAATAAATAAAACTATTTTGGAATAAAAGTTTATTGAATATAATAAAAACAAAATTGCATAAAATAATATTAAATAATTTGCATAAACAGAAGAAGATTAGTGAAAATCTTAAGATAAAAAAGCAAAGACCGAAAAAAAGATAAATCTGAAAATCACTGGTACTTTTTGCAAATTTTTTGATTGTTTTGAGAATTCCTGGGTCTTTTTAAAATTTCGGGTTTTTTCATTAATTCTTTGCAATTTCCCAGATTTAACTTGAAAAAACCCAGAGTTAATTATAAAGTAGAAAAAATATACGAAATTATTTATATACAAATGTTTTTTGCACTTAAAGAGATTTATTTTTAATTAAAGTTTATATAGTAATTAAGGAATTTAAAGGTTTTTGTAATTTATGCTAGGAAAAAAATTAAAATTTTAAATCATCTTGGTTAAGTCCAGGTTTTTTTTAAATTGAAAATTCTTTGATAATAAATTTTTTTCTTGAATTTAACAGTGACAGATCGACTTGTAAGGTTCCTAATATGTTAAATTTGTGATTATCTCAACTTTTGAAAAAGTGTTCCTCAATTAGTATTTCACAGAATTTTTACTCGGTATATTATAATATTTATTTTACATAATTTTAATTTTAACTTATTTAAATTTACTCCAATTTTCGACAATTTACTCTAATTCACTAATTTTTTACACAATTTTTGTTTTCTCTAAGTGTCATTTATCATATTTTCACTTTACTAGAATTATTAATTGATATACATTTTCATATATTTCTCTAGTTAAATAATCTAAAACTTATTTAATAAACTTAACATCTGTCAGATACACATAAGAAATCAAAGTCCCAAAAACATATAATTATCGTTTCTTATACATTTCATTTCTCATAATATCTATGCAGAAAAGTTTATAGTTATCCGATCAAAATGTGTCGGATGTTTTTTGATTAGTTAATTTAAATTTTTTCTGCTAATTGGAGGAAATAATTATATATTTACTAATAAAAAATGAGGTAAGTGGTAAATTTTTTTTTCTATATTTTTAATTAAAAACGCCAATAAATGATCAAAGGATTTCCAATTTTATTCGTGACTCATGATTTACAATGTTTTAATCTATTTAGGTAAAAAATAAATTCACATTTAGTTAGTAAATTAAATATTATATACAATCAAAAAAAATCTTAGTAGATTTGACTGTTTTTTAACTACCCGAATTAATTAAATAGGTCCTCAACCAAATTTAAAAAAGTTAACTACAAATTTAACTACATGAAAAATAGTAAAATCAACAACATGAACATGGTTAAATTAACCAAAAAAGTAATTAGTTGAACTATTTTGCACTCAACTATTCAACGGCAATTGAATTTTCCCGCTAAATTTTTACAGTGTAATTTTTTTGTAATCCTTTTGTGATTTATTGTGCGAGTTTTTAATCAATTATAACCTGAAGAGGTCGACGAACCTTGCAGGTAAAACGTCGTTTTTAGTGAAAAGAAATAGAAAAAATATAAATTATGCAAAATAAATATCACATCGAATAGAGATTAGGAAAAATGGAAATTAAACTGAATAAAAATTCTGTGAAATACAAACTATGGGAAGTGATCATCATAACAAATAGCAGTTACATTGGTTAAAAATTCGAATATTTTAAATTTCGGTAAACTGTCATTCTGAATCTTTAATTTGATAAAATTGATATAAAGTAAAATTTGTGTAATTTTCATTTACCACAATGAAAATAAAAAAATTAATTAATTTAATATAAAATGAAAGAATTTAAAAAGACTTGAAGTTAAGTATTTACCAAGCCGTCAATCTCGGGGTCATTTATCAGGAAAGGTTTTCGGTCTCTTTCTTGATGTTGGACGAAAGCCTGAATGTCCATGTTGAAACTTTCGGAGGTCGAGTTGTCGGAACTTTGCGTTGCTTGCTCGCATCTTTCAAAAAGTAACGCGAGCAAAGGAAAGAGTGGATGCTTGTAAACAGCACGTTTGTCGGCTTCAAACTGAGCCTGGTCCTGGTGAGTTGTATAATCGGCTACTCCGCTGGCAGGATCCTGATCGTAACCAGGAGTAACCATCGCTAACGCCACGGCGGTACTACCCTCTTGCATCCTATCATTCCTCTCTTAGAAAATTCATCGTTTTTCAGGTCCTCCGGGGCCTGCTATTTCTTCAATTGGAGTTTTTCTTAATTACACCTCTCCACTGCTCCTCAATTCCAATCTTCAATTCTAAACGAACAAACAAAAGACCACATTAAAATGATAATAATGTCAATTCATTTCAAATAATTATTTTTTTATTCAGAATTCAAGTGACTAAAGAATCTCAAAATGATATCACTTGAGACTGGCTGAATTTAATCAGTCATAATTTCCAAGCATTAAAAGCAATTGAATCTACCAAACGAGACCAAATTGATCTCACACATTGACAAATCTTTAAAATCTAATAAAAACTGTACTACTCAACAAACAATAATATTTTCAACTCGGTTTAAGTTTTTTCATTTCGAATTTTCTAATCACCTAACGAAACTACAATTGAATAAATAGATGAAAAAAAAAAGCAGAGAAAGAGGAGGAAATTAGTAGTGCTGATACGACTAGAATTTGGAGATTTTTAAATTGAAAAAGAGTTTAATTTCGATTGAGCCTTAATCGAGGAGGAGAACCGCGGTAGGTGATCCAGATTCGGTGTGAATGTACCCGTATTCTTCTTGTCGGGAATCGCCGCACCACGAAGCACTGAACAAGCGCTACTGCATTTAAATGTCATCATTAGAAGTCTTCGCTACCAACACTAGTATTCACCGTAACAACCTACCACCTTCTCCATAACACCAACTCGACCACACAGACATTTCGAGCATCCCTTTGAATTTCCAAACCCCGCAGGTCCCGTCCTCATACTACTCTAACATGAATAAATAAAACCGCTGCGGCGAAGAGTGAAGAGTTGCATTTCAAAAAAACCTTACTACAAATAAAACAAAAAATTTAATAAAATCAAAAAATAAAAACAAAATTGACAATAAGAACTCATAGACTCTGTATTGATCTTTTATATAAAACGAGTTGCGTTGTAAAAGTTTTAGGATCGTTAATTGAAAAAATTTTATATTTGTTAGCAGATGTTTTGACCTCAATGTGGTCCTACAACAATGCTTTATTAATTGCTTATAAAAAAAAGTTTATTTCTTATAATTTTCAAATTAAGAAAATGTAGAAAATTGGTAAATAAAATAAAACGCCCCTACCGGTTATTGTATGAACTATTCAATATGGCCGCCGTAGTAGTGTAAAGTAACATTATTTTTTTACAATACATAAGTAGTAGGGTGTCCAGAAAAAAACAAGATTTAATTTTCTATAACGCTACCTAAAAAAATGATTCCTAAAGGAAAAAATAATCTTTAAAGGTTGCTTTAAAGCATTTTTCAATGAAGACACAGATTTTTTCATTTTTACATTTCTGTCACAGTTAAAACTAACGTAAATGAAAATTTCTCATCATGTAAAATTATTTTTATGTTACTACTATAATCTACAGTGTTTAAGGCTAAGAAAAAAAAAATTTTTAAGCTATAGCAAACCTTAGAAAAAGTGGATTATTACGTTTCTCGTAAAATTAGCCCCGAAAGGTCAGCCTAATAATTTTTTAAATAACAAAAGTTAATGGAATTTTGTTGAATGTTAAAAAAACACGTTTAAAAAAATGATTCATAATTAATTAATCAACTTTTAGCGGTTGTTACTCATCTAAAAGTGAAAAAAGCAGGGCTGATAAAAATCATGATTTTTTTTTAATATAATCAGTATTTAAAATCTCCAAATGTTTATTTCTAAGTAGTTTATTAAAGAAATGAAGAAAAAATTTTAAAAAAACAACACAAGAAGGAAACAGTAACATAATTATATATTATATTATATTATTTCTACATTAAAATAATAAATAACAAGGTAATTTAAAAAAAAACGTCAAAATATATTACTAAAGAGAACAAAATTTTAAAATTAAAAAAAAAGAGAATTATTTTTCAAATTGAATAAAAAAGAATCAATAAAATTTTGTAAAATTGAAAAAAAATTAAAGAAAGGAAATTCTATAAAATACAAGAACGATGCTCAAATGACAATATTTAGTACAAGATTAAATTCAAATAATATAAAATAAAGGAATAAAAGCTTTCAAAAAAATAAAAAATTGTGAAATTTTAAAAATGTTGATAAAAGCATCAAATAAATGTTTTCAAAAATTCCTAATTTTAAGATAAAAACTAAACAATTGAAAAGAAGGAAAAATGCTTCCTTCTTAGAAATAGAAAAATGATGACAAAAATTAAAGAATTAATTACAACGCAAGGAAGAACTAAACAAATAGTGAAACGTCAAGAAAATTAAATAAATATGTTGAAAATAGAGAAATGCTTTTTTCTTAAATCTAACAAAATAAAAAATATAAAAAGTACAAAAAATAAAATTAAAAAATGTTTATATTAAGATAAATAAAATGAAAGTCCACAAAAGAAACTTAAAAATGATATAAAAATAAAAAATTTTAAGCAAATTAACCAAACACATTTTTATAATATTACCCTTAAAATAAGTCCAAGAATAAATTTAGAAAAATAAAGAAAATATAAAAACTTTATAGAAGAATAAGTAAGTTTGCAAAAAATCTTGGAAAAATAGACACGATTTGAAAAAAATTGAATAAACTTGAGACTGAATTAGTTAAAAACAAGTAATTTGATAGCAAAAATTCAGTCACTAATTCAAACAGATATATTTCCACTAGTCATTCAGTAAAAAATAACTAATTATTTTTCAAATTCATTTTTAGGTTATGCCAAAATAACTAATATTTTAGTTAAATTCTGTTTACTAATTCAATTAGTCAAAATTTAACTATTATTTTTTAGTTATGTTTTTACTAACAATTAGCCTTTTTTTTTACTAATAAACAAAACTAGGAGTATTTATTTTTAAAAATATGGAAATAATGGAATATGGAAAATTGTGTAACATAATATTTAATAATTTGCACAAAAAGAGGAAAATTAAAGAAAATACAAAAATAAAAAGAGAAATAAAAAAAAATAAAAAATATCAAAAGTAAAAAAATAAAAAAACTTAAAATGTTGGAAAAATAAAGATTTATATATATTTCCAAGAATACACATAATAAATAAATATATAAAAAAAATAAAAAAACGAGCGAGCGGTAGCGAGCGAGTGTTGTTACGCTAGTAAGAAATTATAAGATAAAAATTAAACAGTTTCCAAAAATTGAAATCTCTTAGAAATTTTGTAAGAATATTAAAAAAATGAATATTGAGCATATGGAAAATAATTAATTAACGTTTGGAATTTATATAATTATAATGACTTGAAGATATAAAAATGTAGTACTGTTTTTAGCTATCTTCGTACCAAACATTTGTAAATCGTAAGTATTTTGATCATCTGTATTAGCACAATTTTTTGAATTTTTTAAAGATTAAAATATTCAAATTGAAATTTTTTAGATTTATCCACAAATTAGTGGGTTTTGCTTATGGTTTCCAATGTTTGACATGCAGTATTAGACTTCCGGAGAATTGTAAAGTTTTTTTGATTTAAATCATGATTTTAATGCAAATTTTCCAATGATTTAAATTATGATTTAAATCACGATTTAAATCAAAGTGATTTAAGGGGGCAACCCTACTTATTTTTTTTAAAAACTCAATTCACTTTTTTTTGCATTTTGACAAAGTATATGATTTCAGCAATATATAAATATATTTTTAGGTTATTCAGTGAAAATTTAATACGATAGAAAGCATAAAAAAGAGCCTCGGAAGGTGTTTTAGAGTCAGACATCTGTTTCAAGTTGGTGACCACTATTGATGAAAAACTACTGAACCGATTTTGTTCAATTTTTGTGGGCTTCTTTAAAACATAAAAATCCAGTCTTTAATCGAAGGATTTGTTTTTAAATGCAAAACTTTCCTTTTTACAGGTGGGAAATCATTTTTTTTTTTTCTTTAGTGAAAATCGAAAAGTAGAGTTTGAGCGGTTGCCATTTTGTCAAAAATTGATTTTTTTTAAAATCCTTCGATTAAGGACTAGATTATCTTCTATTTTAACTAAATTCGTTGGAATTTTGTGTTAGAAATAAACCAACTCTTTATAATTGTGGTCACCGCAAACCATATTTTCTATGAAGACTTTAACAAAATCGAGCATTACACCTCCATTTTTAAATATTTTTTCAACTTTTTTACCGGAATTCATACTTTAAATTCTGTATTTTTAGACAAAAAATCGTTCTGTTTAAAATTGTTAGTAGTTTTTCTAAAAAAAATTCATGAAAATGATCAATTTTTTCGCGCTTTAACTAGGGTTGCCCCCTTAAATCAATAACAGCCCTGGAAAAAAGTGTAAGAAAAATCAATTGAAAAAACTGGAAAAAGTAGTAAGTCAATTTTTCAAATGCATTAATGAGGCTGGTTACACCGTATACCTTAAGATACGCAACTTTTGAAAAAGCACCTTATGTTAAGCTATCTTATGTTACTGCGTCTGCGCACAAGCTAGTCTCCATGACAACTAACTTCTGCGCAGACGCCAACATAAGAAAAGAGCATATTTTCAAAATTTCCGTATCATAAGGTACAACCTCAATAAAATTGAGGTTTAGAAGTAAACAAGTTGGTCAGTGTTATGACAATAAAGTTTTAAAAACAAAAGTTCACTTAAAGTAAAAAATAAAAAACGTAAAAATCAACAAAAAAAAGTCCTACCAATGAATCATACAATAAGTAATATAGAATAATAGAAAACTCAGTTTCCACGATTGAATACCGATTGATTTTGTCAATGGTCGTTATTGCTTGCAATTGATGCCGCCGCGAAAGTTTGAAAATTAAATTACAATTACGTGCGAATGTAACGTGGAAAGTTTTCAGATGAATTCGCCAATCAATATTGTCGCATTGTCATTACCAATTAAGTGAATTAAAAGGACACTAATTACAGTCCAGGGTGTGTAATGATTCAATAATAATCCCAATAAAATTCTGTAGCGCTACAAAATATTCAAAGTCATCCATGGCTCGCTCCAACTATCGCTGTTAAACAATTGAACTTTATTTTCTCAAATTAATACTGAATTGCAAATTAAAATCATGCAATGCTGGATCAAAGCATTTAGCGATGAAACTGATCTTTATCGTTTCGGACAGAAAATTGGCATTTATTCGAGAAAAAAGAGAGTATCTGACGCAGATTTCACCGGATAATCGGGTTATTTATGCCAGGGCCGTGAG
Source organism: Ganaspis brasiliensis (assembly GCA_037103525.1). Lineage (NCBI taxonomy): Eukaryota > Metazoa > Arthropoda > Insecta > Hymenoptera > Figitidae > Ganaspis > Ganaspis brasiliensis. Next base: position 428,176 of record JAZKLR010000448.1, read on the forward strand.
AACTTTAACCGATCACATGAGAGGGCGATTATCATCTCTTTCCAACCCATAATTTATTGACGATCATAGTCAGTGTACCGAACTCACAAGTTCGTGCATCTCGCTCTGATGATCCGGTTTCGATTGATGGATGAAAAAAGCTGTTAAATTAGCCATTTTTCTTCATTACTTGAATCATCTTGATGATTTTTAATTTATCAACACTTGACGGCGCACCTTGTCGTTTTTTTTTTTTTCGTAATATTTAATTTCCACAGTCATTCTGGGGGAAAATCTTCATTTAGAAACGGTGGCTTTAATCTATTCCATTTCTTGCAATTGTCTTAATGTCTCACTGGTTGCATATCAACTCTATAAGAATATTCCCGGCACTGTTGGAAGTCTTGAGGCGTTTCACGTGTGCAATTGCCTAAAGGATGAATCTCGTGGATAAAGCAAATCTCAAGAGAAAAGGATAAAATGGTTTAGAGAGAAGCGGATAAAACTAAGGGCTGGACGTTAGAAAGTCGGGGCGAAAATGTTTGAGTATTGAGGATGCTGAAGAAGAGACGGAAGGGGTGAAGAGGTGCCATTACTCGCAAGTGGCGCTTTCTGAGCACATCTTCTCGATGAAGCCAATATTTATCGTACCACCAAGCGGGACTTTCATTTAAAATATTATCGCTGACGATGTTTTACCCTTTACTCTTCTTCTTTTTTTTTAACGTTAGATCCCTCGCACAATTGAAAAAGGCGGTGAAAAAAAAAGTTACTGCTTCAAAGTACAAAACTAAAACGATTTAGTGTGTTGTGTTGCTTTTTGTCTTGAAAATAAAAATGAAAAATTTATAAAAGGTTGAGAAAGTTGAGCTCGCTAATTGGAATATTCGTAACGGTTGTAAAAGTATAAACAACAGTTTGCTGAAGCTGATAAGGTAGTTGATGTGGGGGTGAAATTTTAAAAGTTCTGAACAGATTAAAAGCTTCCGTTTTAGTTCCTCGAGCGTGTAATGCCGTAATTAGTTTCCAGAATAAGCAAGCTCAATCTTCCGCTATATTTCTTATTATTATCCTTTTTATTCCCAACTCGTCCTTCTTTCCGTCTCGTTCTCCTGTACTCCTTCTCTCAGCAGCTTCGTTCTCAGCACAATATTGCTTTTGGATTCTTCAGCGCTCCGCATTTTGACACAGCTGTTACCCGAAAGAAGAGCGATCTACAACACCACGTAGCCAACTTGCCCGATCGTGCAAAATTTTTATTGCAAAACTACATTAAATTAACATTTATACCTAAAGTCCTTTCAACACTACAATCAGTTTTTATACTATTAAGCAACAACTCTTTTAAAAATTCATCCCACTTATTAAACCTGTTATTAACAATTATCATTTTTGTGTCAACTTTACTCGAGTAAAATTAAATTATACAGATAAGACGTCAAGTATAGCATTCGATATTATTATTATGTTGTTTTTATATAATTTGTCATATCACTTTTAAACAGCGAAACAAATTTCTCTCTACATTTTATAATAATATATTTCAATAGAAAGCGAGTTATACAAACATGATTGTCAATTAAAAATAAGATGAACGGATTGGTCTTGTTTAATCACTTTGCTAACGAAGCTCAACTGAATTTTACTTTCACAGATAAGACAGATATTGTAATCACTGAATCAGAAACAAAAGAGGATTCCAATAATTTTAACATATTGTTAAAATCAGCTCTTTTCATATTAATCAAATAACAATTAAAGTGTAATTTTTGAAATATTTTTAACTCAAGTCAGAAACAAAAAATTCCTCTTTAGATCACTTTTACCACATACGTAAAACGCTTTTTATTAAATCATGTTAAGAAGCGATAAAATCTGAAAGTCGTTTAAGTAAAAAATATGGACAGTTTATCTTTTAAAATTTGACGAGCTTTTTATGAGTCACAATTTGTAAGGATCATTTATTAGATGAGAATTTAAAAAAAAAGAGATATCAGCAATTACAAGCACCACGTGTTTTAACGTAACAGTTAATAATCTATGAATATTTATGACATTACATACATTCTCCTGACGAAGCACGCTTTCCGGACTTATATGAAAAAGATGGACAAAAAGATTCACATCGTCACTTCATAATAATTCTACCCTGATATCGAGAAGCCGGAAACAATCATTCTGAAGTAAAGAAAACGGAGCAAAAACTAGGGAGTTACTCCGCTACGGCTACTATATTGCTACTACTTCTGTTGCCTGCTTCTGTCGATGCGCAGTGCCGTATCAATATAAAATTAACTTTTTATTTTTAATTACAATTTATAAATTTATAGAATTAACAACGAAACAAGATTTTAATAAGAGAAGTATAATTGTTACTTATACTTTTAATTAACAAAACATTTTTCTTTAAACTAATTGATATTACAACTCTATATTTTTAAAATAATAAAATAATAATTCCAAAAGGATTTTTATTAATTTTTATTTACTACAATTATCATTTAAGGGTGTTCAAACCCATTGACATAACCTCAAACTAGAAAATGGTTTTTCACATAAAAGAAAAATATTATTAAAATTAATTTCACCCAATTTTGAAAGACACAGTTGTACATTTTTAAAAAAAATTTAGATTGGTCCAAAATTTGTTACTGAATAATAATAATTATTTAACATTCTGTGTTTTTTCTTTAAAGTTTTTGAACAATTGTAATTTTTATCTAATTTTGACAAACAATGGCTCTTTTTAATCTTTGAAACATTTTATATAAGTCTGTTCCTTAAATTTTGTTAAAAAATTATTAATTAAATAAAATTTTACTATCATATATTTTTTAAACAAAAACGTTTTAACAAAATTCAACAAACAGACTTGTACAGAATGTTTCAAAGATTAAAAAGAGCTATTATTTGTCAAAATTGGATTAAAATTCAAATTATTCACAAACTTTAAAGAAAAAATACAAAATGTTAAATAATTATTATTCAGTAACAAATTTTTGCTCAACCTACATTTTTATTAAAAATATACAACTGTGTCTTCCAAAATTGGGTGAAATTAATTTTAATAATATTTTTATTTTATGTGAAAAACCATTTTTTAGTTTGAGGTTATGCTAATGGGTTAAACATCCTTAAGGGATAATAAAAATATGGTCATTTTTCTGGTTTTTTTTTTTTTGTGAAAAAGCTATAATAGTTATTAATCTTTGGTGGTTTACATATAAAAATACCAGGGATGCGTACGTAAATAGTATGATTCACTATATAAATGCTAACTATATAGTGAATCAGACTATTTACGTACGCATCCCTGAAAAATACATATCTTAAAGTATGTAAAAATATATTTAAACATTTTTTTAAAAATAAAAATGGTGGCACAGTGGCTGACTAATTTAAACTCCATTTCTCGACCTACTATAGGTTGTAATTTCTAATTTATAACAAAAACAAAAATGATTTTGAAAGAAGATGCTAAAAGCTAGTGAACTACGTAGGATTTTTAAGAAATATCAATTTTAAAAAAATGGCGCCAATATTAAGAAAAAATACGAATTTTGATAAAAAAAATTGCTCGAATATCAACCACAGAATTGCCAAATTTCAATTTATCAAAAAACTCACTGGCTTTTAGCATTTTCTTCCAGAATTTCGGTTTTTTTATTGTAGATTAGAAATTAAAACCTGTAGTAGATCGCCCATGCGAGAAATGAAGTTTCAATTAGGCTGCCACTGTGCTGACATTTTTATTTTTAAAAAAATGTTTGAATATATTTTTACATACTTTAAGATATGCATTTTTAAATATAAAACCCCGAACATTAATAACTATTATAGCTTCTTTACAAAAAAAATCAGAAAAATGACCCTATTTTTACTGCATACATGGTAGTACCCCTTAACATAACCTCTATTTGTTATAATTATCATCAACTATAATTTTTATCGTATCTAACTATTTTTCAAGATAATACGTAATTGATATAGTTTAAATTCAAATGAATTCTTGTTTTCAAAAATTCAATCACGTTTTGCTCAAACTTCCATTATATTTAATTTTTAATTTTCTTAATATTGGTTTTCAGATTTTTCATTCAGTCAAATCATTCTTTTACGTATATTTCAAATTTTTAAAGTACCACAGAACCTAAAATTCGTTAGTATAAATTTCCAAAATATTGTTTTCCATACAGCCATAACTTTCACGTTTATTTCATATTTTTATATTATCTCTTCACCTAAAATCCATTTGTATAAATCGTCATTTGACATAAACTTAAAAAAAAAAAGAAATCTCATGTTACAAAATCCCTATTTGTGTAAATGCACATTCGGTGTATAAGAATGTCGCCAAATTTAAAAACCATCCAATCAAAATTTCTTCTATATTCTGTGATAGGATAAGTTTTAATTTTGGCGCCATTTTTTAAGCAGGATGTGCATTTCCCCAAATGAGGATTTTGTAACATTAAAATTTGTATATTTTGAACGTTTTGAAGTTTATATCAAATATCAAGTGACGACTTATTCAAACGAATTTTAGGTTACGTGATAATTTAAAAGTTTTAAAATATGATATACATCTCTAAATCTGAATTAGTGAAAAATAACTAATAATTAGTAAAGAAATGCCTGAGTTTTTATTTCATCAATTATTTAAAAATAACAAATTATTAGTAAAAAAAATTACTAATTGTTAGTAAAAACATAACTAAAAAATAGTTAAAATTCGACTAATTGAATTAGTAAACAGAAATTTACTAAAATATTAGTTATTTTTTACTAAATGATTAGTAAAAATACAACTATTTGAATTAGTGACTAAGTTTTTGCTTTCAAATTAGTTATTTTTAACTAATTCAGATTTAGAGAGTACGTAAAATAATGATTTAGCTGAATAAAAAATAGAAAGAACAATATTTTGAAAATTAAAATATTAACTATAAAGAAAATTTACGCAAATCGTGGTTATTGCGAACAATTTTTAATAACAAAAATGCATTTGAATTAAAACTATAACGATTACGTATGATCTTAAAAGATAGTTGAAAACAATAGAAATTATAGATAATTGTGTTAGATACAGGTTATGTTAAATAATAATTGCAGTAAATAAAAATTATTTAAAAATTCTGTTTGGAAACTTGATTTCTAGTCACATAAACATTATTTTAATTAAAATGTAGGGAATAGCTATGCGTCTCCTTTATATACGTGAAATTCCGCATATGACAATTGCTTTGTCGTTCAAATTATATAACATTTTTGTGAAGATAGATAGCTAGAATTGAACATTAACACAAGTCCTTAAAAGTAGGTTTTTAATACCAGTTTGTTATTAATGTGTTATTGTCTGTTATTAGTGTTTATATAAAAAGTTTAACTCATTCCTTTCTGTGCTGAATTGACAAATTTTTATTTATAATAACGAGGCTAACTGCAGTAATGTCCACACAGTAAAACTTAAAAACTGACTGTTCTTCTGATCTTTTATTTTCAATAAAAAAAATGCCACACTAACCTATAATTTTGAAAGCGTTTAAGGTATATAATTATAAAAGTTACCGACAATAAAGGTGATTCTCGCTAATTATTATTAACGACTGTCCACCTGTTTCGGAGGAGTAATCACAGGCAATTTTTGTTGTTTAATTTTCTTATCGACTCTTTTACGATCAGACATTGACTACCCGTTCATAATGTAAGCTCTATTTTATTGCCCTGTTGAATGATTTGTCATAAAAGAGTTCAATGGTCTGAACAAATATATATGCATAACTTACTTACATTCATGTTATGAGAAAATTACTACCCCTCGCGTGAGCTTTTCTAATGTCTGTAATTTCGAACCTTTTGTCGCACGTGCCAACTATATTTTATTTTTATTTTCTAAAGGGAAATACCGATGGTAGTTTAATCACTACGTTGTTTTTCTAGGCGAACAAAACTATATTAGTAAACACTATGTTTACGCAGTTTGTTTTGTGAAGAAAATTCCAGTCAGCAAAAACTTGAGATGAAAAACCGCAAATCTTGGGTATATTGAACAGAAACTATGACTTAATCTAATGTTGAAACCAAAGCACGTGATAGTGGAGACAAGTAACTTTCATCGCGCTCAACCTGCAAGTGAAAAAAGACTAAAGATTTGTGCAAAGAAAAACAAAACAAGTACCGGAAATCGACCGGTTCCAAAATTTGTTAGGTTTCACCACCTGGTGTAGACCGGCTTCTAAAAAGCAAAGAGAGAGGTGATCAAAGGTGAGCTCTCTCAGTGAAAAGAATTGGAGTTGCTCTTGGAGGAAAAACATAATTTGGTGAAGCCTCTCACAGGACCCTTGACAATATCGATCGCATCAATCTGCAATTCTGTCAACCCACACCATCAGAAATGGGCGTTCACTGGAGTCAGTGCGCACAAAATTAGTTTTTCGTACTAAGTGGCGCAAGAATCAAAGAACCTAACCTCAATAATTAGGCTTGAAACAAGTTTTTTCAATGATTGCATCAAACACTTGCCTGTGTTAATAATCAAGATTAATTGACAATGATCCAACCTTCCCTTACCTGATCGCAGGTAGTTGTTCTATGAACCCTTTCCGTCAACTCAAACACGCCTCCACTTGTTTTATTTTTGAGATTTTCGTATATGCACCTGAATTAAAAACTCACCGCCTATTCATCCACGTGTTCCGGTGAAACTTGGTATACCGACAGTCAGTCCTAACCTCACGACAACATATCGCACAAGCCACATCTATTTACTCTAAATTAAAATAATCAGACATTTTTTAAACACACCGTCTGCCCGTCTACCACCATCCACTCGTCTTTTGTGACGTCATCGACTCAATACTTTTCGCGATGCTCATTTCTCCCGGTGCGCTTATCAGTCGGTAATACAGGTGTCACCACCTCCATGAAAAATTGCAAAGGCGCTAAATTTCAATTATTTTTTAAATTAAAATTTTTTTTTTATTTTTTCAATGACAAAAGTCAACTTTTTAGTGAAGAGTGGTTAAAATATATAATCAATAGGTTACCTTAATTGTAACCGGATTCATTTTTTATTTTTTAAGGTTCAGAAAAATTTAACTTTTTTGCATATTTTTATTATAGATTAAAATTGATTGGAATTTAAGAAAATTTAATTCAATTTTCACTACAATGTTAAAAATTCTTTAAATTTCGATTAATAAAAAAAAAATTTAATTAACTTTGCATTGTTGTTGGAAATTTAAAACTATACATTTTTGCAAATTCAAACAATGAAATAAGAAAATTGAAGAATATGTCTGAAAAAAAAATAATTGGCAGTTGACACAAAATTTGACAAATAAATACACAATTGAAAAGTATAGTTTAAGAAATTACACAATAAATATTAAATATGAACAAAATAGTTGAAAAGTTATATAAATAACTGTTGAAAATAATTGAAATTGAAGAAAATAATAAAAAATTTAGGAAATAAAATGAAAATTTAAGAAATAAATTGCAAATTTAAGAATTCAATTAAAATTTGAAAAAAATAATTGATAATTGAAAAACAATTACAAAATGGCGAAAATAATTGACAATTGAAAAGACAAATGGCTACAATTATTCACAACCGAACAAAATAATTTAAAAAATCAAAGAATAATTATAAAATTTTAAGATAATAATTGAAAATTGAAAAAAATTGTAGGAAATATTTGAAAATTGCGAAAAATAATTAATAATTGTAGGAAAAAGTTGAAAAATGACGAGAATAATTATAAAATTGGAGTAAAAAATGACGAAAATAATTGTCAATTAAAAAAAAAATTCGAAAAATGACTAGATTAATAGAAAACTGAAAAAAATAATTGAAAAAATTAAACAATAAATATTAAATTTAAAGAAAATAATTCCAAATTGAAAAATTAAGAAAATTATAGACATAATTGTTGGAAATAATTGCACATTTGACAACTCGATTCTAAATCGAAAAAAATAAATTGAAATTGAAGAAAACAATTGAAAATTGAAGAAAGCAATTATAATTGAAGAATTGAATTGAAATTTAAAGAATATTACTTAAAAAATAAAAAAAATTAATTGGGAAAAGTCAAGAATTAATAAATATAGAAGAAATTAATTGAAATTTGAAGAATGGAATTGAAAATTAAAGAAAATAATTGAATAATTTGTATTTAAAATTAAAGAAACTTAATGATAATCGAAAAAAATAATAGAAAAAAATAATAGAAAAAAGGCGATAGATTTTTAATATTAAAGAAAATAATTGAAAATTGAAAAGTGGAATTAAAATTGAAGAAAATAATTAAGAATTGAAGAGAATAGTTAAAAATCAAAGAATATTATAAAATTTTAAGACAATAGGTAGTTAAAAATTAAAAGCATTGTAAAAAATAATTGAAAATTGTGGACAATTATTGATAATTGAAGAAAATAGTTGAAAAATGAAGAGAATAATTAAAAAATTGAAACAAATATGTGAAAAATGACGAAAATAATTGTCAATTGAAAACAAAATTCGAAAAATGACTAGATTAATAGAAAACTGAAAAAAATAATTGAAAAAATTAAACAATAAATATTAAATTTAAAGAAAATAATTCCAAATTGAAAAATTAAAAAAATTTAGGCATAATTGATGGAAATATTAAAATTGCATATTTAACAACTCGATTCAAAATAAAAAAAATAAATTGAAATTGAAGAAAATAATTAAAAAATGAAGAAAGCAATTAAAAGTTGAAGAATGCAATTGAAATTTAAAGGATATATTAAAAAATTGGAAATAGCCGAGAATTAATGAATATTGAAGAAAACATTTTGAAAACTGAAGAATGGAAATAGAAATTGAAGAATGGAATTAAATAATTGAAGAAAATAATTAAATTTTGTATTTAAAATTAAAGAAACTTAAAGATAATCGAAAAAAATAATATAAAAAGGCGATAATTTTTTTATTTTGAAGAAAAAAGAAAACAATTGAAAATTAAAAAGTGGATTTTAAATTTGAAGAAAATAATGAAGAATTATAGATAATAGTTGTAGAACTGAATAATTAAATTGAAATTTAAAAACAATTTTCATGAGTGAAAAAAATAATTAATAAAATCCGAGAAATATTGAAGATTGAGAAATTGAAAATCGATAAAAATAATTGAAACTTCAAGAGAATATTTTAGAATTGAAAAAAATAATTAAAACTTGAAAAAATTAATTGGAAATTAAAGAATTAAAAGAAATTTTTCAAGAAAATAATTGATAATTACACGGGGAAAATATGTATATGAAATTTTACAAAACAGTCAGACAATTCGGGGACATAGTGACATTTAGTAATCTTTAATTTTTAAGTATGTATAAAATATTTGACTTTCTGTTAAAAATCAACAAAAAATAAAGTAATTAACGTAAGTTTTGTATAAAATATTTTATTTTCTATTAAAAAGTAATAAAAAGTGAAGTAACTTTTCATAAAACGTTCTGCTTTTGTTCCGCTTTTACATGACTTTCCATTAATAATTAAATGAATGTCGCTGTGTCCCCGAATCACCGAACTTTGCTGTAAAATTTCACATACAAATTTTCTCCGTGTATATATAAGAATAATTACATTGTGAAAAATATAATGAAATATTGACGAAAATAATTAGCTATTAAAAAAAAAAATTAAAAATGAAATAAAATTCAAAAAATAATTGTCATTCAAATTAAATTTTTTTTAAAATTAATGTATAATCATAAAATTAAAGGAGATTAATAAATTGTCAATTAAAAACTGTTGAAAATTATGGAAAAAATTGTAGAAAACAAATAAAAATTGAAGAAATCAATTGGAAATTCAAGAATTGTATTGAAATTTCAAAAAAATAATATACAACATTCATTCAAAGAAATTTAATTTAGTAGGTTTTTTTAATACAAATGATACATAGAAAGTTTTGAAAAAAAAATTTAAACATAATTTGAATGAAAAAATTATTTTAGAAAGATGTTTAAGGCACTTATAAAATGTTTAAACACAGTGCTTGTTTTCTTTTCAATTATATAATTCACGATATTTATACTTCTTTATTATTATTTTACTTATTATTCTACTTTTACAATAAAAAGCAATTATTAATAATTAGATATATAAAATAAAAAGTCATACGATTTAGAATTAATATAAAGATACATTTTTTTCAAACTTAACTGATTTAAAACAAAAAAATACCTAATTGCCAAATTTCAGGAGCGGAAAGAATAAAAGAATGAATGAAGGAATGAATGGATCTGGTGGATTATTATTTTAGATTAAAGTTACTTTTATTAATTAAAAAAAAACTCTATTTTTAACATTGGTAATTTAAATTCAATTTTCTCACATTCTAACCAATTTTAATCTATAAACAAATGTACATAAAAATTAGAGTTTTTTGAACCTTCGAAAATAAAAACTAAATTTTTTAATTAATCTATTAAATATTTATTAAAGTTAATGTGAAAATAAGTTCCTAAAGCATTACTTTATAATATATTTCAAAATAAAAGTTATCAGAAAATAGGTCAGATTTAGTTGAGACATAATGGTAAGATCCTATAATTTTATTTCAAGTTGACAAATGATGAGTTTACTTATAAATTCTCAATTACGGTAATTTGAAAAAGTCTAAATTTTATATTACTGTATTTTTTATTTTTTAAATTTATTAAACAATAAATTTGATGAGACGAATGAAACTAATTTTATTTCAACGTAATGAAACTCCCATTGACCGAAATCTATGTAACCTAATATTTGTATTAAAAAAATACAGTTTTATAGATATATTGTTTACCCTAATTTTTATAATTCCGAATTTCTATACGCCAGAATTTCTGTTTTCGGAAGTATCATTCTATTTTTCGGTTAAATGGAAATTCGGATGTGTTGTTTTGCTACATTGAAATTCTGATAAATGAAGATTCGATCTAAATTGAAATTTTGCTATATATGACATTAAATTCGTCTATATAAAAATTAAGGGATTTATAATAATTTTATAAACAGCAAATTCGGACAAATAGAATTTCTGTCATGCAGAAATTTTGTCACATAAAAGTTATATTTTACATATAGAAATCTTATTGTATGATAATTCGGTCAATAAAAATCCTATTATATAAAAATTAGGCATTATAAAAATTCGGGTAAATTATATTTCTACACTGCAAAAACCGCTATCTTCTAAGTGTCTTATTTTAAGACACAAGACATTAAGAAAGCATCTTATGGTTATTTCAAGCAATTTCATTGGTCAACAATTTTGAAAGACGCTTTCTCATTGGTTTAAAATTAAGACACCCTAAAACGTCTTAAAATAATGTCTTATACATTATTTTACAGTCAATACTATCTTATCTTAACATTGTTTGTTAGCTTAATTAGTTTATTTAACTGTTTGAAAATAAAAACAAATATTTTATATTTAGTGCAACAAAATTTATGTTTAAATGTTTTTCATAATCGGGCTAACTAGGTATAAATTAACTGCCTAAAATCCTAATTTTTATCACGATGCTATAGCGATGAATAACATTGAAGTGAAAAGATTATCTTATCAATGTGTTACGTTATCAGGGAAGACCATTTAGATTAGGAAACCGATTCTTTACACCTGAAACCTTCAGTGTAACGCGGACGTTCCCAAAGTGTAAAATGGATTTTTGCTTTAATATTATAATTTTATTGTTAGTTCTTCAAACTTCGCGGAGTGAGGTTTTAAAAAAAGAAGAAGCAACAAAAATAAAAACAAATGTGACAGAAGTAAAAAAAGAAGATGCGTCAAGTACCTTACCGAAACCAGTGACAGTTCCACCCATAGTTCCTCTTATAAATATTTGTGACAAATGTACTTGTATAGGTGTGTACAAATCTCACGATTATTATAATTTTAATAGCAACAAAGCACCGCTTCATTTAATTTAATTTCTTTTAAAAATTTAATTAAATTAATAAGATAAAATAAATAAATAACTAAATGGATATTTAGGTGAATTTTTGCAGTAAATTTACATCAATAGCCTCAAACAAATTTAAATTAATAACTTCTAGAAAATTGACATTGTGAACTTAGAATGGGACGTTTTAATTTTAAGGTTCTTGTGAAGTTAACGTGTTTAATTTAACGGTTAATTTCCTGTTAACTTGTTCCAAAAAATAACACTATATCTTGGCTTTGTAGTAATATATTATGTAAAATGTTAAACTTATTACTATGTATTTTATTTTTTATTATTAGAAAAAACTATCAAATGTTCCACATGGGATGCAAACACTACATTCAAAGACTACAAATGGCCAAATACATCGTTAGAAACTGTAGTTTTCGAAAACACAACTTTAGTCAGTTTAACGCAATTTCCATCACTCTTGATAAGAAAATTAGTCATAACTGGAAGTAAAATAAAAAAAATTGAAGATAAGTCATTTATATACTTGAAAAATTTCACCGAATTGGATTTGAGTCACAATGAATTAACTTCCGAAATTTTGTCTCCGGAAGCCTTTGACGTAAGTTTTAAACATTTTTTAATACTTAATTCTACAAGTATCTTCTTAAAATTAAATTATTAATTATTAAAATAATCATTAAACAATTAGTTTAATAAAATTCCTTAGTAGAAAAATTGATATCAACATTTAAAAAGTTTAATGTGATGTATATCTCTCTATCTATGCGTAATAAATGCTTTTAGATGTTTAATGAATCATACCAAGTTGTCATAACTCTTATTTAGGTATTAAATCTTTTCATAAAATATGATTCACATAAATTAATAAATATTATCATAAAGTATAATATTATTTAAATTCTGTTCTATAACATTTTATTGATATATTAAAAATCTATTATTAAAATATGTTAAAGATTTCAATCGGATAAGTTATTTTTATAAAAATGATTTAATGTTAAGAATCTAATTTAATTCGTCGATACTAATTTGCTTTTATTAATTTCAAAGGGAAATTTTTCAACGGAAGCATTGGAGCCTTTAAAAAAATTAAAAATTTTAAACTTGAGTTACAATTTATTTCATACATTAAGAGATACTTTTAAACATATAAGAGATTTAACAGTGTTAAGTCTTAGAGGAAATCCTTTGAAAGTGATTGATATGCCTACACATAATGCATTGTCAAGTATTCCATATTTGGAAGAAATTGATTTAAGTTACTGTGGATTAAGCGCTCTGGATCATTATATTTTCCACACTTCTCACAAGTTAGTTTCCGAAAAATCCACTTAATTTTGTAATAACTAATAACTTTTAAAAATTTACATATTAACTGTTGTTCAAATGTAAAAAAATAATTAAAATATGTATAAATGATTCAATACTGGTGCAACTACCCTAGTATATACCTATTACTTTAAATTCGATGTAGAATTAATGACTCATGTTTTCATTAATTAAAACAAAGAAAAATTTTATTTTTAGATATTTGAAAAAAATTGACCTAAGTGGGAATAAATTTACTACAACACCTCCAGCTCTAGAATATGCATTAAACATTAAAGTTTTGACTATGGACGACAATCCAATAAAATTAATCGAACAAATTAATGCTTTTCCTTCATTAAAATATCTTGAAGAACTGAATTTGAGAAACATGCCGAACTTGACTCGAATCGGAAATGGAGCTTTTTCAAAATTGACGAATTTGACAATTCTAAGAATCCAAAATTGCTCGCATCTAACATCACTCGATGAAAATGCTTTAGTTTCCAAGGTAAGTTTTAATCAAGGACTGTGACGAAATTAAGGTTTTTTTTTGTTTTTTTTTAAATATCTAACGAATGTCAATAAACTTTGCTCTAAAATTGAAATCAATTCATCAAAACAAATCATATGTTAAATTAACAAAATTTTTTTTCAGTGTTTTATGGAAAATAATAGTTGTATGGTGTTAAAATAACATAAAATTAAACATTAATTTTCATACTTTAATACACAACTATTATTTTATTTGATGCATTGATTTATCTTTAAGCAAATTTTATTAATTTATATTTAAAAAAAACTCCAAAAAGCCCTTAATTTTGTGACGGTCCGGTTTTAATATTGTAATTTTTCAAGCAGATTTAAATATAGGAATGCATTTTATTAATACTTATTAACATTATATATATATATATATCAATTTACAATTAAGAATAGATAAAAGGTGACACATTCGGATCATATTTGACAAAAGATAAAAGTCGGTAAAACATTATAATGCAATATATACGACTATACACAGGAAAAGATTGGTAGAAATATTTCCCAAAAAACATATTCAAACAACACACATATGGGCAAATTAGAATTTAAATTTTTTAAAAAATTTTATTCTTAAGCACACATTTAAAATTTAAGCTATATAGAATCTTAAACCCAAACAGATTTCAATTCTATTACAATACAAGCTTTTTTTGGTTGCGCTCTATTTTAAAATATTAATTTTATGATATACAAAAATGTGGGTTATGTAAGCTTTTAACATGCCTGAAACGAAAATGTATCATTTTTTAAGAAGATAGAAATAATAGAAAATTATATGGATCATAATAATTAACTAAAGAATCACTATACTAAGACTCTGTAAAAAAACTTAAAAAATATAAATAATAATATAAATAATAAATACACGTTTGCTATAAACTTCATTATTTTGAGACAATCTCAGGTTTTAAATATAATCTTAAAGAATTACAACAAATTTATGAATATATTTTGTTGAATTAATTAAAAATAATTAAATAAATTTTACTTGAGAGCTTTACGATGATATTCTCTATACAATCTTCTTTTCATTTTTTTTTATTTTTTTTTTATTTTCTCGCGTTTTATTTGTATTTTTTCTTCCACCTGTCAGAAACTAAATGTAATTTAAAATTTTTGACATTTCGTAATTATTGATATCGACGCCCCCCGTTGATAAAGTGTTTATTAAAAAGCCAGGTTAATAAAATGTTAATTTGAAAAACAGTGGAATGTCATTTTTATAATTAATTTTTTTGGATATGATTTCTATTAAACTATTTGTTTAATCAAATGTCTTTTAAAGTTTTGTCATAAAATGTTAATTGGACCGAACGATGGATACATTTGTTTATTAATTCAAATATGCAATAACATTTTGTATAACATTCTTTATAACCTTGCTTTAACATTATTCTACTGTTTTTCAAATTAACATTTTATTACACTGGCTTTTTAATAAACACTTTATCAACGGGGGGCGTCGAATTATAAAACAAGTAAATGCGTAACTTCAGATTCATGGAAAATTTAAAGTACATCGATATTTGTATGCTCCACAAATTTTGAGCGGATTTAATAAGTTGTTTCGTAAAGCTCACTTATTTGACCAGCGACACAAATTATATAAAAAATAAATTTAAATAAAAGTAAAGTGCATGCTCAAGTTACAAATTATTCCCTCCAGTATTTAAATAATAATTTGATAAAAACCAAATTATTTGACCCAGCGACACACAACTTCAGGAACAATTTTCAGAACAAAAAATATATTACATTTTGATATTATATGTGTTGTTTTTGCTCTCTTTATTCGATTTTTAATTACTTACATTTTTAATTAGTTCTTAACATAATTTTTTTTTCATTTAGAAATTAGAATTAAAACTTTTAATATTTTAAAAAAATAGCGGAAGTGACACATTCAAAAACGTGGAATAATGAAATTGATTACAGTAAAATAAATATAAAATAATAATATTAATTCAAAACAATGATTGGTATGAGAAACATTATGCTTAAAAGTTCCAGAGATTTGCCCAATTTTTAAAAATATTTACAAATTTGATAATTGTATAATTTAAAATCCTCCGGCATTGATTGATTGTGGAAAAATATCGCTTTATAAAGTAATTGGTAGAATTGAGTAGAGTTTTATTTTATTTGCAGGAATCAAAAAACGCTACGTGGCCCCCATTGAAGAAACTACTAATATCAGATAACGCCCTACAATATTTGTCAGAGCATTTCGTCGCAAGGTGGAAAAAACTCGAAGAATTGGATTTGATGAACAACCAATGGAGCTGCGATTGCGATAATCAATATCTGGTAAGTTTCACGATCACACGACTGTATATTGGCACAGTCACCGATAAAAAGGTTTCCCTCGAAACAGAAAATAAAAAAAACAACCTTTTCGCACTGAGCACCCCTTTCACTTCCAATTATCAAATTCATTTGCAGCCAGATCTCGGTGTAAAAATAAATAGAAACCAAGAATAAAAGTTATTCAATTTGTGAAATGTAAATTCAATGTAAATATACAGATTTTTAAGATTGATTCTTATAGTAAAATATAATACACATAATAAATATAGGGTAAATGCGGGTAAGTGCGGACAGTACCGATAGTCGGACACTTTCAGTTTTGAAGTTAAATAAATAATTATTTACTATCGGAATCTTCTCACAAAGTTATTTTATCAAATTTGTCAGAATTATAGAATATAAAAATTACCTGCAACGCCCTCTGGTGATGTGTAAATTAGTTAAAATGCAACAATAATTTACTCAACCGCGTTGTTTTGACATTTTGTCTGATTTCTTATTCCAGCCGTTAAGGAGGTAGAGATTTTTATTAGTACGAAATAACGTTTTGTAGGTTGTAATTATGTTTAAAAATGTTACAAAGTGATTATGAAAACTCTAATTTTATGTTTAAAAATGAAAATAATATTAAAATGACTTTAAATTTACAAATAATTGACGTAATTGACGTGTCCGACCTAACCTGTCAGATTTTAGAGTGTTTGTGTATAGTCGGACACTATATTACTTGTATTTTATATCGTATTATTTTAGATGCTGAAAAAGTAAATACCATAAAAAAAACTACTTATAACCTATAAATTTGTTAACTTTCTAACATTTTCTGCATCAAAAGAAAAATAACCTAAATTTTGATTTTATACGAATTTCTCCTTTTCACTGAAGGATCACAACAGAACTTGACAGATTGTCTTCAAAATGCCATAGTGAGGTATAAAATTTTAAAACTAAAAAACTTTTTTTTTTTATTTAAGATTCACCATATGGGTTTACAAATTAAAATCTTGCAGCCTGAGGATTATTTCTGTAACTAAATTTGATAGATTTTATAACATAAAAGCAAGAAATATTTTATTATTTTAAAAAAGAAAAATGTCCGACTACTGATACACTTGTGTCCGACTTTACAAGCAAGTGTCCGACTACACTGAAAAAATGCTTTGGGTAAAGTTTACCATATTTATGATAGACCTCGGATTAAAGTCACAAATGCAGAATTGTACTCAAATTTTTAGAAAATTATTCCCATATTTTTGGCAATTTTGAGGGAAATTACTAGAAATATGGGAATAATTTTCTAAAAATTTGAGTACATTTCTGCATTTGTGACTTTAATCCGAGGTCTCTCATAAATATAGTAAACTTTACCTGAAGCATTTTTCCCGTGTACTGCTGATATTCTGATTTTTTATTAAAATAGCAATATTTTATTAAATATTGATATGTTTGTAGCAAATTTATATTAAAATTAATCATGGATGACTCATTTAACGGTTCATGCAAAGCAATATGTTAAAATACTTTTCAATTTTAAGAAAAATATCATTATTTAAGATCGAATCCTTAAGTGTCCGACTACCCCCGCATTTACCCTATCTATGCTTATAACAATACACAAATAAACATAAAAACTAATTCAACACAAATTTTACAGATAGGTTCTATCATTCCTTCATTGGGCTATCATTTTATGGGAGATAAAGTGAATGAATTAAAATGTGCCTCACCTCCAGAACATTTTGGAAAGAAACTTACATCCCTTGCAGATCGAAAACTGCGATGTCTTGATTTATACAATGCCAGACCTGAAAAAGATGCAGCAGTTTTGGTCGGCATACTGATTGGATTGCTTCTCGTGATTCCTGTTGGGCTAGCACTTTTCTTCTTTTGGAGAAGAGGATTTTTCTTCTGTGGTTCTGCAAGTCCAGCAAGCTTCTCACGAGCTTTCTACAAGCGAACGCCACACGACGAACTTTAATCCACATTTCTAGAACAAAAGATAAAAATCAATCCAAAGAAGAATATACATTTTACATATGTCCCGGTAAAAAGGTGTAGATTAAAATCGATTGCAATAATTACAAATATGGTTGATTTCTCAATCACTTTAATCCAAACAAATGTCGTTTTCGTCCGTCAATGAATTTATTTTGATCATAATGTAAACACAGTTCTTGTTCACATTTTAAAGATTTTAAAATGATAAGGGGCCATCCATAAATTACGTAACACGTTTTTTTTAGAATTTTGACCCCCTCCCCCATGACTGTTACGTAATTTTGAAAAATATTTTATCTTCTGATTTACAGAAAGTTTGATTAATTTTCACCAAATATCAAAAGAATTTAAGGGGTATAATTATAATACGAAAAGTTCTTTGTATTTTCGTACTGAATTGACTCAAAAATTCATAAATTGACTCAAAAATTCATAAATTTAAACAAATTTTGAAAAATTTTAAAAAAGTACAATTTAAAAAGTATTTTAAACAATGGATAAAAATATTACGTAACAAGGTCAATTTACCCCCCACCCCCTTCCCCTAAACCTGTTACGTAATTTATGGATGGCCCCTATATAAACAAATTATATCAATTGAATTCAGTTAAATGCCGTGTAGAAATTTTGAAAAATAAAATCCTTTGAATCTTTTCTCGAACGCAAACATTGTTAGCATTTTAATTTGCTTGGATTTAAATGGATTAAACTGATTGAAAATTAGTCCAAATTTAAAACGCGTTTTATCCAAACCAATCTCGTTTTTGTCCTTTTTCGTGAAATCATTTTAATTCATTTCAATTCACACCCAGAGTTGCCAGATTTTTGGTACTGAGAACCGCGATTAGGAGGCACTGGCGTAGCCCAAAAACCGCCTTACTTTTAAAAGCCCAAAAACGCACAGGAAACTCCAAATGTAGCCCAAATCGCGTTTTTATATTTACATATTTTCAGAAAAAAATATGTATCGAAAGTGCATAAATGCATTCAATTTCTAAAAAAAAAAAAAAAAAATTAAAAAAGAATTCTGTCACATGTAGTTTTTTAATATGATGTATGAAAAATTGTTATTAGTATTATTGTTTTTTAAAGAAGTACATACATTTTTCCACATAAATAGAACAATTTCCAACATAGCCCAAAAAACGCAATTTAAAAAAAATATATAGCCCAATTCGCTACTTGAAGCGAAATTCAAATTTGAGCCGCGTTATTATCGCAAAAAATAGCCCAAATCGCGCTTTGTAGCCCAATCTGGCAACTCTGTTCACACCTATACGCTGTAAAAAGAGAATCTTAATATAAGACGTGTCTTAAATTCTGCAAGCCCTGCTATGTAAATGTTTATGTGAAAAATACAATTTTAATTATGCTGCATTTGCAATAATTATAAATTTACTTCTTTAAATTGATTAGCAGTTCACATTTTTATGCCAATTTAAAGTTTTCAATTTTTTTAGCACAGTTTAAAGCAAAAGAAAAATCTGTAAAATCAGCAAAAGCTGTCTTAAAAATGTAGCGTCTTAAAATAAGACTTTCTTTTTACAGTGTACTTACCGGATGGAATTCAAGTCTTTCTTATAGCTAGACATAAATGTCTGCTATATATACAATTATTTAATGAACAATTTTAAGAATGTCTTCTTAAACAAAAAAAATACTACCCTTATATACTTAAGCGAATAGACATAATTCACATTATTTTAATTAGGTACAATAACACAATTATTTCATTAATTTAAGCATGTTATTTTTTTACCAATAATAAATTTTATAACTGTTGATAATAAAATTCATAAATAGTTAATTCAGACTAGTTAATTAATAGAAACGTACAACAAATGGATAAATTCACAAATATTTATATTAAAAAATGTAATTGATTTTGTAATAAAAGTTTGAAAACCTTTAAGTATCTGTTTTACATATAAAAACTAATTTTCTAATGAAAAATATAAGTAATTGAAAGATAAAATATATTTGGACATTATAATTCACGTAATGACTATGATTATCTCATCATAAAATGTACTCCATCACTCGCATTAAACAGCATCTGATCATTGCAGAATATCAAATGGAGCGCAAATCGACTGTCGTTGTTACTAACAAGTCTCCTGGGATGAAGAAGCTTTAGTCAGTAACGGATTTATTGTTCTGAGGCCCTTTGATTTCAAACTGATTTATTAAAAAAATATTCTCCAAAATTAATAACAATTTTAATTAATTTTATCCTAATTGATATTTAATGTTTAATACTATATTATATCGGTAAACATTTATATTTTGGTAACGGAAAAATTTTAATTACTAATATTTGTTCTTATAAAAAATCTGATTCGTTTGGAAAATCTGAAATGATTGTTCGAATTTAAAGATATTTGTTGTGAATTGATTTACGGCAAAACTATTACTGAAGAACTGAGAGGACACGCGTCAGTAATAAAATTAGCCGACGTTAATTTACTCAATAATCGCTGAAGCAAAACCCTAAATGTTGGCACGCGCCACCCTTATCTAGGTCCAATGTTGTCAAAATTCTTATTCAAAGAGGAAACGAGTCAGAATAAGGCCTCATTAATGTTTATTTTATTAGTTATGTAAATTATCTACTACTCAATTCAAATATCAAATTATGAAATTTTATTGAATTGAATTATTTCATAAAAATAAGGGTCAGGCGGCTACCTTAAAAGAAGGTCTGTTTCGTAAATTTTCAACCCCCTCCCCTTTATTTTCTAAATAGATTTTCCAGATCTAAATTAGTCAAAAACTACTAATTTCACAGTGAAAAATCGTTTACCATACCACATAGTAATTCTGCTACTAATAATTTAGTAAAAATTACTAATTCAATTAGTCAAAGTATAATTTTGCTTGCAAGAAGCTTTTTATGACTTTTAAAGAGGATTCCCACTTATCCAGGTATCACTTATCCAAGTTCGACTGTATCAATATTCGTGCAAATAAAAATTCAGACAAACGAAGATTTGGTTAAATAGATAAGTATCTGGCATTTACTAATTTTATTCACTTAAAATTCTGTTAAAGAAGAATTCTGTATTAAAAATTCGCTTAAATTCGATCGGTTTCAAAAAAATTGTGTATAGAATGAAAATTCTGTTAAAAATAAATTAGGCGATCTAAAAATTCTGTATACACTAAGTGCACAGTTTGTAATATTTACATGGTCACAATTATAAATTGCCGCACAATTAGATTATTTTTATAAATTTTAGCTTGGGATTGAATTTTATTTTTCTATCGATTTTGATAAGTTTTAATAAATGTTCTTCCAAGACATTCCGAAATTTGTTTCCGAGAGAAACAGTTTCTATCCGCATCTACAAATTTATTATAACTCGACAAAAAGTTTTTCCGAGTCATTTTGAATTAATCCGTTTCATTCCGAAGCTAAAATTTAATTCTTTTGAATCTTGTTATTTTATTCTGAATCAATCCGATTCAATTCTAATCGGGTTTAAAACAGATTGATTCGGAATGAATAAATAACAGGATAGGATATACGAAATAATTAAAAATTCAGATCGAAACGTATTATATATATTACATATAAATCGGAATAATTCGGAAAGAATTTGTTGTCGAGTTACGTATGTACATTTTCAGATTCGGATAGAAACTGATTGGTTCGAAGAGAAATTTGGAATGCCTCGGAAGAATATTTATTATCAATCCGATACTTTTGCCAGTGATACTTACAATGATATCAGTACATATGACACTTTATACGAAGAAAGGCACCTTAGTATAGTAAAATCTAATTTTTTCAAGACTGACGTTCAAAGTAGAAGCCGAACGAAAAAAAATCCCTTGAAATATCTGCATTTAATTCTTTTTATTATTATGTATTACCAATTTCTGATTTTTGCATTTTATCGACATCAAAAATTCAAAACCAATCTTTTTGACCATACCTTTTTTCACGAAGCGTCATATGTATTTATTGATATTACTACCAAGTAGTATAAGCGTATCAGTAGTAACGGTTGTAATATATCAGACATTTGGGGATGACTTTTTTTAACCAAAAGAAGTTTAAGGACGTTTATCCGCTTAAAAAAGAGAAGAACTATCCTTGAATAACTTTTTCTTAACAACCGTACGGTAAATTAATTTAATATTGTTGTAAAAGCTATATTACATTATAGTTTAAAATATATTAATTTTTTTTAATTTTATAAAACCGTTTTTTTTAATTAATTAAAATATAGTCATTTGGCGCGTTTTTTTACTGTTTCCAGGTAAAGGTTCCAACTTTATAAATTTATATCTTAAAAACAGAACGGCAATTTTCAATAAAATTGTAACCATGCAAGTAAAATAATGCATTTAATATGATATTAAAATTTTATAGGAATTTGTAGAAAATCGATTTTTGGATAAACCTCCTTAAGGGTATGTGATAGACAAATTACAAATTTTGTTTACATTACATTATTTTACTATTTTCGTAAATTTCAGAAAATTAATTTTGTATAAAAACTTAACAAAACAGACAATCATTCAAGATGATATTTTAGGTAATTCTACAAAGTTTCATGACAAAATTTTTAGTATGTTTAAACCACGTAAAAATTTTGACTACAGTGATGTCATTCCCCATCACATATGCCCTTAATTCGTTTACAGAACACAAATTCAACAAACATAAACAAATCTTTGTCAGAGGAAATAATCAAACTTTAGGTCGCTTTCCACCCTCGGTTTCAAGCGTACTCTTTCCTGGAGATGTGGAAAGATACACAAGTAAATAAACTGATTTTGTTGAGCAAACTGATTGACTGAAAGCTTCCGAAGAAGAACTCTGTAATCTACTTGTAAGCTCAATTTAAAACGATATTTGTCAAATGTCAATTTCATATCTTTTTTTAAACATTTGCAGCAATGTTTTTTAAAAATGTTAAATTCATCAAGAAACACGGAATATAAAAACAAAAGATAAAAACAAATTTTAAAAATCTGAATCAATTACATATCTTAAAATTTTACTTCAGAGTTGTATACCCAATGTAAATTGATTTTTTTTCTTCGATGTATAAACTGAAAAATATCGTAATATTAACCATATAAATGGATAGTTTAAAGACTACTACTATTTTTAGGTCCTATCAACTATGAATATAGTTAACTTTACCATTTCCATTGTCAAATTAACTATTCGTGATTGCCAATATAACCAAAATATAAATAATAATCACTTTGTAAATTTTTTATTTTCATGACCTTTTAACGGTTGTGATGTATTATTTAATTTATGACGACATGTTTCGGCTTTTTAGCCCTCTTCAGGTCTTGCACATATATTTTTTTTAAATTACAGTAACACTCATCACCGTGGTATATAATAATGTTTTTTTTTTCAAAATAGGTTTATGCAGTAATTTCTTTGTATAGATATTAAAAAACCGTTTTGTCAAATTATTGTAATGATGTTATTGATGAATAGAAATAGTTTTTTTTAATAATTATTATTCAATTTAATCACAGCAATGTAAATAAATTTTTGATATTTTAAAGTAACAGGTTATGTAGTTTTTCCTTTAAAACAAAACTATCATGTTTTATGTAGTTTTTTCACTGAAAAAAATGTTAAGTCATATCAACAAAAATTTGGTTGAGACAACCAAATTTTTGTCGCTATGACTAAAAATTTGGTTGAGCCAACAAAATTTTTGTTGATATGACTAAACATTTTTTCAGTGTTCCAAAAAAAACTATTTCTTTTTATTAAGGAGTGTCGACCGCTAGACATAACCTCAAACTAAAAAGTGATTTTTAACAGCAAATAAAACCATAATTAAAATGATTTCACCAAATTCTGAAAGATTCAGTTGTACACTGATAAAAAAAATTAGGTTGGGCCAAAATTTGTTGTATAATAATAATTATTAAACATTTTATTTTTTTTCTTTAAGGCTCTATAGTTTTTAAAAATTGACTGAATTTGCATGAATCTTGGTATATTGGGGTTCTCGGGGTCGCTGATTTCAAATTTCAAGTCATATTTGTAAAATTCAAAATGGAGGATAGAATAGGGCGGTCGATTTAAGATTTTAAATTAGTAAACCCAAAAATCTTCGAGTAACAAGATAGGGGAGAGTGGCTATCAATGTACCGGGTTTTTTTCAAGGTCATAGTACTTATTGAATTTCACCAATTTCAAGCACTTCTTTGCATCAATATAAAACTACAACACTTATCTAGGTAATGCACACATATTTTACACGATTTATTTTGATTAAATAATAAAATTTAGGATTTTTCTAAAGTAACAAGCTATTTTCATTTTCAACAAACTGGGTACACAATGAACCACCTCTATAAAAATACTAAAAATGTTCAACAATAATAATATTGCAATTTTCACTTTGTAAAAAAACTTGTTTTCTATCAAATACTATAAAAAATTGTTACTTAACACTTTTTAATTGATAATGTATAACATAAATATACCTCAAATTTAAGTTAACTAGCTAAAATGGCATTTTAGTTTTGCTATGTTGAGAAAAGTACTGATAACAATCGCTGTAACATGCTGTATGCATGCCTAGTTTTATAATCAAGCATACCACTCTGGAAATCGAAAATACACTGAAATTCCAGGTGGTTCATTGTTCCCCGGTACATTGAATCAACATGACATTTGCAACAAAAATGGTTTTTTATAATTTAATCCAATATTTCAAAATCTTTATCTCATTAGAATATTGTAGTTAAGGCCCAAAACAAAATAAATCGTAAGTACATTTATTTTTAAATGGCCTTATTTCAATTAAAAAACGTGTTCGTATTTTAGGTAAATTTTTTCTTCAGTACATCAAAAACAGTTTTTTCCAGTTTTCTGTGTAAAGAATAAATCCACACGTCTCAAATTTATGGACGTAGTGTGTTTACGCAAACTTCATTTATATTTAAAATTAGGAGAATTTTTATTTAATTGTTTCTGAGAAAATTGAAATGGTTCATTGAAAAAACTGGTACATTGATGGCCACTCTCCCCTACAGGTAAATTCAAACAATATTTGAAAATGCATCGGTCACATTAGATTCGAAATTATTAAATTTGAATTATAAATAACAAATTTGTATTTAGCGACCCCAAAACGCCATGAAAACCTCCAGATACCAAGTTTTATAAAAATCCATCTATTTATTAAAAATTCGGCCACCATTTTCACTTTTCAAAATCTGACTTCAAATTTGAAATCAGCGACCCCGAAAAATTCAATATACCTAGAATTATGCAAATTCAGATAATTTTACAAAAATTCGTCCGCCATATTGGATCCGCCATTTTGAATTTTTAAAATTTAACTTCGAATTTAAAATCAGCGACTTCAGGAACCCCAGTATACCAGGATTTATGCAAATTCAATCAATTTTAAAAAATTCGACCGCCATACACTGTTAAAAAAAGGAGTTGAAATTTAACTCCCTACGGGACTCTATAAAAGTCGCACGCCTTGAAGAGTTGAAGTAAAGAGAGTTAACGCTTAATCCTTCAGTCCCCACTCTTCTTAAACATGGAGCGTATGAGACTCACTCACCTTGGAGAGTCGATTTTTAACTCTAAAATCTCAACTCCCAACTCCAGCAACCGTTAACTCCCCAAATTTTTAACAGTGTATTGGATCCGACATTTTGAATTTTGAAAATCTGACTTCGAAATTGAAATCAGCGACACCAAAAACCCCAATATACCAAGTTTCATAAAATTTAGGTTATTTAATTCTTAAATTCATGAGTTTTTTTTTCTTTTTAGTTATTCGTCTCTCCTGTAAAATTTGATTTTTTAATTTTTTTTATGTTTCGGTACACTTTTCTCTTGAACAACTATTAAATCGATTTACAAGTTTTTTTTTCATTTGTTCAGTAAGGTTTCAAGATTACGAATAACAAGTTTGACATTATTTTGAGTTGTGTAAACGGAGATGTGAGTCATTTAATCAGAGAAATTGGGAATGTTATTTACATTTTGGTATAAATGTTTATAAAAAAGTATCTATTAAAGCTAACGTCTTATTACTTCTTATTTATACAATTGATTATATTTATAATCGAATAAAACAAGAAAGAACGCAATTGGAGTAATAGTTTTCGAGAAAAGTGTACCGAAATTTGACTCTTTTTACATTGTTTTATAAGGTCGTCCCCTCAAAAAAACTTTTATTTATAGCCTAACACATTTACAAGACCCCTTAAAAAATATCATTGTATTCGTTAAATGTTCTATTATATGATATTTCAATTAGAAAAATATTTAAAGAAAAGAATTTTTAGAAAGAAAACATCATTACAGTAATTTGACAAAATGGTTTTTTAATATCTATACAAAGAAATTACTACATAAACCTATGTTTAAAAAAAAACATTATTATATATTACGGTGATGAGTGTTGATGCAATTTAAAAAAAAGAAGATATGTAAGACCTGAAAAGCCGTAACATGTCATAAATTAAATTAAATTATACATCTAAACCGTTATGCGTTAAAAAGCCACGAAAATAAAAAATTTACAACATTAAAAAAAGACCGTTTTAATAATTTCCTATTATAAAAATAGCTTTTATTTTTCCGTATATAAATAATTAATTTAATTTCACAAGTTTCAGTTTAAATTAAAATTGTAACAGAAATCATAAAACTTTTGTAATTTTCATTCACAATCTCATCTTTAAATTGCAAACCTTGCAGCAATTTTTGCTATTTGTGAGTTGAGCCGCAGAGCCAGAGGCAGAGTGAAGATGATGATATCGACTGGGTAATTTCAAGTCGTAAACACAATAATACATCCGGATCCGTCGCGACGCGAGACATCGTTTTTCAAATACCTTCACGATGCGATATATACCTCTTATTCGCAGTCGGTCGTTCTCGTGTGAAAATTCGAGTATGCGTTTGTACAAGAGTTTTGGAAGATCCTATAACAGAGGGAATATGCAAGAGAATCATGAATTCTCCGGTAACCAGGGAAACAGATCCGCCCTCGGGAAGTTAGAACCAACCCCGATAACGTCAAGCGTCGCGACGCCAACCAATGCGACGCTCCCGAGCAACCCTCGAAAAACCCACCCCTAAATAAGGGGTGTGAGTCAACCACGCTCAATCGCAGGTTGACGCACTGATAGGGGCTAAACGGTTCTGCCAGTGTTAAGTCGGGGGTTGTCGATGATAACACGTGACAAAAGTATTACAAACCCTAACAAGAAAATAGAAAATTGAGGAAATTACCCGATTCAATTAACCTATCACAACGTTATAATTAAACAATTATTATTACCCGTACTAAATCATTAAGCAATAGGAAACGCATTATCAAGTATTTGGGTATAATTGTCAGTTTGTGAAAGATAAAAGTTAGAGTTCAAGTTCAAAAACGAGAAAGTGAACAAATTTTTGTGAAAAACTTGTCTTGTTTTCAAGTGTGATTAAATACGAAACAAACTGAGGAAATCAGTTCAAGTGATAATTTGCAGTGTGTTGTGAATAATGGAAAATTACTTTTTAATTCGACTGGAATAAACAGTTACTGTGTATGGTGTTAATGAAGATTTGAAGAGAATTAGTGAAAATAGTCATGAATTAGGAAACTAAAGTCCATGAAAGGTGAAAATACGAAAATGAATATTTGCAATTGTACCTGTTACTCCATTAGGCAGTTTTCTGAAAAGTGTGATTTTCTCAATTGCATTCGATGAACGAAATTTATTTCTTAATATACTTAATTTTCTTTTTTTGCGTCTAATATTATGAAAAAACTAGCGTATTTGAAATTTTACAGTGATAGTTTATAGTTTAACACACTCTTTAGTTATCCTTATTTATTGCTCTTCAACTTTAAAAATTAATTCTAAAAAAATCTTTTATCTCCACCTTTTAAACACACTCCATGAAATAAATACTTGTCACTTTTGAACAGAACCAGAGCGATTTTTAAAAAAGATGCTTCCAAGTACAATTGGCCAAATGATTCAAAGGACATTGGAACCATTTTCCAATGTTTGACAAATGCATAAAAGAGTAATATTAGGATTTATTCGTCACAATATTCGCAAAAGGCAATGAGTTAAATCTTCCAATGATCCAATCTCTTTGGAAGTCCGAGTTAAAGGATCAAATAGTAAAAGGGGGAAGAATAATGCAGTCGACCTGTCAACAGCAACAGGCTCAGCAACAAAATGGCACGGCGGCTAGCAGGACATCCTTTTTAATCGAGGATATACTAAGTCGAAACAACGTGACTCCTCATTCTCAACATCTTCAACTTCACCACCACCATCATCATCATCATTTAACACCGTCTCATACTCACCAGCATCAACAGTATCAGCAATTTGCAAGTCTTCTTCCCGGATACCCTTCCGCTCCGCCGGCCGCTGCCTTCTTTCTTGGACCACTTTTCGGTAGTTCAGGAATGGGTGTCGGAGTTGTTCCTGGTGTCAGCGAACTTGCAGCTCTAAAACACTGTCGGAGAAGAAAAGCAAGAACGGTAAATTTCACAATAATTTATAAATAAAAATAAGTAAAATAAAATTCATGTTTTTAAAAATAGTTGAATTAAAGGCAGAATTGTTGAGGAATTTGTTAAATTGTTTTTGGTCTTTGACTTTTTAATTCTTTTGGGCAGCATTCTTTTAGACATATGTACCCAGATAGCACCCGAATTTCCAGGAAGTTTCCCGTGGTAAGTTTGGAAGTTTCCGACCGAAGTTTCCAGGAAACTTGCTGGAAATAGTGAAATGCCCTCCTCCTAGGAAGCTTCCCTCGGAAACTTCCCTGGGAAACTTTCAGTTATCTATTTTTTTATTTGATTAGGGGAAACTGCCCTATGGACGATAGCAATTCCAACAGTGGATAACTTTAAATAATTACGAAATAAACTATAAATTTTAATCATAATAATGATTGAAACATTAAAAAAATAATTAATTTTCACTGTATTTTTCTAAGATTTGTTTCGGTACCGTCAACCGGGGTAATTCCACCCATCCAGGGGTAATTATACCCATCTCCAGTTTTTAATAAGTAAATTTTTTTTATTAAAATGTATTAAGTTGCCGCTAGGGGTAAATATTCTTTGATACACTGTAAAAACAAGTGTCTTAATTGAAGACATTTTTGTCCTCACTTTTAAGACGTTTTAGGATGTCTTAATTTTAAACCAATGAGAAAGCGTCTTTCAAAATTATTGACCAATGAAATTGTTTAAAATAACCGTAAGACGCTTTCTTAATGTCTTGTGTCTTAAAATAAGACACTTAGAAGACAGCAGTTTTTACAGTGTAGTTGTACTACAGAGTAAATATAATGTAATAACCTAATTCTTTGTCAGAAAGTAGAAAAAAATTCGTAAAGTAGCGAAAGCTAGGTTAAAAATTTCGGAGGTGCGCCAAACATTATACTAGATCTCGTAAAAGTTTCTAGTGTTTCGCAAAATATTGCATACTTTAAGAGAAAAGTGTAAAAAACTGACGAACCAGCATGGGTAATTATACCCATTATTTAAAATCAATTATTTTACGAAAATTTGTTTCGTAGTAAGTAAATAAGTGTATAGTACATCGTTTTTATACATTTTTGATTTACTTTTGTGTCAAAAGTCTAGAAATAAGTTATATAATTAGAAACAAATTATAAGTTTACAAGGGATCTAGGTAACATAACCTCAAAAAGTAACTGTCATTAATATTTATATGTTTTTTAAGTTGATTTTTGTACTTCTTCTTTTAAAATAACTTAGAAACCTTGTTAGTAATTATACTGAGTTATTTACTTAACCTAAAAAAATTTAACGTTAATTTTTTAGTAGATATAGATTTCAGTAATAATAATAATAATTTATTTCATTGTACGTCCTTTCGAAGGACCTCTACAATTTCCTTACATATACATTATTCTAACCTTATTTACTAAAATACAGAAATAAAATGTTATTTTCACGTTTAACAATCCTCTCCTCTTATCCTTCTTTCTACATTATTTATAAACATACATAATTCCTCTACAATTTCTCCCCTCAATGTTCTTATCAATTTTTCTTTTAAATCCTCCTCCTGCCTATCTCCTTTCCATTGTTTCACAAAATTGTTAACTTTCCCCTCTTGCAATTTCCAGGCCTCAGTGCAACAAAATAAGTGTACTAGCGTTTCTTCCTCCCATGAGCATAATCTACATGTCCATTCCTTATATCCCTTTTTATGTGCCCTTCCAACATTTCCGCATCTCATCCTTGCCCAAATTTCCTTACATACCTTATTTTTGACGCTTTCCCCCCAATATTCTGCTCCATTTTCTCCCGGCATAATTTCCTTATACAATCTGCTAAATGTCGATTCTTCAATTGCCTTTCTTTCTTTTGCCAATTCCTTATTCCACCAATTATTCAATCCCATTTTTAACTTATTGTACACCTCCCTTCCTTCTCCTCCTTCCCAAATGATTCTACACACTTCTGTAACTTCTAATTCCTCTAGTACTTTTTTTACAGCTTCGCCCCATTTTGTTGGCTTTCTATTTAAGATAGCTCTCATCTCTTCCCTTAAACATATTTTAGGCCATCTATCATCTTCCATCCTCATTATATCCCTTATGTATCTGAATGCCCTTTCTCTAACTGTGTACTCAATTCCTACCACTCCTAACTCAGTTCTCCAAAGATACTTTGGTGTATTCCTTGCTACTCCAAGAATCATTTTACAATATCTTCCCTGTACTTTACAAATGCTTTTTAAATTTCCCCATCCCCACGTTTCTACTCCATACATAGCTACCGATCTAACTAATGAGTTCATTAAATTGATTCTGTCATTTCCTTTATCCCTTCCTGCCCTTTTGATCAAGCCCCACGTTGCATTAGCTGCTTTTTGCGCTTTATTCGCCATCATATTTATTTGCGTCTCCTCCGAATTTCTTGTGCTAAACAAATAACCAAGATATTTAAATTCATTAACAACCTCTAGATTCTCTCCCTTAAAGCTCCAGGCCTCATTATTTTTTCTTTTACCTCCCTTCCTAAACACCATAACTTTCGTTTTCTTTGTATTAACTATTAATCCGTTTCTTGATACATATCCCTCCAATGTTTTCAACATTTTTTGTAACTCTTTTTCATCTTCTGATACTACAGCTATATCATCTGCGTACTTTTGAACCCTAATTTTAACTTTTCCTATCACTGTTCCTCCTTGTCCTCTTTTTATCCATTCATTACACAGGCACACAAAAAAAAAAAAAGGTCAAATACCAGAGGGCAGACCAACATATTCCTAGGTTTTTGGGGTCGCTGAAACCGAATATGACCATGAAAATATTATCTGCTTGCCTATTTTCCCCCTAGCCCCCCCCCTTACACCTCTCGGGGGGTAACATTTCAGTTTTTCCAAAAACGTCGAAAAGGCAGTCTATTCCTATGTTTTTTGGGGCGCTGAATCCGAAAAAGACCACCAAAAGCCAATCCCCCCCTCCTGCACCCCCTAACACCCCCTGGGAGGGGGTTGGAATTTCGAATTTCACGAAAAGTCGAGTTCGGTGGCTATTTCTATGTTTTTTGGGGCGCTGAATCCGAAAAAGACCACGAAAAGAAAATTCCCCCTCTCTTTCACCCCCTATCACCCCCTGGGAGGGGGTTGGAATTTCGAATTTTACGAAAAGTCGAGTTCGGTGTCTATTTCTATGTTTTTTGGGGCGCTGAATCCGAAAAAGACCACCAAAAGCCAATTCCCCCTCTCCTTCACCCCCTATCACCCCCTAGGAGGGGGGTTGGAATTTCGAATTTCACAAAAAATCGAGTTCGGTGTCTATTTCTACGTTTTTTGGGGCGCTGAATCCGAAAAAGACCACCAAAAGCAAATTCCCGCCCGCTTAAGCCCCTAATATCCCCTTGAGTGGGTTGGAATTTCGAATTTTATGAAAAATCGAGTTTAGAGTCTATTCCAATATTTTTTAGGGCCATGAAACTGAAAAAAGGGATCAAAAATAAATTCGTCCCCTCATTCACCCCCTAGCACCCTCTTACCCCCTCCCATGGGATGGGTTTACAATTTCAATTTTCATGAATTACTTCCACATCTACTTTTGCAACTAGGACACCTCCACGCGGTGAAGGCGGATAACGGTTAACCGGCTAAGTTCCTAGGTAAAAAAGATGCCTTCATGGCAAAAGTAGGGAAGAAGATTACGATGCAGGGGAGGGAGACCCCAGTATCGGCGGCTGGTCAGGGTGAGCAAGCGGGCCCGCAGGCGTCGTCATCATGCAACCGCAGCTCTAGGGTGGTGGGCAACTTGGCTACTTTTGAGTTAAATGCTTCAAGAAGAAAAATTAATGGAAATAGAGCTTTGCCTTCAAATCGTGAAAATCTTCAAGGCGCTTCTGATGGTCCTACGGACAATGGTATGGCAAGGGGACTCACGTTAAAAAAGCACCCCAAAGGGAACAAAAACTACCACGTCCACGCCGTTGTTCCTGGGTCGCGCTAAGTGTAGTAAAATCAAGATCCATCAAATTGTGCTGGTACATACTTGTGTAATCATCGGTGCCTACCTAGTTATTATTTATTCAAATGCGTAAAAAAAACATTGCTTATTCTTCTTAATTACACATAAAAGAGAACATATCAACCCCCCTCCCAGTGTTAGTAACTAGATGCTAAGAGGTGAATAACGGAACGAATTTACCTTTGGTGTCCTTTTCCAATTTCAGCGCCCCAAAAAACGTAGAAATAGATACCGAACTCGACTTTTCGTGAAATTCGAAATTCCAACCCCCTCCCAGGGGGTGATAGGGGGTGAAGGAGAGGGGGAATTTTCTTTTCGTGGTCTTTTTCGGATTCAGCGCCCCAAAAAACATAGAAATAGCCACCGAACTCGACTTTTCGTGAAATTCGAAATTCCAACCCCCTCCCAGGGGGTGTTAGGGGGTGCAGGAGGGGGGGGATTGGCTTTTGGTGGTCTTTTTCGGATTCAGCGCCCCAAAAAACATAGGAATAGACTGCCTTTTTGACGTTTTTGGAAAAACTGAAATGTCACCCCCCGAGGGGTGTAAGGGGGGGCTAGGGGGAAAATGGGCAAGCAGATAATATTTTCATGGCCATATTCGGTTTCAGCGACCCCAAAAACCTAGGAATATGTTGGTCTGCCCTCTGGTATTTGACCTTTTTTTTTTTTTTGTGTGCCTGTGTTATCTATATCGTCAATAAAAACATCAAATAACACTGAACTTAAAGCACACCCTTGCCTGACTCCTACTTCCGCCTCAAATTCTCTTGTGACTCTACCTCCGGTTTGAATTTCCGCTTTGGTAATCTTGTAAATTTCTTTAATTATAGCGTGCATCCTGCCTCTAATACCTAAGTTCCAAATTTTTCTTAACATCAAATCTCTATTGACAGTATCGTATGCCTTTTGAAAGTCTATAAATGCCACATAAAGCTTTCCTTTCTTTTCTACTAATCTTCTATTTATTAAAGAATTGAGTACAAAAATATGATCTCTTGCCCCTCTATTTCTCCTAAACCCTGCCTGACTTTCATTCAGCTTATTTTCCTTATCTATCCGCCCGTTCAATCTATTCGCCAATACATTTGTTAACACTTTATACCCTACATTTAGCAAAGATATCCCTCTATAATTTCCTACTTTGTTAATATCTCCCTCTTTATATAGCGGTACAATCTTGGCTTTTTCCCATCCCTCAGACAATGTTCTCTGCTCCCAAATCTTGTTTAATATTTTAGTTATTGTCTCTATATCCTCGCTACATAAAATTCTGAAACATTCTATTGGTATTCCGTCTTCTCCAGTGGCTTTTCCGTTACTCATTCTAGTTACTGCCGCTTTAACCTCTGCTATACTAATCAATTCGTCTAAAGTTTCATCTGTAGATGCAATCATATTTAGTCCTAATTCTCTTTCCCAAGGCTTGTCTACTTCATCTATTAATAAACCATCAAGCAATCCATTTTTTAGTAAACCTTCGAAATGACGTACCCATTGCTCATCTTTAATATCGTTTATCTTCATTTGTCTTCTTGATACTCTGAATTTATTAATTGCCCCCCACCACTCTGAAACGTTGTTTGCCCTATTTATCTCCTCCCATCTTTCGTTAATCCAGATCTGCTTTTCATTTTTCATCATTTTTTTAAGCCTATTTCTACACTCTATCAGTATTCTTTTCTTTTCTGGACATCTATCCTTCAACCATTCTTTTAAACTTATCCACACCTCCTTCCTAATTTCCTTACATTCATCCGAGAATTTACTATACTGGTCCTGACTACTATCTCTTCCATTGCCACCACCAACCCACTTTGTTATGCCCGTATTTCTTGCAGCACTCCAAATTAATTTCTTAACTTCTTCCCATTTACAACTATTTTCTGATTCAAAAGTCCCATCTTTTAAACCTTCTCGAATTGCTTCTCTAAAACTTTGCTCTTTGTTCTTATCCCATATTATTTTTTCTCTTTTATTTGTATTATTTTCTATTTTACCCCTATTAGCTATAAGTTTTTCCTTTTTCCCGTTAATCTGAAAGGAAACAGGCAGGTGGTCAGACTCAATCCTAGGAATAATTTCTATTTTTTCTACAGTATGTGAGTTACCTCTATCAACAATCATTACTAAATCAATTACAGATCCCTTATACATTTCGTTACTTCCTATATAAGTGATTTTACCTTCCTCATCCCCTTTTGTACACCCATTTAACAGTATTAGCCCTAACTCCTCACATACTTTAATCAATCTTTTCCCACTTTCATTTACTATTTTGTCTTCCGATTTCCTTAGATTTATATTTACTTCTTGAACATTCTCCTCAATACGAATTTGCGTTTCTCCTACTCTTGCATTCATATCTCCACATATAATCACATTTTCATATTCCACCATAACTTCTTCAATTATTAATTTAAATTTACACTCTATACTTGACATACCTACATTATTATATACTGAAACTATACATAACAAGTCCTTAAAACTAATAATCATTCCAAACTCCCACTCCACAACGTTCCAACCTTTTATTACATTACATTTTATACCCACAATTTGACCACCCGATAGCCTTCCCTTCTTAGCACCCACCTTTTTAATTGCACTTTTTACCCAATACCTATAGCTTCGATCTAAATTACATAAAGCTTTCTCAGCTTTCTTTTCATCCAACCAGGTTTCTTGCAAAATAACAATATCAAAGCCCCCTAAAAAGTCTTTTATCTCACTAAATTTTTTTGAACCATAAGTATTCCACTGCACAATTCTATAGCCATCACTCTCTTTATTTTTTCCACTACGCGTATGCTTGCCCTCGAAAGGGCAGCTCTTCCATTTCTGCTGTTTTCTCGTTGAAACTCCAAATTCTTCCATTAATAATCAATTTTAAATATCCCACCTTTACATGGTATCCGTCTCTTCGATCTTCGTTTGCTACGCTCCTCAACCATTTCTGAATTTCAAACTCCCTTGCTGTGTGATCATCATCTATCCAGACGTTGGAACCTTGCATGTTTTTCTTTTTTTCTATTGCCTTCAGTTTTGCTTCTAGACTATTAAATTCCAAACAAATACAATTTTCTCTTCCGAATAAGACCTTAAATTCATCTTCATTCAGGTTTAATTTCTCAGTAGCTAATCTCACTAATTCATCTTGATTTAAACTCTTCTCATGATTCCGATGCCTAACCACTATATTGTTTCTTCTCGATCTACGTTCTCTCCATTCATATTTTAAATGTCCTTCTTCAATGGCTTTTGGTTTCTCCAAATATCCACCCCTTGAAACGTCATACTTATTCTGTACCCTTTTTCTATTTTCCACATCACACGTTTTATTCTTAATCTCTCCTTCATTTATAAATTTATTATTGTTAATCACTATGTCGCTCCCACGATCTTTGTTATTATCTATTATTGACCTATTAATTTCATTGCTTTTTTCCCCCGTTGCGATTTCCCTCCATCCGTCACTTTTTTCTTCAAGAACTTTAAATTTTTTTTCTAAATCCGATAATTCTATTTTTAAAGTCTCTCTTTCCGAAGCCCACAAAAGTTTCTCACTATTCATACTTTCTTTACACTGTTTAAAATTACTCTCTAGCTCTTCTATCTTCCTTTTAGCCCACTGCCCATCCTTTTTCATCTGCTCATTTTCTTTTATAAGAACGTTTTGCGCTCTCTCTAATAACCTCACTTTTTCTTGCAACGATCGCAATGACACATCATTTTCTACTTCATTTTGTATTAAATCTTCCATATTATCACTTAATTCATTAGTCTTTTCCTGCTCTTTACCTTTTCCATTTTCACCAACCCTGCTATCTACGGAAATTTTCTTGTCACTAGCACCATTCAAATCGCTCATATCAGTTTGTTCTTCACCCTCACTATTATTTTCCTCTTTACTATTGTTGCCACTCTCTTCATCTTCAGTTCTTTTTGCTTCAATTACACTTGCTATTAAATTATTGTTTTTGCGTGTTGGCGAGTGCTCTACTCTGTTAACCCTTTTTCCGCCAAACTGTACGAATCTTATCAAATTCCCTTCTTTATTCTCATTATCACTTTTATTCTTTATTCCTTTACTACCTTTTCGCCTACCTGGACCTCGTTTTGTTTCATTAACTGTTTCCTTGTCTTTTTCCCCTCCATTATCACTTTCCTCTTTTTCTGTTGAATTGCACGCGTCCATTCTAACCTCACTTTTACAATTTATAATCTTTTGCCACAGCCTCGTTTTTTCATCAACCTTTTTCAATTTATTCACTACTCAGATTACTTATCAACACTTTCTTAACACTTCCAGCAAACATCCATTTACATCCTTCTCATAAAAACACGAAAAAACTTCAAAATTTACAACAACAAGAAATACACGTGCACTCTAGTCAACCGCCATTTTCCCTCCGATATAGATTTCAGTAAAATTTCAGTGTTTCACTCACGAATTAGTTGAATAATTTCTACAAAAAATCTTTTTTTTAGTTCTTTCTTTTTTTATTAGACTCTAGATCATCTACAGAAAAGATTTCAAATAATTAAAACGATCAAAAATTTTATTCAGGCTATTTTATAAATAAACAAACTTTGATGGGTATAATTGCCCTAACCCCGGGGAAATTATACCCACATTTTAAAGCATCTATAATTTCAACAATTATAGACATAATTACCCCGGTTGACGGTATAAAAAATATTTTTTTAAATATTTAAAGTTATCCACTGTTGGAATGACTATCCACTGTAGGGTAATTTCCCCTATAAATATTCTAAATTTATTAAAATTTAAATATTTAAAATTTTAAACATTCTAAGTATTTTAATTTTAAATTTCCTGGAAATATTCAATTCTTTATATAAAAAATGGATATCTGGAAGTTTCCGAAAAGTTTCAAAGGGAAGTTTCCGGGGATTTTCCGGGAATTTTCCGAGGAAAACTTCCTAGGGAGAGGACTTTTCGCTATTTCTAGGAAGTTTCTTGGAAAATTCCGAACTTCCCGGAAATTCGGGTGCTATCTGGGTATATTCATTTTAATTCCTGATGAAAATAGTACACATTTAAATTGCGATACGGTAGTTAGAATTGAACTGAATTTAATCATTTTTTATCCTAAAAAAATGTGGAACTAATTGAATTCCGTTTGGAACGTAAAAATTGACAACAGTTTAATTCATTTTAATCAAATGGAATTACAATGGATAAAAATATTTTTAAATAAAGGGTAGCATGACAAAAAGGGTCAAGCGCCAATTTCATGTTTTTACAGAAATCGAAAAAAACAAATTTAAAGATTATACTGGTAATTTGAAACAAAACTAAGAAAACAGTTTCGAGATATTGATATATTTTATTAGAAAAATAATAATTTGTTTAGCTAAACTTACATATTAACCAGAAGAAAAAAATTTTGCTTCTTTAAGGTTACATCAAAAGTACATTTTTTCTTTAAACCTTATCTGTGAAAAAAGTACACGATTTAAAGAAAAATTGAGAAACTAGTTTTAAATTAACAAATTGATGATTCAAATGCAAAAAATGTTGTTAAAAAAAAATCGGGGGCGTTGACAGGGGAGGTTGGGAGGTTCAACCCCCGCCCAATCGAAAAATTCTATTGAAAAGTGGTCTCTAGACAAAAATTTTTTTCAACCCCCCCCCCCCAATTTTTTTCTGTCTACGCCCCTACAGAAAATCATGAATTAAAAAATGTTTCTCTTGAAATCGAGCAATGCAATTTAGTTTAGACGTTAATACGTACCCTTTCTACAACTATTTATTGAAATTTCAATATCACACTCGCAATATGTAGTGTTTAATTTTATAAATTTCTTTCCTATAGAAAGTATTTTTTGCATTTATCTGGCACTTTTGTTGTAGAAATAGAATTTTTTTAGATTTTTTAACCTTATTTACATATTATTATCCACTTTACACTTCTATTGTTTTTCAATTGATTTGTGATTGTACCTAGGTAAAAATGCATTTGTGATTTCAATTTTATTTAACTATCGGTAAAAAACACAATTCGAAAGAAATTTTTTTTTCAAAACTGTGTAAATGGATTTTCTTGTTTTTTTAATGAAAAAATCTCGAATTCGAAAAATTGGCGCTTGACCCCTTTTGTTATGCTACCCTTCAAATATGATCAATATTAATATCGTTTTCTATTCAAAGTAATGTCGTTTTTGATCTTTTTCGTAACCATTTTAATGATAATTTATTCTTTGAAGAAAAATCATGTAGGTTGAAATCTTTAAGTACTTTCTAAAATTTTTAATACTTCGATGATTTCTATACAGAACAAAAATAATTTTTGGATAAGCATTTATTTGTAAATTATTAGCGCGGTTAAAAATCAAATTTCAAATATTGAAACTTTGATTATTTTAAATGAAGTCCTTAAATGATTAAATATAAAGTTTACTTTACTTTATCGATGATTTACTATAAAAAATTAATATGTTTAGAACGTTTTCAATAATTTATTATTATTTTTCGTTTTCCTTTAAATTAATTACCTAAACTTAAAAGTATTTTAAGGTTGCACATGTTTATATAATAAAAATAAAATTACAGTGTTTTCCGACCAATAAAAAAATGATTCAAATCGTATTATTCTCTATTGATATATAAATTAAAATGTTTCAAATTAAAATATGTATGTATATTCATTCTGCCGTGGTTTCGAGAAACACAGTACTCCAGTTATCGCTTCGGCTGATTTTGTATGTTTATACTACTGAAATAGCGACCTAAGGGACAAGTAGTAAGGATACTGTGTTTTTCGAAAACACCGCAGCATTAATTTAATGAATTACCTTTTCACTAATTGTTATTTATAAACAATAAACTAATACTAAAAATCTAACCTCAATACTACAAATAAAACGACAATTATTTTACAGAATGTAGATTTATTAATATAGCTGCAAATCTTGTACAGATATTGCTAAATATTTTCTTTAATAAGTAATCTATTTTTTAAAAAAGACACTTAATATTGTTTTTCAACTAGTTTGAAGTTGCATGAATTCAAAGATACAAATAATTATACGAGCAACTTCAAGAATCTGTTTGCATAGAGAAATAATCTCAATTTTAAAGAGATAATCTTAAATATGTAGGATTAAATTCAATCACAAAGAAAATCTTAAAAGTCTATTTTTTTAGATAAAATATTCTTTAATTGATAAAAAAATTCCTCTTTATAAAGAGGAATACGAAAACGTGAAAGGTATTTAGAAGCGGAATATTCCGTTCAAATTAAGAATATTTTTATTCGGTGTACTGCGTAATACAACAGCTTCTCAACTGAATTTAAAAAGTTGTATTTTCTTTGAAAAAGTAGTTAATATAAAACTAACAAGTGACAATATCCACCTGACACGCTAAAAAAAATTCTAAGTAGATTTGACTATACGTTTCAACTACCCGGCGTAATTCAATAGGTCCTCAACTCAATTCAAAAAGTTGTATTGAATTTGAAAAAGTAGTTAAGAGAACTACGAAAGTAGTTGGTAAAATAATATTTCGTAGTTGTTTTTGAAATTTACCTACTTAAGGTAGTAAATTCAACAACTAATATTTAACAACATGAAAAATGGTCAAGTTAACAACAATAACAAGGTCAGATTAACTAAAAAATTAATTTACACCTCTGAATGTAGGGAAGGGGGGATCTAGCTAAATCTCACCAAGGGGGTGGGAGGAGGTCAATAAAAATCTCACATCAACTTTCTAACTTTAGACAAAACACATTCTTTAATATAAAAATAACATTTCGTATATTTCCGAAAAAAAAACGAAAAAACTGACTTGAGACGGGAAAGTTCCGACAAATTTCACTAAGAAGGAGAGGGGGTCCAGATTTAAAAAAAAACACCTTAAGGATGTCCCCTAACTATCAAATAATATAATTGAAATTCTCGGTAACACTTTTTTCATTCCATATCGTCGGAGCTACTTCAATACCGCGAATCTACAATTGATTATACCGTGTATTTGTAAATTCCGTAAGGGCTACATTGCAGAGTAAATTGCACTAAAAGTAGCCTTTAAAGGATTTGTAGATACGCGGTATTGAAGTAGTTTCGACGATATGACGATTTTTCTGAAACTTGGAACACTACTAAAACAGTAGAAAATGTTTTACACGTATTTTTTTTATCTGACCATTTCAAGTTTTAAGAGCAAAAATACTTTCTTTGGAATTAAAGGGGTAAAATTATATTATATAAAAAAATCTTGTGAAATTGTTGTGAAACTTATTAGTCGGAGGTTTTTTTCTTTTTTTAGAGTCGCTGAATACGAATCTGAAGTCGGATTTTCAAAATTCAAAATGGCGGATCCAATATGGCGGTTGAAAAATTGTAAATCACTCTGATTTGTTTGAAACTTTTCAATCGGGGGTTTTTAACGTTGCTGAATACGAATCTGAAGTAGGATTTTCAAAATTCAAAACGTCGGATCCAATATGTCGGACAAAAAAATAATAAATTTCGAAACTTTAGTAGTGTTCCAAGTTTTAGAAAAATCGGGGTATGTCACTTTTGGGTAGTGTTACTTGCAAGAAAGTAGTTGGAAAAATAAAATTTTATAGTAAGACATTTATGTCTTAGTATAAGACATTTTAATTGAAATAACTTGAAATTACTGTAAGACGCTTTATAAACGTCTTATGTCTTAAAATAAGACACCCTCAAGACATCTGTTTTTACAGTGCGGTAACTGATTTTTAAAATCCAAAATGGCGGATCCAATGTAGCAAAACAAAATTTGGAAACATGAACATATTTTCACGACAATTGCGATGTCAGGAATTCAGTAACCGCAAAAACTCCGGAGATGTAATTGTGAGAAAATTAGTAATTGCAATAGTAAAAAAACCATCGATTCAGGGCGCGTGATTAAATTCCAAAACTCATTATTTATAATTTTAATTTAGCCTAGAACTTTATTATATATAATTTCCTTTCTGTCGAATTTTAATTTTTCCAATTTTTTTCCGATTGAATTTAAATAATTTAATTAATTATTTTTAATATAAAATTTTAAATTTTAATTTTAATCGACTTTCTATAACGAAATAGAATTTAACCAAATTTTCATTTAGCAGTAGAGTTATCGTTTTATTGAATTTTATAAAGGATGACCGAGCCTGTGAACGAAAATATACTTTCACCCAATTTTAATGTTGACATTTATCGCTTTTAGTCCAAAATTGAAAATGAGTCTGAACAAGAATAATAAAGATTTTGGCTCAAATGTTAAAATTCATATATCAGAAATTATCAAGATATAAAAGAGTACTAAATTTTATTTGATTTAAGTTTCAGGTAGCCATTTCAGGTTTTTAGGTTCGCTGAAACCGAATCTGGTGTTCGATTTAAAAAATTCAGAATGGAGGATCCAATATGGCGGCCAAAAGTTTGAAAACTGACCCAATTCTCTTGAGAATTCTTACTTGGGGGTTTTCATGGTCAGTTTTCAAACTTTTGCCCGCCATATTAGATCCGCCATTTTGAATTTTTAAAATCTAACAGCAGATTCGGTTTTAGTGGACCTAAAAACCTGAAATGACTACCTGAAACTTAAATCAAATAAAATTTAGTACTATTTTATTAACAATCTGTTTACACGGATCAGGTCGGAAATATTAAAAACTAGTTTTTTCAAAAAGGGCTCGATGGATTATTTTGTTACTATTCTATATGACTTTTTATTTAAAGTTGGTTGAAGCCCACCATGGGTGACCTAAAACTTCTGTTAAGTGAAAATTCGGATTTATTTAACTTCGATTGAATTCCAATAATTCAAATTCGACAAGAAGGTATTTATATCTACATAATGAACTTCTATAAAATAGAAATTCTAAATAGTTAATTTTGTAACTTAACAATGTGCCCCTAATAATTGTTAATTAACAATTAGTCAAACCATTTACTGATTCAATTAATGACTGGATCGGTGATGTTAAATTTGTCAAAATTGACTAATTGAGATATAAAAATTACAAATAATATACTTTCGGAAGCGTTTCAATTTAGAAGATCGTGTAAATTGCTTTATAAATTAACCTATATTTGAAAAATTGAAACTAGAAATTTATAATAAATTTAACAGGTATTTAGTGATCAACAATTGGCTGGTTTGGAAGCAAGATTCGAGGCACAAAGGTATCTAAGCACCCCAGAGAGAGTAGAACTAGCAGCAGCTCTACATCTCTCTGAAACGCAGGTGAAAACTTGGTTTCAGAACAGGCGAATGAAACATAAAAAACAGCTGCGAAAGCTCAACACGAACAACAACGGCAATCAAGTTTCTGGTCAGCAACAGTGTTCAATTTCTGGTACCTCACCAGCCGGTACGTATATCACCTATTTTTTATTCAATTTTGCAAGAAGTGGCTTCAATTAAAAAGCACTTTCAAAGTGAAAACATTAAACCTTTGTTTTAACCTATTTTTCTTTCGCTTAGCTTTGAAATTTAGGGAATATTTCAACTTTAACACTTTTTATTTTTAAAGCCTTTTTTCAACTTACGTTTCACATTTTTAGTAATGCTGTATAAAATAACTTCTTACTGTCCATAAGATTATTATAATTTAGTCTTTTAATGGAATTTACCAACAAAATAAAAGTTTGATCCGTTCATATTTATGTTAATTGTTAAATATTCTTTGGTTAAATACATAACAACATTTAATTTGATTGCAAAAATAATCGTAAATGAAATAAAGGACAATTGAAAAGTCTAATTTCCCCCGGTTAAAATCGATAATCAAATGGATCGTATTTTATGAGCGTCGGCTGATCTAAACTCACTTTGTGTAGCAAATAGTTCACTTAGCAGTTAACGCTAATCAAAGTTGGTAGAGTCGAAATTTCGCTGACAATAAATTAATTACCTAGTTATCTGACCATGTCGCAGCTCAAGCTAATGTTACTAACCATGAAAGCCATAGGTAAATTTATGGAATACGCTAATACTTACCACAATAGAGTCTGATTGGCATATGAGTAATTTAATAACTTTTTAAAACGTGTTAGTAACACCTAAAGATAATAGTTCATTTTAAAAAGTTAATTATCAAATTATAAAGCAAACATTGGTATAAATTTTAGTAAAAATAAAAATAAAGTTAAAATATCTTTAAACGATATAAAAACAAAACCAAGGCAATTAAAAGATAATAATAAACTTTGTAAACCGTGTATGCTGATACTAAAAAAAAATTATTTTTGAGAATTTAAATTTTTACCGGCTTTGTGTGGAAACAATAATTTACCACGTTATAATTTTCATAGACAAGATAATCGTTTATATGTATTTTACTTTTTTCCCAAAGTGACCACGTTACTTCATTTAACGACATCGTTGAGCACTTTACCTCGACTGTTGTCTTTACGTGAAAGAAATTTGGTTCTTCTATTTTTCTGCCCCCATCATATTACGTTCAATTATATCCTAAACCCAAGCGGCTTTAAAGAAAATTAAGTTCTTCTTCGTCAATTAAATTAAGGATAGGTTAAATTTTAAAAATTGTTATTAAACATTTATATATAAGTTTTCATTACCGTTTTTGTCCGAGACATTACATTACATAGTAAATTATTCCTACGTATTTTTCTCCGTTGAATCCGAATCCGAAGTCAGAATAACAAGATTGGCTAAAATTTTTGAGATAATCACAAAAAATTGCTCAAAAACCCGAAAAAACACAAAAAGAAATTTTGTCCGGGACAATATGCTAGTGTATTTCTACGTATTTTTCACCGTTGAATCCGAATCCGAAGTCAGAATAACAAGATTGGCTAAGATTTTTTAGATAGGTAATCTGAAAAAATCACTCAAAACTCCTAAAAAAAAAATTTTGTCCGGGACAATATGCTAGTGTATTCCTACGTATTTTTCTCCGTTAAATCCGAATTCGAAGTCAAAATAACCAGATTAGCAAAATTTTTTCAAATAATCTCAAAAAATTGCTGAAAAACCCGAAAAAACAAAAAAAAATTTTTTGTCAGGTTCAATATGCTAATGTATTCCTACGGATTTTTCTTTGTTGAATTCGGATCCGAAGTCAAAATGATC
This sequence comes from Ganaspis brasiliensis, assembly GCA_037103525.1. Classification (NCBI taxonomy): domain Eukaryota; kingdom Metazoa; phylum Arthropoda; class Insecta; order Hymenoptera; family Figitidae; genus Ganaspis; species Ganaspis brasiliensis. The sequence goes on from JAZKLR010000448.1 coordinate 472,866, forward strand.
AGATTAGTTAAAATTTTTTGGATAAAATCAAAAAAGCGATTTTTTTGTTTTTAGCAGTTTTGTAAGATTATATCTCAAAAATCAAAACGTTGAATAATCACATCGTTTTTTGAATCATCTCTGATAATTATGCAACGTTGTGATCTCAGCTTTTGTGCGTTATCATAATTATTACACAGGCCGACAAAATTTTGTTGCCCAATCAATGGAAGCTAATTCTTATAGGATTTTGTCCGTAGAATCCAAATTTGACCTTGAAATTTTTGGATTGGCTCTAGTTTTCAAGCAATTTTGGTTTAAATGTGTAAAACACGCATTTTTGGTATTTTTTGAGTGTACGTAAAACAAGAAAGCAAAACAATAAATCTGTCAGCATTGGACAAAATGTTGGCTCAAACATTACCCTTTTAGACTCAAAAACAAAAACCTAAGTATTATACATAACCTTTAATATCCAATGTGATGTACCTAGTCCCAGAAAAGTGATTAAAACAACATAACTTTTGATCATGTAAACCAATTTACGTAAAAATTTGTATCTGGGGATTTCTAGGGTCGCTGCTTACAAATCAGTTATCAAAATTTTTAAATTCAAAATGGCAGATCCAAAATGGGCGACAATTTCTTTTTAAATTTACATTTTTATGAAACATGGTATATAGAGGTTTTTGAGACCGCTGATTGTAAATCTGTTCTAAGATTTTCAAAACCCAAATGGCGCACCTAATATGGCGGAAATTTTTTTTAAAAAAATTCACATCTTAATGAAACTTTGTATTTGGAGGTTTTGGGAATACAGATTACGAATGTGTGATCAGGTTTTCAAAATTCAAAATGGCAGATACAATATGTCGTTCACCCGTCCAGTAAAGGAGAAATAAAAATGTCTTTACCCAACCAAGAAAGTTAAGATAAAGTTATCGTTGCCCTACCATTAAAGGTAAGATAAAATTACTTTCACCCGTCCAGTGAAGGAGAGATAAAAATTTCCAGACCCAACCAACAAAGGTAAGTCAAAATTGTCGTTACCCGACATTTTAAGGTTAGATAAAATAATTTTACCAGTCCAGTAAAGTACGCCAAGTAACATGTTTCAATTAAATCCGGCAGATTTTTAATCCTTTGTCAGCCATATTGGATCCGCCATTTTGAATTTTAAAAAACTAATGTCAGATTCGCATTTAGCGACCTCGAAAACTCAGGAGTAATGTGTTTCAAGTAAATATGGCAGATTTTTTATTTTCAGTCCGACATATTGGATCCTGCATTTTGAATTTTATAAATCTGTCAGATTCGTATTCAGCGACCCCAAAAACCCACAAGTAACATGTTCCTACTGGATCTGACAGATTTTTAATTTTTTGTCCGACATATTAGATCCGCTATTTTTAATTTTAAAAATTTATTGTCAAATTCGCATTCAACGACCACAAAAACCTCTAATTAACATGTTTCAATTAAATCCGGCAGATTTTAAATTTTTGTCCGACATATTGGATCCGCCATTTTGAATTTCAAAAATCTAATGTCAGATTCGTATTCATCAACCCCGAAAACCCCCCAGTAACATGTTACAATTAAACCCGGCAGATTTTTAATTCTTTGTCGGCCATATTGGATCCGCCATTTTGAATTTTAAAAATTTATTGTCAGATTTGTATTCAACGACCACAAAACCCCCAATTAACATGTTTCAATTAAATACGGCAGATTTTAAATTTTTGTCCGACATATTGGATCCGCCATTTTGAATTTTAAAAATCTAATGTCAGATTCGTATTCATCAACCCCGAAAACCCCCAAGGTAACATGTTTCAATTAAATCCGGCAGATTTATAATTTTTTGTCCGCCATATTGGATCCGCCATTTTGAATTTTTTAAATCTGATGTCGAATTCGTAATCAGCGACCTCAAAAACTATTGAATACATTCGATTAAAAAAAAATTGTTCTGTATGAAAATATGTTGTATGTTTTTGATTAAGAGGAAGTTTGTGAACAAATTTTGCCTATACCAGTGACGTCATTCACCATCACATGCTGTTAAAGTATGCAATACTTAAATTTTTTTGTTTTTGGGTCTCAAAGAGCAATGTTTAAGCTTGCATTTGGTCCTATGCAGGAAGATTTACTGTTGTGGTTTATTGTTTTACAGACATTCAAATAATGCCGAAAAGGCGTTTTTTTTGCATATTAAAACCTAAATTGCTCGAAAACTAGAGCCAATCCAATATTTTCAAGGCTAAATTCGTATTCTACGGACAAAATCCTATATAAGAATCGGCTGTGACATTTCAGGCAACATGCAGTTAATGAAATTTTGTCGGCCTGTGTTATGAATGGTAAAAAAAAGTGTGCACCGAAAAAAGGTTTTTAGAATTCATAAACCGGCCTGGGTTTCCCACTAACAGCAAAATAATTATTTATAAAAACTTTATTGCTTTTACAATTAGTTAAAGAAAATCAGTTCTCCATAATGATTTTAGTTTTTACAACAAAAAATTTAAAGAAATAACAATTTTTAAGGACATTTTGTAAAATTTGTAGAAAACCTAAGCTGTTTCGTGAAAAGGACAAATTATTTTTTTCCGTGTGGATCATTCATTTTTTTTTTTCTTCCACTGAAGGCTGATCGAGCCTTTGAACAAAAATGCTCTCACATCGTTTCAATTATTTCGAGATAATTAAACAAATGCAGTTTCGCACCTAACCCCTAGAGTTAATTATAAAGTAGAAAAAACATACGAAATTAAGTACGTAAGAATGTTTTTCGGACATGAGGCAATTTATTTTTAATTAAAGTTTATAATAATTAGGGAATTGAAAGGTTTTTGTAACTTTTTCTAGGAAAAAAAGTTTTAAAACATTTTGGTTAAGTCCAGATTTTTTAAATTGAAAATTCTTTGTTAATGAATCTATTATTTCTAATAAATAGATATTTGTTAATTTATCGTGTGTTTTAAGAGCGGAAAACGTCAACACTAGGGTGGTCCTTATTTTAAAATTTTTCAAATTTTTATCATTCCCAGACAAAATTTTGTTCTATATAGAAAAAAAGAGATACGTATTTTTTCATTTTGACTTTAATTAATATTTAATGGTGCCGCCCAGCCCATGAATTTTTACATGTATTTTATATGGAAAAAAAACATTTTTTCGTAGATTTACTGTAGAATCGTTAAAAGTAAATATTTTTCGACCGTATAACTCTACTTTTCTTCAGAAATGTTCAAAGAAGAAGATACAATGCATTATTTATAAAATTGTTTTTGGCTACTATTTTTTATAAGACCTCAAAAACTCCCAAAAATGCAAAAAAATGGAATATATTTTTTTAATTGCTTATGGTTACTTTTATTTTATTTTTGTAATGGAATTTTTTATTCTTAACTGGAGTAAGTATATTCATTTACATTTACATGAAACTTTAAAATTGTTGAAACAATTTATGATTGTTATTGTATAACTGTTCTCAAATAGACAAAAATAAAAACCACTTTTTCTTAAATTTGCAACTTTTCCTGATCGTTTTTGTAAAGAGAAAAGAATTAATGAACAAAAAATAAACGATTATTTAAATAAATTATTTTAAATAAACTATGATTATGATTTTATTTGAACTCTTATAAAAATTGACATAGAAAGTTGCAGTTTTTCTTTAATTTCACATCAAATCTTTCTTTGTTAAATTTACTATAGAAAGTAAAAAACTAAAATGAACAAACAATATTAATAGAAATTTCATAGTCTGTAAGTATATTTATGTATTTCTGAAAAGAAAAAAAAATATATTTCATGTAGTTAAAAAAAATTTTGACGTTTAATATGGTTTGAAAATCTTAAGAAGCTATTGCTGAAAGGAGTGAGCGTTCAAATTTGATTTTTTATTAATTTAATTAATAATGTACCAATTTTCTAAATTACATTTTATGAACATGTTGAACGACACAAATGTGGTTTTAGCTTTAAAAATATACAGTTTAACAATAATTTATTTAATAAAGTATTGTTAATATTTTTCAAATCAAGCTTTTTGCACAAATACAAAGAAAGATTTGATGTGAAATTAAAGAAAAATTGCAACTTTCTATGTCAATTTTTATAAGAGTTCAAATAAAATCATAATCATAGTTTATTTAAAATAATTTATTTAAATAATCGTTTATTTTTTGTTCATTAATTCTTTTCTCTTTACAAAAACGATCAGGAAAAGTTGCAAATTTAAGAAAAAGTGGTTTTTATTTTTGTCTTTTTGAGAACAGTTATACAATAACAATCATAAATTGTTTCAACAATTTTAAAGTTTCATGTAAATGTAAATGAATATACTTACTCCACACTGTAAAAACTGCTGTCTTCTAAGTGTCTTATTTTAAGACACAAGACATTAAGAAAGCGTCTTACGGTTATTTTAAGCAATTTCATTGGTCAATAATTTTGAAAGACGCTTTCTCATTGGTTTAAAATTAAGACACCCTAAAACGTCTTAAAAGTGAGGACAAAAATGTCTTCAAATAAGACACTTGTTTTTACAGTGGCAGTTAAGAATAAAAAATTCCATTACAAAAATAAAATAAAAGTAACCATAAGCAATTAAAAAAATATATTTCATTTTTTTTGCATTTTTGGGAGTTTTTGAGGTCTTATAAAAAATAGTAGCCGAAAATAATTTTATAAATAATGCATTGTATCTTCTTCTTTGAACATTTCTGAAGAAAAGTAGAGTCATCCGGTCGAAAAATATTGACTTTTAACGATTCTACAGTAAATCTACGAAAAAATGTTTTTTTTCCATATAAAATACATGTAAAAATTCATGGGCTGGGCGGCACCATTAAATATTAATTAAAGTCAAAATGAAAAAATACGTATCTCTTTTTTTTCTATATAAAACAAAATTTTGTCTGGGAATGATAAAACTTTGAAAATTTTTAAAATAAGGACCACCCTAGTCAACACTGAAATCAGTTGAGAGCATTTTTTTCACAGGCTCGATCAGACTTAAATCTATACTATTTAGACGTATAAAATTCTAACCATCCATTTAAACTAAAAATGCATTCTCTCAAGGCATTTAAAGAATCATAAAATAAACAAATAATAAGAGAACAAACAATTAAAGCTATTTCTAAATTCACAGTAATTTTCAAGCGAAGCTAATTTGAAATTTCTTTGGCCTCGAAAAGGTTTTTCTCGTGATTATAAATTGCGCTCGGTTACGAGAAAGTAAGAAAGAAAGAAAGATAAGCTACCTTTTAGAGGGAACGAGGTAATTTGGAGTGATATCGAGAGACGCAGATAAAATGAAATTAGAATAAGACGTCTGTGCCTCCATAGACCGGGTAATCGAAGTTAACTGCATCGCTTCCAGTTAGTAATACCTGGCACGCTCTATAAAGTCACCGCATCCGCCTAACACCAGCCACTTGTCGTAGCCAAGATGGCTTCTTACCTCTACTCGTGGAGGATGGGATATAACGAAGTTACCGAGACATCTCCTTGGAAAGCGAGGGCTGCCAAGGCGACTGCCTTGACTTCAGAGTTCTATAAGGAAGGAGGAGGCAGACTTACACAGCAAAGACTTCGCGGGGTCTTCTCGATTCGGTCTTGGAGAAAATTAATCAATTATCGGCTAAGTGCTCGACCAGAGCCTATAGGCATGCATTCCTCTAACTTAAAAAGGCCTTCTTACCTCACATTTTCTTAAAGAAAAAAAAAAAAAAGAACTAGTCTTCTATTGATAAAATGCCAATTTCAAGGACGCGTATACCGTAATGATAATTAAGGAGTATGCAATTTTAATGTTCAAAGAATATTATCGGTTTTAGGATTTTTTAATTTCTCTACACTGCAAAAACATGGTGTCTTAAATTAAGATACTTTTAGTGTCTAAGACACCAAAAATGTCTTGATTTTTAAGGCATTTTTGAACAATTTAAGACACCTCACGGTGCGCCAGAAGGAAGTTTAAATAAAAATTAGTTGGCACTTAAAAATTCTTTTTGATTATGATTCTCAGATGAAAAACAAACATTTTTCAACAGGTTTTAAAATCTTTTTACGTGGCCGATTTGAACAAAATTGAGTTTTACTGTAAAAATAATGGTTTTTTGTATACAAAAATTAATTTAATGTATAAATTCAGTAATATATGATAAAATAATTACGTATTTTTTTAATTTACATACAAATAATTATAATACAATAGTGCTCAAACAGAGATTTACTTTGAAGTCGGTGATTTTTACAATTATGTAAGTATAATTTTTCGAATATAAATCTTTAACTTAATCCCAAAAATGTTTATTTCATCTACTACATCTCACATTCCCTTTTGAATAGCAACTATTAGGTCCATATTTATATTCGGAAAATTATACTTACATAGCCTAAATAGTCTTTAACATCAATTTATAGGTATCAATTACATTATTTTTAAACAAAGTATTTAAAAAAAAAACCAAAAGTTGTACGTTTTATTTAACAAACGAGAAAGGTTAGTCAATATTGTTTAAATTGTTTTATAATATCAGATATAATCTTATAACTGTAAAAATTACCGACTTCAAAGTAAATCTCTGTTTGAGCACTATTGTATTATAATTATTTGTATGTAAATTAAAAAAATACGTAATTATTTTATCATTTATTACAGTATTTATATATTAAATTAATTTTGGTATACAAAAATCCATTATTTTTACAGTAAAACTCAATTTTTTTCAAATCGGCCACGTAAAAGGATTTTAAAACTTATTAAAAAATGTTTGTTTCTTATCTGAGAATCATAATCAAAAAGAATTTTTAAGTGCCAACTAATTTTTATTTAAAGTTCCTTCTGGCGCACCGTGACCTGTTTTTGCAGTGTATTCAATACCATGAGAAATTATCCTTTTATCGGTGATGTTGACGATCATGAATCATCAAAAATACTCGGAAAATTCCAGAAATAATGCCAATCCCGGATGGAAAAATTGTTTATAATCTAACCATAATTCATTATTTAAAAATTTTTATTATTTATTATTTAAAAAATTCAATAAGTTTGAATTCATTTATTTAGTTGTCAAAAGTCTTCCACTTTTCAATAAGTAGCATAGGTATATACTTACAAATAAAAGACATTTCACTCGAAATAAGTGAAATTTTCACTTATTGTAAGAACATATATAGGTGATTCTACTGAGAGTAACACTGTTTTATTTACATTTCAAAAATACTTTTTTGTCCTACATGCACGGAAAGTATGTCATTTCGGGCACTTAATGCGGGCGCAAAGTGAGTCATTCCCGCCCGGGGTATGGTAAGAGGGCGCAAAATACTTTCCCGCCCGCTGACGTCACCGAAGCGGGCGCAAAATACATTCCCGCCCGCTGACGTCATAGAAGCGGGCACAAAATACTTTCCCGCCCACTGACGTCATTGAAGCGGGCGCAAAAATTATGAACACACACGCAGTAATTTTTATGCTAGTATTACATGCGCTGCAGTTTTCTATGATAGTTGCACTTGCGTAGTGTCTTTTAATAATATTTATACATATGCAGTAGTTTTTTATAACAGTTACACATGCGCAGTAGCATTTAACGATATTTATACATGCGAAATAGTTTTCTATGACAGTTACACATGCGCAGTAGTATTCTACGACACACACATTCTTATGGTATTTACACAATACGTTCATTAATTGTTAATTAGCTGAAGGTTTTGCCGCTTGTGCCCTCAATGCCATACTTACCATGCAAGTAGGACAAAAAACGTTGTTCGCACCACGGGCGCAAGGTGATTGTAGCTTGGGCGATATTAGGAAAACCTCGGCGATCCTCCCGCGATCTCGGCTTCGCCTCGGGCGCTTCAGATCCCCTTGGTTTTCCTAATCTCGCCCTCGCTGCAATCACATGTTTTGCGCCCTCGATACGAAAATAACTATTACAGTGCGCTTTGGTCCGAATTTTATCCGGCTTTTGTGTCCGGTTTCTATTATGCTAAAGGGGTTTTGTTCAAATTACCAAAGAGACAAATGGAAGGGAGGGGTATATCAAATGAATCCTTATAAGGAGGGAGTAAAGAAAAAGAACTTCTTGTGTAAGGATATATGTATAGTTTGAACATTTTATCAAATTGGTGGACAAATATAAAGTAAATATGAATTTTTTAAACCATACTTAAAAACAGGGATAAGGGATGACAAAATTTTGTTACTTACATTTTCATATCTTTTCCGATTTTTAAAAGGACCAGTACATTCAAAAAAACTAATTGTTTATAAACAACTTAGTCCATAATTTACCTAATGCTTTTAGAGTGGATGGGTGGTCAAGCTATTTCTTACGACCAGCAGAAAAAATGGCGCTAATGTATGTAAAAGTGTCTTACAGACGGGGGTGGGTGGGTTAAAATTTTCAAAAAAAGCCTTACTTAATTTATGGATGGCCCCTTAGGAACAATACATTTTTTTTAAATTTCTTTACTGGAATTGGAAGTCTATTTTATGCTGTTTGATTTAAGAAATATAAGCTTTTATTTAAAAAGTGTTAAAAATGTTAAGTTTGCAATAACTTTTGTAAAAAATGTTTAAAAAGTTTTTCTTTTGGTAGGGTAAATGTGTCAGTTGCTGCGGGCTCTCAGCCGAGACCCCTTTTTATGAAAAAAAATACCGCCTTTTTATTGATAACAATGAATTTACCACTTATGAAATAAGTAGTTTGTGTTATTTAGATATTTATTCAAACATCAAAACCCCATAAAAATTGTATATTTGAACAAAATTAAGAAATTAAAAATAAAATCAAATGCATCTATTGCTGCGGGTTTGAGTCAGTTGATGTGTGTTAGTTGCTGCGGTCAGAATAACGTGTAATTGGAGGTTAGATTTCCCGCAGCAACTAAAGCACATACAAACAAAATGTTTGCTTTAGTTGCTGCGGGAACAATAATTTAAACTTAAATAATTACTAATTAATAATAGTTAAAATAAGATTTTTGATGGAATTGTATTAAGTAAAGGTTAGAATAATATTATCACACATTTTAAAATAGGTACATATTCTTAAATAGAAATTAGTGGTATTTTTCTGAAAACCGCAGCAACTGAAGCATCCGCAGCAACTAACGCACTTACCCTATAAACATTTTTATGATTTAACATAATAATTTTATCGATATTTCGCTAAAAAAGAAAAATCTTATTTTTTTATGCTGATTTCACGAATTCTGACTCTTTTCCAACCAAATTTGTAATTCACTAGACAAATATTATGATTATAGTTTCTTGCTTTTCCAACGGTACACTGAGAAAAAATTTTGGTAAAAATTCCTGTGCTGTTCACTATAAAAGAATCATAATTGACTGTCTCCAAAATTTCACCGTGCTGTCTTACAATTTTTATCGGATCTTCTAGTAAAAATTGCGGGAAATCCGGTAAAAATTGTAGGACAACACGGTAAAATTTCGGAGATTGTCAATTATGACTCTTTTATAGTGAACAGCACAGGAATTTTTACCAAAATTTTTTCTCAGTGTACATTAGGGTGCCCAAAAAAAAACACGACTTTTAATTTTCTATAATGCTACTTCAAAATATTGTTCCTAAGGGAAAAAAATGAGACACGTATTTTTTGTTATTTAAAAAAAATCATTTTTAGGGGTCGCGCTGGTCCATTTTTTATGAAAACACGGATTTTTTCAATTTTACGACTCTAGCTTAATTAAAACTAATGTAAATAAAAATTTCTCTTCGTGTAAAATTATCTTTCTGTTACTGGAGAAAGTTTACTGTGTTTAAGGCGAAGAAAAATTTTTTTTTCTGGTCATATTTGACCTTAGAAATGTTGAATTTCGATTTTTGTCGTAAATTTGGCCCCAAAATGTAAACTAAAAATTTTTTTTAACGACAAAAATTGATGGAATTTTGTTGTGCGATAAGAAATGTGTTATAAAAGTAGTTAAGAACTGATTTATAAACTTTTAACAGTTTTAACTCAACCAAAAGTGTTAAAATTGTAATTAAAACCAATCTAGCAGCTATAGAACATAGTTAATAATTTTTATAATTGCAATAATGAAAGTAGAACTTAAAATATACTATAAAAATACATATATAAGACATGTACAATTTTTATATATTTTCCTGTAATCTACACGTAAATTTACATACATGTTACCAAATTGCAGCATCCTAAGTCAAATAGTTTAAAAGATTAGGGGGGGGGGACATGGTCATTTTTTTGCATTTTAGGGCAAAAAAAGTGGTTTTTGCTAGATTTCGGCATGTGCATGAGCTCGAAACGCGTTTTCCATATCATTTTCGTAAATCCAAGGTGAAAATACATATGTGACTGTCCATGACAAAACGTGCCTTAGCTCCAAAAAATATATTTTGATTTTTTAATGACAACCAACAGATGATCATTTGCTCTTTCATTTCCAAAAATAAAAAATTGTTGTTTTAAAGAAATTTTGGTGTAATTAAGCAAGAAGCATAGGCACGTTACATTGACTTCCAATGCATTGCAGAAACTTTAAACGCTCACCCTGTAAAGTTGACGTTAGAGGAGGTGCGAAAACGGACACACATAGTGATTTTAATAGGGTTCCGTTTTACGGTACGGAACCCTACTAAAATGCAAAAATGACAAGAAAATCGTTAAAAACAGTTTTTTTCATGTAACAAAAAATAAAAAACTTGGTTTCATCAAGCAGTCACTTGGTCAATCAAAAACTATTGTGACAGTGCTATGTTGTGAAAAAAATGATCATGATTGGTTAATCAGTGTCTTACCTAAGGCAGGTACCCCATTTTTTTCCCTTAGAAACAATATTTTGAAGTAGCATTATAGAAAATTAAAAGTCGTGTTTTTTTTTGGGCACCCTAGTGTACATGTCTTTTCAGGATTAAAAAACAATCCTTTTAAGAATCTAAATCTATCAGAAATAAGTAGAAAAGCCTTTATACTTATGCGGATTACATAATTCCAAAATTCCTTTAATAATTGCGCCAATCGAAAGTGTCTTTTCAGGTTTAAAAAACAAACCCTAGAACTTAAATCTATCATAGAAGAAAGTAAAAAAAAGCTTACCTTTGTTTATACGTTGTAAACAATGTTTGTAAAATAACTATTTTTTGCATTTCGTAAAACTCAGTTTCCCAAATAAATCTGCAACACAGAAAATATTACAAATATAATGATCTTTTCTTTCATTTCAATATTATCAGTTTTGCTATCTAATATTGGATTGAAATTCAAAATTGGAATCTTGTGACTTTTTAATTTAATTCACTGAGTCTAACAAATTGGAAATTTCAAATTTAATAATATTGAATGAACTTTCAATTATTGAGTTTTCATGAAATTTGAATGAATAATTGAAAAATTGTAATTTAAAATTTGTTTGTTACCAGAGAGACCAGTTGATTTTTCTCTGACGGGAGGAGGACGGGAATCTCGAGCTAGTAGTGATGCAGTTGTTGACTCGGATGAGGATGAAATCGACGTTTTGGGGGACGAGACACCCTCTCCAATTCAGGATACCACGTTACGTTTGCCGAGACGTGGTTCACCACCAACAAGTTTTCAATCCATCCATCAACATCCGGTGACCCTCTCTCATCAACAGCACCATAGTCAAACACTTCAACGTCACAATCGCTGAGAATTGGCACACCTCGCCAGCTCGAGGACGATCTTTCTACCTGAAATCCAATGCCTAGTCAATTTCTTCGACGGTAACAGCAGTGCCACATTAAAGAGACGTAAATGATCTTATAAACTATTTGTGGAGAGTGAATAGACTTATAGTAATATATTGTTCTCATTAAAACTACCGATATGCTACAAAATCAGAAAGAATCAATTGTTATAATTTACAAAGTTATAAGGATACTAAATTCAAAGGATCAAAAATTTTCATTATACTGGAGTGTAAAATATAGTCGAATTGAAACATTCATCTAATTTTTAGGATTATTTTTAATAGATTCTATAACAAGTTTATTTGATTCTACTTTAATGATTATTAATGTTATAATTTCACTATAGACTGCATAGTTTTATTTAAATAAAGATTTCTAAAAGAGAAGAGAATTTTAAAATATTCATACTTGATATAAAATATACAAAAAATATGCCTGCCGGATTCTCATTTTCAGAAGTTGGATGAATAACTTGAACGGCTAATAGTTAACTAGATTTTAAAGTTACTGAACGCGAATATAATTTCCTATGATTTTACGCAAATCGGAACAAAGTGCTCAACTAAATAGCTGCCTGGCAGATGACGCATTTATGGCAGTGTTAGTTGTCCGGATTGCTGTTCGATTGACATTTTATAGCGTCGCGGGTCATGAGCGACAAAAAGCCCTCGCACAACATTATCGTCCCGCTAATTGGTAGTCTGACATTTTGCTATTGTCGCTTTAGGACATTTTCATGACTTAACGAGTCCATTGGCTGGACTAACCAGAAGTGTGAAAGTTATATTGTACATAGAAACGCGAATAAGGCGATTATAAAAGTAAGTTAAACTTTTAAAATTCACTAACTTCCTGCTGAAAATTCCAAAGTTTTTAACGCCGTTAAAACAGTTGAGCTACTGGAGGTTAACTTACTCATTAAGGGACTAAATATATCATCAGTTTTTCATTTAAAAAAAAAAACTTTGAAAAATAATTTTTTTTTCTTTTACAAATAGACTATTTCTGTAACTGGCCAGTAGCAGAATCTATAAAGTCTGTAATTCATAAAGATGTAAGTCAATTAAGAGTTCAGTAAAGTTACTTCCTGACTCTCAAGAGACAAGATGATGTATATTACAAACTTGAGAATTCAGGGAACAAACTATTTTGAATATTGATCATGTTTAATGATAGAAAGAGGAAGCACAAATTTAATTATTGTATAAGAGGTTAGATGAGACTGATTGAAATTTGTTCGATTGCTATATTGACTTTTAGATTCACCATAAATTATAATCATTAATCAACCATGATCAATCAATTCAATAAAAGAGTCGTTCATAAACTACGTCACACAAACGAGGGAGGGGTGGAATTAGAGATTTGTGATAATTTGTGATGTTAGGGGGAGGGGTATACATAAAATGTGACGTCACATTTTTATTGTTTAATTGCGTAAAATAAAGAAAAAAGAAATTTTTACTTTTTTTTGAAAAATTTCAAATTGATACAATTTTTGAAGAAATTATCAAATTTCAATTCTATAAATGGCATTTGAAAGCATTTCTTGTCACCTTTAAAAGAAATCTTTAAAAATTGCTCTACGATAATTTTTTGAGGAAGATATGATCATTTGTTTATAAAAATAGCCTTTTTTCAATTGTTGGTAACTTGAGAACAACTGACTTTTGGAAAAAATTGTTAACGAAAAAAATGTACCTTTTTGTGCGTAGAATTAGGAAAAAAATATTTAAACATTAAAAAAAAAAATTTTATACACTTTTTCCTTCTGTATTTCTGTTTTAAGATGAACAACACATACCTACATATCTATACGTAACGATAAAAAATTTTTTTTTTAATGTTCAAATATTTTTTTCCTAATTCTACAAACAAAAAGGCACATTTTTTCCTTAACAAATTTTTCCAAAAGTCAGTTGTTCTCAAGTTACCAACAATTGAAAAGAAGGCTATTTTTATAAACAAATGATCATACCTTCCTCAAAAATTATCGTAGGGTAATTTTTAAAAATTCCTTTTAAAGGTAACAAAAAATACTTTCAAATGCCATTTATAGGATTGAAATGGGATTATTTCTTCAAAAATTGTATCAATTTGAAATTTTTCAAAAAATTATGAAAAGTTTTGTAAAAAGTTTAGTATGAAAAGAAAATGCAAAAATAAAAAAAAAAACCTTAACAAATATTACTTACTATTTTCTGCACGATTTTCAATAAATAGCATAAATAGGCTTTTAATTAACAATTATTTCATGTAATTGCAAATTTGTTTAAATAAATAACACAGGCATACAAAAATAAAAAAACTTCTTTGGCCGAGACTCTACTCTACTGTATTCTTACGTATTTTTTTCCGCCGAATCCAAATCCGAAGTCAGAACTGTTAGATTGGCTAAATTTTTTGAGATAATCTCAAAAAACAAAATCTTAAAAATTTCAAAACCACCAACAAATAAAAAAAGTATTTAAAAATATTTCAAAAAACATTAATTTCATCGAATGTTAATTCAGCAAAATTATCATTTAACAGAAGGTTAATTTAGCAGAATTTTTAACTAACAGAATGTTTATTTGGACGGAGTTTCATTTGCCCGAATTTATATTTACACGAAATCATATTTGATAGAATTATTAAAACGTCGAATTTCCATTTGTCCGCCATTGCAAATGTCCGAATATATATCCGACAGAAAAATTTTGGCTCAAATTTTAAAATTAATCAATCAGAAATTATCAGTAAAATTATAATTGGTATATTTTAAATTTTGGGCCAAAAATTTTCTGTTGGATGTATATTCGGACATTTGCAGTGGTGGACAAATGAAAATTCGACATTTTAATAATTCTATCAAATATGATTTCGTGTCAATATAAATTCGGGTACATGAAACTCCGCCCAAATAAACATTCTGTTAACTAAAAATTCGGCTAAATTAACCTTCTATTAAATGATAATTCTGCTGAATTAACATTCGATGAAATTAATGATCTTTTAAATAAGGAGTTGATTAAATAGATATTCCGTGAAAATAAATTTATGTCAAATATGAGTTCGGTGACTTGAAAATTCTACTTAGTGAAAATTCAGATTAATTTACATTCGATTAAAAACAAGTTCTATAAAATAAACATTCGACTTTATGAGAGTGATGTTTAATGAAATTCTGCCAATTGAAAGTTCGAACTAATCGGAAGCATAGAACATATAGTCAAGCGTCTCAAATTAAGCTATAGAGTTGTAATTTTTTCTACATTTTTCAACTTTCATGCTAAAAGATACCAATTACTAATAACAAACTAAAAATAACTAAATTCTAAAAATAATAATTCTACAAATTATTTAAACAAGTAATATTTGTTTAGTTCCAATTTTTCATTAAATCAAGGTACAGAGTTGCAATTTTTTCTCAATTAAACAAATTTTTATTTTTGGAGAGTCAATACTGACTGGATAATTGTAACGTATAACGTATAAATTATCGAGGTAAAACTTTCAACAATTTATTATTATCAAATGTTCAATACAGGTTTTTCTTTTTACATAGATATTTCAGATAAAATTTGTTTATTACAATCATTACTTCTGATAACTTTTGTTGAAAAATTTCACTCGATAATTAGGTCTAACAGTCAATCTTACCTTTCCAAATATAAAAACATGCATAATTGAGAGGGACGCATGAGTAAGTTCTAAAATTAATTATTTAAAATTTTCATTTCTTAGAATTTCATGAGGTAGAATTTTCTTGTATCCGAAATTTCACATTTTCGAATTTTTTTTTTTCGAATTTAAATGAATTCGAATTTTTACTTATAGAATTTTTAGGCCACCGAATTCATATTTAACAGAACTTTCATTTAAAAGAATCTCAATTTAAAAGAAATTTTAATTTAGAAGAATTTTCATTTTACAGAATTTTAAGTTAATCGAATTTTTAAATGATAGAATATTCATTTGACCGAATCTTCATTTATCCGAAATTCTATTAGTATTTTGAAATTGACCAACCAGAAAATATGAAAAAAATTCCCATTAGTCAATTTCAAAATTCGCGCCAAAATATTTCTGTCAGATGCTTTTTCGGCCATTTGCAATTTCTGAAAAATGAACATTCTACGTTTTAAGTTTTCTAACAAATGTCAATTCGTACTAATACAATTTCGGATAAATGAAGATTCGGTCAAATGAATATTCTGTCATTTAAAAATTCCATTAACTTAAAATTCTGTAAAATGAAAATTCTTCTAAATTAAAATTTCTTTTAAATTGAGATTCTTTTAAATGAAAATTCTGTTAAATATGAATTTGGTGACCTAAAAATTCTATTAGGTAAAAATTCGATTTCATTTAAATTCGATTGAAAATAAATTCGAAAAATTAATTATATGAAATGAAAATTCCAAATAATTAATTTTAGAACTTAATCATGCGTCCCAATTGAGAAAACGTTGCAACTCTGTAGCTTAATTAAATAAAAAGCTGAAATTAAACTAAAAAAATTTGTTTAAGCAAATGGTAAACTTGTTGTTTTTATTTTGTTGTTAGTAGCTGGAATTATTATAAGCTTAAAAGCTGCAAAATTAAGAAAAAGTTGCAACTCTGTAGCTTAATCTAATAAATATAGCCCACATAACACGTAATATTCCAGGAACATTCCTGGAATATTTTTTTGTGACATTCGGAACATTCCAATGGAATATTGCAGTGACGTTACTGGAACGTTTCTATGTCCGACTCAGGGCATATTTCAGTGGAACATTCCATGAATATTAAATTGTAATGTCTCTGGAACATTGCAATATAACATTGCAGGAATATTCCATTGGAATATTCATAAGTTTTTTAAACCAAAAAAAAAATGTAGTCTTTAAATTTATTAATTCTTATTAGAATTATTTATCATTTTATTTTTACATCTTAAAACAAATTAAAAATTCTAAACGCGACGAGAGGATTCGATCCTTAAACCTAAGACCTATCTAACGATTAACGCTCGCGGCTATTTTATCGGTATGAAAATTCTACAATAAAGCTGGATGAACTTCAACTATTTTAGATATGTATTAAAAGTATATCTACTCGGTTTAGATTCTTATTTTCGTACCGATAATAGCCGCGAGTGTTAATCGTTAGATAGGTCTTAGGTTTAGGGATCGAATCCTCCCGTCGCGTTTAGAATTTTTAATTTGTTTTAAGATGTAAAAATAAAATGATAAATAATTCTAATAAGAATTAATAAATTTAAAGACTACATTTTTTTTTTGGTTTAAAAAACTTATGAATATTCCAATGGAATATTCCTGCAATGTTATATTGTAATGTTCCAGAGACATTACAATTTAATATTTATGGAATGTTCCACTGAAATATTTCCTGAGTCGGACATAGCAACTTTCCAGTAACGTAACTGCAATATTTCATTGGAATGTTCTGAATGTCACAAAAAAATATTCCAGGAATGTCCCTGGAATATTACGTGTTATGTGGGAGTTGTAAATAAATAATAATAATTTGTTTAAATAGATTAGCAATTACATTAAACAATTGTTAAGTCTGTATTTATGCTATTTACTGAAAATAGTTCAAAAAATTGTCAAGAAAATAATAAAAAATATTTTTTGAAGCTTTTTTTTATTTTTTATTTTTTGGGAATTCTTGGACTAGAATTATTTTCGCACTGAAAAAAAAGATAAAGTAACTTCTACTATTTAAAAGTAAAACCTAAACTGACCAGAATTTCTGCGCATATATCTGTCAACTTTTACAATTTCCGAAGTACATTTTAATTATTTTACTAAAAGTTACTTCAGAAATAGTAAAATTTACTACGGAAATAGTAAAAATTGACTGACATGCGCAGAAATTCGAGTCAGTTTAGGTTTTACTTCTAAATAGTAAAAGTTACTTTATATAAGAATTCTGTTTTCTCAGTGCGAAGATGTTATACCATATCTAGGAGAAATTGTTTTTTTTTTCACATTTAAAATACATATGGGATAGTTGGATCGATTTTTAATTTTAAGCGGCCTCTAAGTATTTTTTAAATTAAATAAAATGGGATTTTTTTTATCTAGAACAATCCATTGGGTGAGAGCATAATTTTCAAACTTTTTGTTTTTGAACGGCCCATATATTTATTATGATTATTTATATTTTAAAAATGTGTAAACAGAAGTTTGTATAAGTCATGTCTATTTTAAACAAAAATAAATCTTGATTGCGATCTACTTAAAGTAATTTATTTCAATGATTATAAAAAAAATTATCTGGGGGCGGGGGTAATTCCTACAGTGACGTGACAAAAGGGTGTTATGGCATTATGTGACGATCTGTGATCTCACGAGGGGGGGGAGGGGGGGGGGGGGGTGGAAATAATTTTAAAAACAGTGGGACGTTAGTTTATGAACATCCCCTAATGACATATTAAGGTGTTTAATTAAAAAATGTACATATTATGAGGATAAACAATATAATTGACAGGTATAATAACAGAATTTCAAAAGTTGCACTTCTTCAATTGAAAAGAAAAAGACATTGATTGTAAATTCAAAAATAGTTGAAGAAATCGTCCCTGGGCGATTTCAGGCGGAGCCTAAAACACGCCGTGCTTCCAGTTGAGGCGAATCCTAATACCCAGATAATGGGAAGTAATTGCAAGGGATCAGAGCTACTCTGTCAGTTCAGGGCCGTGGAGAAGGGTGAGACGACAGGTCCTGTATTCTAGAGCGATAGATAGGGCGGGTCGAGAGGAGCACCCCGGTAATCGTGTTATCGGAGCGAAATCACGAGGCACGTTCTCAAATATACGCAATATCGTCGAAGCGATGCTCGAACGTATGTGGAATACGAACGATAATTAGACAGAGAAAGAGAGAGAAAGATAAACGAAGCAAATAGATACAGAAAAAAATTGGAATAAGAAGACTCTAATCCGTTTTTTATCATATCAAAATCTATGTTCTATTGAGATATAAAACAGAAATCAACTCTTCATCTGAGTCGATAAATTAGGTAAAGTGAAAGAAATATATAATAAGCGAATAGGCATTACTGGGGTTGCCATGAATTTTTCAAAAACTCAATTGATATATAGAATATTCAATAGAAAATTAGAAAATTTAAGATTAATCGAACTTGTGAAAAAGATGCTCTGACCTGATTTCAATGTTGAAGTCTTACTCTTAAAAGACAAGATATAAATAGACAAATGCCTCCATTTGTCTGAATATTTAACTTAGTGAATTTATATATATTAGAATACTTATTTTCCCGAATTTTCATATATATAGCACACAAAATTTGCTGATATTTCCAGAATAATTAGACCGAAAATTTAGGAAACTTTGGTGGAAGCATAAAAAATTCTACCAGTAAAGAATATTGGACACGAATATTCCCTAAATCCAAACTTGCATTTGTCAGAATTTGTAATACCCCGAACTTGTATTTTTCCGAACTTTAAACTTCCCGAATTTGCATTTATCATAACTTTAAAATCACCGAACTCGCATTTGGCAAAAAATTTAAATCGACAAAATTGCATTTGTTAAAATTTTCAACTCCCCGAACTCGTATTTATCCGAACTTGCATTTGTCCGAACTTTGAAATCACCAAACTTGTATTTGTCCAAACTTTAAAATCACCGAATTTGCATTTCTTCGAACTTTGATTAAAAAGTTCGGCCAAATGGAAGTTCCGAGATTTCATAAAGTTCGGACGAATGCAAGATAGGATAATTGAATGTTCTGAAAAATGCAAGTTCGGACAAATACGATTTCGGGGGATAACAAATGAAAAATGCAATCTAAAAGAATCATCAACTCGGATAATTAAATTTCGGCAATTGCAAGTTCGGTCCATTAAGTTTTGGAAAAAATTAAATGTTTATATTTACAAAATTTACTCAGATGAAATATAAATTCACAAATACTCGTCCACGTAAATATTTTATTTTAAAGAAAAGGGGTTTAATGAAACAAGCTAAAATAGTCTCCAAAGGAATAATTTAAAAAATTTGCCAATGATACTGTTGAAGAACTAAAGATACACTGACAATGAGTAGCATCAGAGGGTCCTTTTATATATTCAGTAGCTCAACTCACTTGCGAGAAAGGTAAGTAGAGCCATACTGGGCAAATTATTGGGTTAATATTAGCAGTGTTAGTCATTGGTTTTGCAGTCTGTACGCCAAGCTTCTACCATGATTGATCCAATGTTGGGTAACAATTTTGGTGCAATATGGGAACCTTGGCTCCAAATCTTAGTCCAATAGTTATAGCCAATCAAAATGTGCATTAAACTTTTACTTTTGTATATAATAGAACTATTTCAATAACCTACAAAAAATAATGTTAAGTTCAAAAAAATAAATGTATAACTTTCAATCAGATTTACCAAAACCAAGAGCTACGTTCAATGATAAAAGATCAGAAAATACTTGTTTTAAAATAATGGCTCTTTTTATGCCACAAAATCACTATTGTAAAAGGAGTGAAGTCTCCGGCACGTGCAAAAGATAATCTGCTAATAGCGTGTAATCCCCTATGGGGTAAACAAACTACACACAATAGAACTGCAGTAACAGCAAGAAAAAAATATAATCTCAAGTATATTGACTTGCTTTATTAACTGAAATTTAAAACCAATTCTGCAGAATGAATTTCTTTTTAAATAACTAATTTTTCATTAATTAATAATAAAAAGGACTTTGCTATCTTTATCAATTATTATTATAAAGATACGATGAGTTATAAATAGAAAGAATTTTTCATTACAACAGTCACTATTAATATCTAAACAAATTAAATCTTCATAAAAATTGGAAAAATAATTAGATTTATAAGCAATGAGAACGACAGAAACGTCTTTCTTTGAAGTAGAAATGTAAAGAGAATACGAGAAGTACAAACCTTGCGAATTAATTGAGATCGTCGGGTCGTTTATGACGTTTATTAGATTTCGTTAAGACGCCTATTATTATACGCTTCGTAAATAAAGGGTTGGAGTTCTGGTAGTAAAACGGGTTAGGGGGGTAAGAGGAGTTTGCAAAAGCGACAAGAGATGAGTGACTCTAGTTGTGGGGGTTTGAGTGGGGTGGGGGAAGGGGGGCAAAGGAAAAAGGGGGATTCGCACCCCGAACAACGGGGCGGAATGTGGCAAAAATAATGAAATAAAGGACAATGAAGTGGCAGGTACAATAGCCAATAGAGGACGGGTGCTGGGAGCGGTGCACTCGAGTTGCGGCAGCGGTCACATTTCTAAGCGGCAATAGGGGAATGCCTATTCTCCCTCTTCTACCGTCTACCGAGTTGCGGCAGCCTCCCACTGCCCTACAGAGTTGCGCTTGCTTCCCCTGTCCCTCTACTCTATCATACTCTCGAGTACTCTCTATGTAATTTATTTAGTTACTAGAAAAATAGAACGCGCGCAAGCGCGCGATTAGTTTTCCCTGCATTTTAGAAATTAAACTATATAATAATAAATAAAACAAATCGATGAATAATATTTATCGAATAAGGAGGGCTTTTAGTGGATTTACAGATTGAAAATAGTAAAAAAAAAGAAAAGAAAGTGATTAAATAGTAAGTTTTTGAATAAAAAAAAAAAAAATAAGCAAAATCGAGTTTTATATTACTGATATTAAATTGGGGGGCGCCAACAGAAAAAGCCACTCAAAATTGAAAAAAACAATTCGAAAATCGCAAAAATAATTGAAATATGTAGAAAATAATTAAAAAATGACAAAAATAATTCAATTTGACAAAACTACCGAATTGAAAAATTGATAAAAAAAATTATCACAAAAATTGAAACGAAATAATTGGAATTTAAAGTAAATAATTAAAAAGTTTCAAAAATAATTGAAGTTACAAAAAAATAATTAAAGAATGACAAAAATAATTAAAATTTGAAACAAAAGTTTGAGATTGGTGTAAAAAATTTAAATTTTCGCACAATAATTGAGATATTAAAGAAATAAGTAAAATGTAAAGAAACTAATTGAATAATGACATAAATAATTATAAAAGATGGTGTAAAAATTACACTTTTCAGACAATAATTGAAGAATTGAAAAAAATAATAGAGTTTTCAAGAAACTAATTAAAACTTGAAAAAAATAATTTAAAAATATCAAAAAAAATGAATATGTATAGAAAATAGTCAAATAATGACCAAAATAACTGAAATTTTGAAAAAAAAATTAATGAAAAATGAGAAATATATTCAAAAATGAAGTAAAAAAATAAAAAATCAAATACATTAATTGAAAAATTGTATAAAATAATTGAAAAATTAACGATATAATTAAAATGTGAAGAAAATAATTGAATAATGACATAAATAATTTGAAAACTGATCTTCAAAAGTTAATAAATTCATGCCAATAATAAAAAGATTGAAGAAAAAATTCCAAAGTGTCAAAAATATTTGAATATTGACAAAAATAGTTGTAATTTGGAAAAATAATTAAGAAATAACAAAAATAATTGATAACTTTAAAAAAAATTGTAATTTGAAGAAAATACTTGAAAACTTGACAAAGCAATTTTAATATTGAAATAAATAATTCAAAACTAGTGTAAAAATTAAAAAATTATAGACAATAATTGTAAAGAAAAGAAATATAGGTCGCATTCAATAATTGGAATAAAATAATAATTAAAATTTGTAGAAAATTATTCGAAAATTGAAAAAATAATACAAATATGAAGAAAATAATCGTAAAATGACAAAAATACTTGAATAATGACAAAAATAATTGAAATTTTAAGAAAATTATTGAAAATTAACAAAAGTAGAATATAGAAACTGGTGTTAAAAATTTAAATATTCCTGGCAATAATTTAAAAGATAGAAAAAAATAATTGAAATGTTGAGAAAAAAATTAAAAAATGACAAAAGTAAGGTAAAAGCACCAGTACCTGGACAAAGCAAAAATTGGGACCAGTAGTTGGACAATAGCAAAAAAGAGTTAAAATTTCCTCCAAACTAAATGAAAAAATGTATAGATACCCTTCAGATAGTCAGTTTTTAGGTATAATTAAATTTGTTAATCGTAGATGCAAAATGTTTAGCAAAAAAATTATTTAAGACGTTTCTTTTAAAACTACTCTGAGTTGTCTGTCCAAGTTTACCTGACGTTTTTTATACGTACCCCAGTAGATGGACAGACACTTTGCAGACACTAATTAATCAATAAAATAATCAATTAATTAAAAACCTAATTAACTAATTAATTTAGGAGTTGACAATAAAAGTATTAATAATAAATAATAACAAATAATCTATAATAGAATATGTATTTTCCTAAATGTCCAACTATAGGGTCTTATGTCCAACTACTAGGCCCGTCCAAATAGCGTACTGTCCAACTTCTGCTGCAAAGAAGCTATATTTTTATTTCAAGTTTTTAATTTAAGGAAAACATTTATTATAATTAATTTATTATTAATTCAAATCCTTTATATGTAAGTTAAACGAAAATCCAAACATTTCGTAAAATATAATTAATTATCGTAGTACAAAATATCGCTAAACTTGACACCCCTTCAAAAGTGTCCAGGTACTAGTGCTTTTACCTTAAATGAAAACTTGTGTAATAAATTTAAATATTCATGACAATAATTTAAAGACTGAAAAGAATAATTGGTATTTGAAAAAATATAATTCAGAATCGCAAAGATACTTGAAAATTGGCACAATAATGGCAACCCTGCAAGATTTATTAAATATGATTAAAATTCAGTTAATTGTGTAATATATAAATTAGTACCTATTATTTATAATTAATATCTCGTCATTAAGGCTACCTCATCTGCATATTTTGTCTGTTAACTAAAACAGTTTTAAAGTTTTTTGATAAAGAGAATCAAAATTAATAAAAAAAAAGAAACAGGAATTCACTTCACTCTGGATTTTAAAACGTGGACAGAAAAAGATGAATAAATATAAATAGTAACTAACTTCAGGAGTTTACGAAGATTATTATTATTTAATTGATGGGTGCAGTTTTCAATTCAAAAATATTTTACAAAATAATATTGAAAGGTGGGTGTGTTCTAAAAAAACGTGTAATTCTTTTATTAAATTAAATGCAAAAAAAAAAGTAATTGAAAAAGTAAATAATTGCTCACATGACAATGCGGATATTAATCGAAGTGCAAGAGTTAATCAATTTAACAATTTTTTTTTTAGTAAAACAATTGTTAAAAAATGAAATTTTCATACAATCGTGGCCCACATTTTTTTAAACACTCCAGAAATAAAAAATTTTTTAAATAAGTTGAAGATGCTGCCAGTCCTGAGCCTGGGGAAAGTGTAAAGGAAAAATTGTGCGTATGCATACTTCCAGTATCGGACGCGTTTTGTTCTGACAAATTCATTGTTACTAAAAACTGATTTTTCGTCAAAATATGACTTATCTAATGTAAGTCTTTGCTTCGTACGTCAGAGTAGAAGAACGTATAGTGGAGGGGAAGCTACCGCAACTCGTAGTTGAGGGGAGGCTGCCGTAACTCTGCACTCGGTAGGCAGAAGAGGGGGAACAGAGCTTCCCCTATTGCCGCTTAGAATTGTGACCGCTGCCGCAACTCGAGTGCAGCCGCTGGGAGACTAGCACTAAATGCAGTGGGCGTGTTCCATTACTTTCATTATTTTCCCGACGGAGGGTTAGACCGATATGCACTCACATACATAATGTACCTCCCTGTACGAGTTAGGCGGTGGATACCGAGTTATTCGTGTAATAATAACGTCGCTCACATCACAGGGATATATATCCAAAGGGTGCTCTCGATTTAAACGTATTAACGACATTCCTGCTGCTCCGATCCTTTATCATGTATTAAGATGATAAGAAATCTTTTGCAAGTTCTGCATTGTTCAATTTACTCTATGAATTTGTTGCCAAAGTCATGAAGCGAAACTTGCATCAAGCACTATTACTGTAACCCTCAATTTTCCAAAATTGGATTATTAGATCTATAGATAATCTATAGATTTTTAACAAAAATTAATTCAATTCAATAGTTCTTCTATAATTTATATCTTGATTTAAACCCATTGATGTTGATCCGATTCTTTGTCACCTTGGTGGAGTGGAAATTGGAAAAAGACAAACTCGGGCATTGTTGACCCCGTTTGTCTACGTTTGACTCTATGCCAAATTTATATTGAACAATATATAATATGCAGTGAAACTGATCTCAGGATTAATTAATACAGTCATTATCCATGTTCTTATGCTGTCACCTACATTAACAAATTAATAATAACAAAGCCATACAAAAAAAATTTTTTGGCCGAAACACTACAGTAGTGTATTTCTAAGTATTTTTCTTCACTAAATCCGAATCCAAATTCAGAATAACCAGATTGGCTAAATTTCTTAGATAATCTCAAAACAATTTTAAAAACACAAATCCAAACCAAAAAAAAATTTTTTCAGTTTACCAGAACTCTACGCTCGTGTGTTCCTACTTATTTTTCTTCGCTGAATCCGAATCCAAAGTAAGGTTATAACCAGATTAGCTAAATTTTTTTAGTTAATCTCAAAAAACTGCTTCATTTTATTGCTTTCTGTTTTTAGTTTTATTCCTATTACACTAGAACCTCATTTACTTTAAGTCTCACTTATTTGAAGTTGCATTTCTTTTAATAGCTTTTTGTCTCACTTAATTTTAATTAGCATTCACCTATCTCCCCACTTGTCTTAGAACCAATATTGGGAGCCAAAGTTAACCAAACATTAAACCAATGATGGTAGAAGCTTGTGTATACCAACGTCAATAATTGATTAATTGGCATTGACAATATTGACTAAATAGTTTTCCAAGCACGATTCCACTTACCTTTCTCACAAGCGAGTTGAGTTACTGAATATATAAAATGCTTCTATTCAGTATGGAATTCCAAGATGGACCAAAAATTTGCTAATGATGATTAAAGGTACACTGAGTAGAAGCAGATGGTCCTCTTATATATTCAGTAGCTCAACTTACTTGCGAGAAAGCGAAGTGGAGCCTTGCTTGGAAACCTACTGGGCCAATCATTCTCCCATTGGTATAATGTTTGCTAATGTCTACTTTATAGTACCAAGGTATTTACTTTCCTACTTTTACCAAGAAATTTAGACTATACACTACCAACCAAAATTGTGGGACCACTTACAAAAATGGGATTAAAAACATGTCCATCTTAAAATGTTGATTACTCGGTCAGATATTAGCAAATTGAAAATTTTCATAAACCATTGGAAAGCTTATAAAATTTGCCGTTAAATGGTCCTATTTTAAAGCTTTTTTGATTAATAGAAATGGAGATTCAATGTGATAAAGACAGGTGAATTTTTCGTTTATTGTGAATTTTCATTGTTCAAGTTTGGTGGGCTGCATTTTCTAGAAAAGTAATTGGAAAATTTTGAAATTAAGCTAAATTAAACCTTAAACTATTAGCTTTGAAAAAATCCAAAGAAAATTAAAATATCTTGACTGGTTCTAAAGTTATAAAAAAATGTATGATACGAGAAAACTCAACGATTCTAATGCTCGATCCACTTTCGACTGCTTAATACATGGCAAATAGGCCGAGAGGGGAACAAACTAAGAAATTGTTGCGTTTTCTTGTTTATACATATTTACTAGAGCTGTGCAAATTTGTAAAATTCGATCCTCTCCATGAGAATTTACATGGGCTCGGTTCGGTTCGAATTTCGATCCCATGCAAAATTCGAGTTTCTGCACAGCTCTAATATTTACATATAACTTTTGAACCAGTTAAGATATTTCAATTTTCTTTGGCTTATTTTAAAGCTAAAAGCTCAAAGTTTAATTTAGCTTAATTTCAAATTTTCCAATTACTTTTTTTAGAAATTGCAGTACACCAAAGTTGAACAATGAAAATTCACAAAAAACGAAAAATTCACCTGTTTTTATCACATTGAATCGACGTTTCTATTAATCAAAAAAGCTTTAAACTCGGACCATTTAACGGCAAATTTTATAAGCTTTTGCAATGGTCTATGAAAATTTTCAATTTCCTAATATCTGACCGAGTTGTCAACATTTTAAGACTGTCATGTTTTTAATCCCATTTTTGTAAGTGGTTCCACAATTTTGGCCAGCAGTGTATAACTTCAGAATTAATCAAGATATTTAAGTTTTCTTTGGCTTATTTTGAAGTTAAAAGTTCTAGGTTTTATTTAGCTTAATTTCAATTTTTTCCAATTACTTTTCTAGAAAAAGCAGGCCACCAAACTTAAACAATGAAAATGGACAAAAAAACGAAAATTTCACTTGTCTTTATCACATATTGAATCTCCGCTTTTATTAATCAAAAAAGCTTAAAATTCGGATCATTTAACTGCAAATTTTATAAGGTTTCCAATGGTCTCTGAAAAATTTCAATTTGCTAATATCTTACAGAGTTATCAACATTTTAAGACTGTCATGTTCTTAATCCCATTTTTGTAAATGGTCCCACAAGAGGCTACTCGGGTTAATTATGAGAGACGGATAAATCTGTCCGCCTTCTAAGGAACGACGATTCTCGCAGAATTGGTCCATTTGTATTCATTTATCGGGGTAAAGAAAAACGAGACTGTCTAGTTAAATAGTGGTAGAAAGAGACTCGTGCCGGCTTGGCATTCTTGTCAAGTATTAGAGTATATGGGGCCGTTAGCCTAACAAGCTGTCAAGACGTCGCCGCGTGTCACTCGACGTCTCAACCAGCCCAGCCCTCTGATAAATAAATCCAGACTCCAGTCATCCCCTTGATGGGAATTCCTTTTACAAACCCGTTGCCATTAGCGCCGTTTAACTCCAAAAGATTAAAGCTATTAAAATCTAAAATATTCGACATTTTCAAGACTATAAACATATTGTTCTAAAAGTTGTACATAGCTCTGTGAGACTGTAAAAGGGCTTCTCATTTAGAGCATTTTTTGTGTGACCCAGGGGAAGTTTGACATTATTTCGGATCAGGTTAACCGAGAGCAATGAAACTTTAAAATTATATTAGAAACGAGAAAAACAATGACTCCGAATTCTATTTGATTTTGCCTGTACCGTTGAAAATTTTTGTGTTTGTGTAACAATACGTCCTTTAACTGTCATTCGATTCTTGAACATAACCTCCAATTTTTTAGTAATAACACTGTAATTTACATTAAATTTTTTGTTGCAAAACGAAAATTTCATATTGAAAATTCTTGTTAATAATCAAAAAGTAAAGTTCAATACTAATTGAATAAAATTTACTCAATAATTCAAAACGATTATATTTTACTTCTGTCAAGCAGACGATAAACAAAACAACACAAATCTCTGTATTAAAAAATAACACAAATTTTGAGTGGACCATACGAGACATGTGATTCATGTTAAATTTAACAAAAAATTTTTACTGTGTGCTTTCTTGTGTATCTCGCGTATTATTCTACAAAATACAATTCGTATATAAGGCGGACAATGTAAAAAGTGGGAAAATGTTATTTTAAAAGAATTTTTTCGTTCTACTTTTTCTGTCATTATTCCAGTCATTTTCAGTGACGAGATAGAGTGACACGTCTCATATGTTTTACTACCATACTTTTCCATAAAGGGTATTTCTTAACTCTCAAATTCTTTAAATTGAAGAAACTATTTTAAATTCCAAGCACAAGTCTCATGATGATTTATACATTTTTTTACAATGGTAAAGAAGAGACGGCTTATACTTTATATAGTCTTTGGAGACATACGTATCCTTTCCAGTTTGTCCTGTGGATGGGGGTTTACTGGCCACGTGCCATTTAACTTGATCACTGGACAATCTGGCCTCGTTTCAACCTACGGTTACTTCAACGCTTCTGCTAACAAATAACATTGTCGAGTACGTGCGGGGGCGTCGTGATTCGATTTGCACAACCGTGACAACCAGGCGCGCTAGGGAATAGGACCCGTCCTTTCTATAAAGGAACAGAATCTGATGCAGTTGAACTGTTGCTACTCTTGATTCTATGTGGACAGTAAAAACTCTTCACTTTAGCAAACTGAAAAAGAAATGATATTCTTTTGTTGAATTTTGAAAATTAGGGTTTAAAGATGTGTTAATTCTGGAAAATGTATAAACATTAGATATTTCAAGTTTTTTGAAACAATTTCTTTTAAAAGAAAACCATATATTTTGACAGTCGACAATGATAAAAATCAATGACAGGTAAAAGAGTGTTGGGTTAGAAAAAAAGCAGTATAATAATTACGTAAGTTTCTCTGACAATGAGATGATGATAATAATAATTATCGCGACGATACGTGCCACAACGTGCGAGAAGGCAGCAACACCTAATTAGTCCTGTTAGTGTTATAGGGGGGCACCAAGGGAAACTGCGCTTTCTCTCGATGTAGAGAAGGACAGAAAAAGGCATAAAGAGGAAGAGAGAAAAATAGAGATGAGTTTACGGACACTTGAGTAAGATTCGTATCTCCACGACGTGTTTAAAAATAATTACCGTGGAAGATTCAACGGATAGTCACGAGTCACCCTCACCTCTGAGCTTCCTGGACCAGTGGAGTGGCCCTCGTTTCACTGGGATAAAGGCCGACATCCAGTCACCCTCACACTCCCACCAGAGTTCTCCACTTTTCTTCCGGCACTGTTTCGAGTGGTCCTCACCTTTCAACCACTCTATCACCGGCGTTTAAAGAAGTATAAAGACTGAAGGCCCCACTCGATTGTAAAGGGGTTGCCCTGGCGGGGCGAAAGCCGGAATACATTTTCAATGACAATGTGTCAGGGCCTTGCTATCCATTCGCTTCTAATTGTTCGATAGCTTTTTACCTCAGAGAAACTTGATAGCTTATAATATACAAGCAGAAGATCAGATCTGAAAAAGAATTATTGGTGGCTTATAAGGGAAAATAAACGTGAGATTATATTCCAATCAAAGATCTCTATCATGCGTGTACCTGTTTTATGTTGTGGACAACATTTTTCTTTTCATCTAAATTTACTTCTGTGTTATAGAATAAAAATTTTTGAAGCTATGGCACTGACAAGGTAACATTCCCAGGTGTATCACTTTGATTTGGCTAAAACTTTGCACATCGAAAGGTATTCAGAAATGATGAAACTTGGTACCTAGTCATAAGAAACAAAATGGCTGATTTCACCAAAATTAAACTATAGTTGAGAATTATGTTCATTTCATGGACATTTCGCTTCCAAGTAAGCAAAATAATTTGCTCAGGGCCGTTTCGAGGGGGGGGGGGGGCCAAGGGGGCGACCCTGACAGAGGCACTGGATGCCGCCGGCGCGTAAAAACGTCCAAAAACATCCAAACTGGATGCGGGCAAATAAACGATTAAAAAAACAATAAATGTTATAAAAAATGATTGGGGATGATGAAGTGGGCCTCACTGAACATATAAAAAACAATTTCATGACAAAATTAATTGTTATTAATTATGGAAATATGTAAAAATGTGTGATAGTTTGGTTGTGCAAAAAACACTGACAATAAAGTTTGCCTGATTGAAAATAAACATTGGATTCATAGGCAAATTAAAAAAATATATTACCCCTACTGTTTGTTTACAATTTCCAATTGTTTAAACAAATTGTTTAAACAAATTATTTAAAAAAAAATATTTTTTAAAACATATTGATAGGAATCAATTGTATGAGAAAATTTGAGAACAGTGTGTAGAAAATCTATTTTTTAAACGCTGTACTTTGTTTGTAAAATTGTTATAAACAAATAACAGTTATTTATTTATAACGATTTTCTGAACAAAATACAACTTATACAAAAAATTGATACATACAAAATCTTTATAATTTTTCTCGCAGAATTGATTGGCAAACAAATTTAAAAAAAAAAAAGAATTTTTAATTTTATTAATAATTCCCTGGCAAAAATGTGGGCCATAGCGTGGACTCAATTGAGTCCGCCTTAGGTCCACTTTAGGGAATTTGCTAGAAAACAAGTGGAAAATCAAAAAAATGATTTCCCAAATGAATTATTATGATAAAACTCATCTTTTTAAAGCGATTTAGTAAGATATGGGAAGGAAAATAATTAATTTGCGGCTAAAAACATTAGAAAAATCAAAAGTTTAAATAAAAATGATCAATTATTTATTTCTTATCATTATTGAAAGAATAATTATTTCATTTCTTAAGAACGAAATGTTACAATTAATTAAATTAAATTTAAAAGTAAACTAATTAAATAATAAAAATAAAATAAAATAAAAATATTTAACTACCACAAAACTAACAATTAAAAAAATAAAACTTCAATTTCACAAAAAATAAAATTGAGATATATGGATAACAAAAATTAAAATATACGACAGGCAGTAGCAGACAGGGGCACAAAAATAAATTTGCACACAAAAATCTAATAAAAATCTAAAATAGTTGATCATTCATAGAAATATATAATTTAATTATTTAAATTAATAACAAAAATTATCAAACGCTGAAAACCACCCTAAATGATAACACTCGGAAAAAATTTAAAAGAAAAAATATCAATTTGCGCAAAAAATTCTAAAAAATATCTAAAATGGTAAAACATACTCTGAAAAATTTTAATTTTGTCCGTTTATTATGAAGGACTGCGCGTTACTTTTAACTTGTCAAAAAATGAAAAAAATTGATTGAATTTTCATTTTTTGACTAGATGAAAGTTTCGCGCAGTTCGTCAATTTTTGTTCAACTTTGTTCGTTAGTAGATGAATTAGTTTGAAATTAGATCTAGAAATATGGAAAATAATTGATATTTGTCTGAAAATTTTTTTGTGCATTTTGCCAAATTTTTCTGGCGAGGCAAAAATTGATTCAATTTTCATTTTTTGACAAGTTGAAAGTAACGCGCAGTCCTTTAATTTTTGTTCAATTTTGTTCGTTAATAGATGAAAAAGTTTGAAATTAGATCTAGAAATATGGAAAATATATGATATTTGTTTGAAAATTTTTTTGTGCATTTTGCCAAATTTTTCTGGCGAGGCAAAAATTGATTGAATTTTCATTTTTTTGACAAGTTGAAAGTAATTAAGTAAGTAAGTTCTTTAATTTTTGTTCAATTTTGTTTGTTAATAGATGAAAAAGTTTGAAATCAGATCTAGAATTATGGAAAATAATTGATATTTGTCTGAAATTTTTTTTTGTGTATTTTGCCAAATTTTTCTGGCGAAGCAAAAATTGATTGAATATTCATTTTTTGACAAGTTGAAAGTAACGCGCAGTTCTTTATTTTTTCTTTAATTTTATTCGTTACTAGATGTAAAAGTTTGAAATTAGATCTAGAAGTATGGAAAATAATTGATATTTGTCTGAAATTTTTTTTGTGTATTTTGCCAAATTTTTCTGGCGAGTCAAAAATTGATTGAATTTTCATTTTTTTGACAAGTTGAAAGTAATTAAGTAAGTAAGTTCTTTAATTTTTGTTCAATTTTGTTCGTTAATAGATGAAAAAGTTTGAAATTAGATCTAGAAACATGAAAAAGAAGTGATTTTTGGCTGAAAATTTTTTAGTGTATTTTGCTAAATTTTTCTGGCGAGGCATAATTATGCAAGAAAGTACCCATATGTATAATAAACGGACAAAATTAAAATTTTTCAGAGTATGTTTTACCATTTTAGATATTTTTTAGAATTTTTTGCGCAAATTGATATTTTTTCTTTTAAATTTTTTCCGAGTGTTATCATTTAGGGTGGTTTTCAGCGTTTGATAATTTTTGTTATTAGTTTAAATATAATTAAATTATATATTTCTATGAATGATCAACTATTTTAGATTTTTATTAGATTTTTGTGTGCAAATTTATTTTTGTGCCCCTGTCTGCTACTGCCTGTCGTACATTTTAATTTTTGTTATCCATATATCTCAATTTTATTTTTTGTGAAATTGAAGTTTTATTTTTTTAATTGTTAGTTTTGTGGTAGTTAAACATTTTTATTTTATTTTATTTTTATTATTTAATTAGTTTACTTTTAAATTTAATTTAATTAATTGTAACATTTCGTTCTTAAGAAATGAAATAATTATTCTTTCAATAATGATAAGAAATAAATAATTGATCATTTTTATTTAAACTTTTGATTTTTCTAATGTTTTTAGCCGCAAATTAATTATTTTCCTTCCCATATCTTACTAAATCGCTTTAAAAAGATGAGTTTTATCATAATAATTCATTTGGGAAATCATTTTTTTGATTTTCCACTTGTTTTCTAGCAAATTCCCTAAAGTGGACCTAAGGCGGACTCAATTGAGTCCACGCTATGGCCCACATTTTTGCCAGGGAATTATTAATAAAATTAAAAATTCTTTTTTTTTTTTAAATTTGTTTGCCAATCAATTCTGCGAGAAAAATTATAAAGATTTTGTATGTATCAATTTTTTGTATAAGTTGTATTTTGTTCAGAAAATCGTTATAAATAAATAACTGTTATTTGTTTATAACAATTTTACAAACAAAGTACAGCGTTTAAAAAATAGATTTTCTACACACTGTTCTCAAATTTTCTCATACAATTGATTCCTATCAATATGTTTTAAAAAATATTTTTTTTTAAATAATTTGTTTAAACAATTTGTTTAAACAATTGGAAATTGTAAACAAACAGTAGGGGTAATATATTTTTTTAATTTGCCTATGAATCCAATGTTTATTTTCAATCAGGCAAACTTTATTGTCAGTGTTTTTTGCACAACCAAACTATCACACATTTTTACATATTTCCATAATTAATAACAATTAATTTTGTCATGAAATTGTTTTTTATATGTTCAGTGAGGCCCACTTCATCATCCCCAATCATTTTTTATAACATTTATTGTTTTTTTAATCGTTTATTTGCCCGCATCCAGTTTGGATGTTTTTGGACGTTTTTACGCGCCGGCGGCATCCAGCGCCTCTGTCAGGGGACCGCCCCGGGCGCCATGATTTTAGGGGCGCTAAATTTGGAACTACACAATTTTAAAGAAAAAAAATTTTAATTTGGAACATAAAAATATAATATTTTAATATTTGCACAAAATGGAGCATTGTATGTCAGTACTTAAACCACGCAATTATTATGAAATTCTAATGAAAATTGTAGAAAAGGGAGGGGGTTGAAGATTCTGGTCAAAAACAAAGAAAAAGAAGATTTATTTTATTTCGTGTATTTAAAGTGCACATATTAAGCTTTATTTCAAAAGAAAAAAATGTCTTGTTTAAAAAAAAGTAAAAAAATAGTTATTTATGACACAAGGACCTGAAATGGCACTTTATAGTACGAGTAAGTATCGTAATACGAGCCTAAATCCAATCGCAGCCGAGGCGAAGTAGAGGTGGTGACGAGGCTTCACCGAACGTAGCCGAGGCGAAGCCGAGGTGAAGTGAAGATATGAAGCCGAGGCTCCACCGAAAAGTAGCCGAGGCTCTGATGTGGCTGTGGCGAGTTGCACGATACACGAGAACTTAAGTGCCGAAAGGGTCCAAGTGTCATATAACATTTTTTATCACACAAAAAACTGAGAATTCGAACCTAGGGAGAGGTGATTATCGTAAAAAACGGCCTCAGGGGGCATTTCTAGGTGGGAGTAGGTCGACAGACTTAGAAATGCCCCCGGAGGGCGGCGAAACCCATGAACAGCCGTGACGTTTGGGCCAGTTTGGGCAGCTGTACCATAAAGTAAAGGTCAGCTGACCAGCATCAGCCAATCAGATTGCGAGTTCATTTACTTTACGGCCTAGGCCGTGAAATGAGCTCTTAAAGGTTTCCAAACAAGCCGTAAAATCTAACTTTTGATGTAAGTGTGATAAAAAAATTATTTTTGGAAAAAGTAGGTTAAATTTTGGAAATTTAAAAAGTCTTTTTACACTATTAAAAAGAGGAGAAAAAACCTTTCGAAAACATACAGGTCGAATTTTTGTCCACCCTGTTGCATAATAGCTATGATTTTTCAAAAAATTCCCTCTTCACACTTGACCAGAATCTTCAACCCCCTCCCCCTTCTATAATTTTTATTAGAATTTCATAATAATTGCGTGGTTTAAGTGCTGTCATACAATACTACATTTTGTGCAAATATTAGCCATTTTCTTTTTTTCGATTAGTAAGAGAGACCGAAGTGAGTTAAAACAGAGGCGAGTTAAAACAGCGTCGATTTCTCGAAAGCAATGACCTTTTGGAAAATTTGAAAAACGTGAATTTATTACTTTTTTGATTCACTACTTGATCAAAATTTAGTTGACCGGATGAGAAAAATTTTTGGGGTATATTAGACGTATGTCCAAAAAAAATGCCAAAAGTAAGTTTCTGACCGATATTTTGATACTTTATTATTCGACACCTATAAGGTTGTTGTTGTTCTAATATTTATTTTATAAACTGTTGGATAATTAAGTTTCATGGAATGATATTGTTTTTTTGTGTCAGTCTCGAAATTTACGATAAAAGACCATTATTTGAACCGATGCACAATTTTACGCACCGAGGCGAGTTGAAACAGTCTGTTTTAACTCGCCTCGGTATACGCAAAATTGAGCTTTAATCGAATAGTGACTGTTTAATTGTTTGCTAAAGTATATTTTTATATATTATAGCTTTAAAAGCATTAAAAATTTTCCAAATTTTCGTGTAAAATCACTTTTATATTGTCGAAAGTTACAAAAATATTAAACTTTTCGCTACCGGATGGACGACACCCCGGATAGACACGAGAATATTTGAATTGTAATATCTTCTAAAGTTTTGTGTTAATCTAATTACAATTTTAAGTCACTGAACAAATTTTTATTTAATTTTGAAAAATTAAAGAAAAAAAGTTTTTTTTCACGCTTCTTCTTGTTTATATAAGATAACATTTGTAAATGTATGTACGTGGTCTACTAAGGTAACTCGAAGCATTTTAAATGTTTTATGACATGTACGTACATGTACATTGTAAAATACAGATTAAAATCATCGAAGTTTTTGATCTGTATCAACAAGTATTATATTTTTAAAAAAATTACGTTGAATTTACATTTGTTTAAACAAATTATTTTTGTATTTACTAACTTCCTACACACTAAACCTAGAAAAATGCAGTTTTCTTCTAAATTTTGCAATTAACCGAACGTTATACAATGTTGGATAAAGAATACAACTGATATTATTATTTAAACAACTTATAAACAAATTTTTATTGTTATATATAATCTTCCGTAGTTATAAGAAGTTTGGTAAATTGCAAAATTTGAGAAAAACTGCATCTTTCTAAATGTACTGAGTAAAAAAAAGTTTTAAAGTACAGTACCGTCGGTAATTGTCAGTCCACCCATTTTTTAAGGTTTGAAAAACATCTTTAAACGTACAAAGTACAAATATTAAAATTTTTCTGTGTTTATTTCCTCAAAGTAGATACAATTTTGAGGAAAATAAGGCCTGAGGGAAGTGATTTAGTCAATTTTTCATTGAAATATGTTAAAAAATGTGGAATTTTTAATGTTTTACAAAAATTGAAATTACTCTCGAAATAATATAGATTTTTTAAAGTTTCTATGGTTGTTTTAAAGAAAATTTTCTGGAGAATAAGACTATTGCTTAAGCATGAATTTGCAATTTTTTTCCTAGCATATGCAAGGCTCGAAAGTTGGACCAAAAAATATTAAAAAATTATTGTTTATATCTTGATATCAAATACAGCTATATAAAACATACCAAGGTCATAATTGTCAATAACTTTCGGAAGAAGGTAATATAATATATATATTGGAATTTTAAAAATTATTTTTATGTCAAAATAATGTCTTCAAAATTTTATAAATTTTTTGGTCCAACTTCCGAGCCTTGCATATGCTAGGAAAAAAATTGCACATTAATGCTTAAACAACAATGTTATTTTCCAGTAAATTTCCTTTAAAACAAGCATAGGAACTTTAAAAAACCTTTATTATTTTAAGAGTAGGGGAAAGTCGGATAGCCCCGGACAGCGGGTAGCCCCAGACACTAGCTATTTCTCGTATAATACTGCATTTTTATAATTGACACAAATTACAAACTGTGTATAATTCACTTGAGCTTACGTTTTTTAATATATTAATTCATTTTTTCATTTCTTCTTTTTGAAAATAAGTAATTTCTAAATTTAACCTTAAATTGTCTAGACAATTTAACAAACATGTATCGTATTAAACGTCATATAAAAATTCTGTTATATTTGGACTTTCTGTTCCTATTAAATAGATGTTTTAATTTATTTCTAAAAAATAATTTACGGTCATTATTTAAGACACAATTTATTCGCACTTTCTCAAATTAAACAATTTAAATAAGCACTTTTATTATCTCTGTCCGGTGACACCAGACAAGTTTTTGAAGGCTTACATTTTACTACTCATATATGATCTCATTTTTCTCTCAATTAATGTTTTTATTTTATGATCGAATTTATTTCAAATATGGACAGAGGTCATGTCTTTGTCATAAGATGATTTAATTAATATTTCAAAAAAATTATACAAATTTGTTAACCAAAAGGCTTAGGTGTCCGGAGCTATCCGACTTTCCCCTAATTTCAATTTTTGTAAAACATTAAAAATTCCACATTTTTTAACATATTTCAATGAAAAATTGACTAAATCACTTCACTCTGGCCTTATTTTCCTCAAAATTTTATCTACTGTAAGAAAATAAACACAGAAAAATTTTAATAATTATACTTTGTACGTTGAAAGACGTTTTTCAAACCTTAATAAATAGGTGGACTGACAATTCCCGACGGTACCGTAACAATAATTTATTGTTTAAAACTTGTTTAAATAACAATTTTATTTGTATAATGAAATTGTATAATGTTTAGTTAGTTGCAAAATTACAAAAAAACTGCATCTTTCTAGGTGCACTGAATAAAAAATTAAAAATTTGTCAGATAACAATAATAATTTGTTTAAACAACTTTTTATTTATTTTGATAACTATTTTAATTCAATATTTTAAATAATTTAATGATTTAGTACAGAGTAATGCTTAAAACTTCACAAGTTTTTTGAAGTCTCATACTCACACTGTTATTAGCTTTGGAAATGATATAAATTTGCAATAATAAATAGTTTAAACAATTACAAAATTCATCGTAATAAATAAAATTTCTTTATTAACTAATAGAATTATTTAAATTAAATTTTCTTTTTTAAAATCCTAAAATTCACAACTGTTCCAACAGACCTCGGCTTGTGTATCAACTCACCTCGGTACTAGGTGAGTTGAAACGCGGTAAACTGTTTTAGATTTTGCAATTTTTTTATAGACCCTTATAACTTTTCAACTTTTTAGGGTTCCGTACACCACAAGTGTACGCACTGAACCCTATTGGAAAGACTTTGTCGAAAATCGTAACCCCCCCCCCCCCCCAAAGGCGCCAAACTATTTGACTTAGAAAGTTCAAATTTGGCCCACATATGTATTTTCACATGTAGATGAAAGGAAAATTATAGAGAACATGATTCTAGGGGTTGATCATAGCGTTGTCAAGAAAATAACAAGATTTTTGAGAAATTTTGATATTTTTTGGCTGATACACGGAGAAAATGTTTCAGATAAAGTTTACCATGTTAGCATGATACACCTCGGATCAAAGTGATTTTTAGAAAACTTTACCATTCAATTTATAATAGAAATTATTCAAGAATTAGAAATGTTTTATACAAAAATATGGATACACATCACTCTTCAGCATGGTAATTTGATGGTCGGAGGGCGATTCCTCGATTGCCAGAAAGTTGAGTAGTATTATACACAGCACGTGGGAAAACTTTACCATGCTGGATGACAAGGCGCTGAGCTCGAATTCTTGACAATGTTCTTGTCAAGGCTCCTGCTCACCAGCATGGTAAAGTTTTGCCAACTAGATGATCTTTTCTATTCAACCAAAAAATAAAAAGATTTCCTTCATATTAATTACAGATTTATTTCCTATAGAGATTACTTATTTCGCTAATTATAATTACATTTAACGATACAATCACGATCATAGTTTTAACCTTAAGATTAATTTAATATTCTTTTCAACTATATACAAGACGCGATTTACCTAAACTAAACTTACGCCGCAATATACAAATATCTAAATACACATTCACGCACACCGAACACGCTCGAATACATTTGGAATTAGAGATTCAAACTTTCCTTATATACTAACTGAGTAGAATTGTATCCCTTTATGAGAAACGGTTTTAATTCTTATATCTTTAGACTGAATAATTTTAATTTAAAACAATTATGTGTTAATTATTGCTTCCTTCCTTGATCAATTTTTTATATAAATCAAGTTTCAAAATTTTGGTAATTTCTATTAAATCTTTCTTTTTTGTCTTGCAATAATCTGTGAATCAAATTCAAAATGTTAATTTAGAACTTATTTTGTATTTTAAATTCTAAAAAGTACGACCAAAATATTATATTAATGTCAAATAGTTTTTTAATTTAAAAAAAAGTTTTATTTAATGTATAAAGTTATAATTATGCAGTTCATTAATTAAATAAAACTTAAAGGTCTTGTTATAAAAATAACTTGTAGATATTTTAAAAAATATTTTTTATAATGTGTACAAATTTAACAATTATCTAAATATTAAAAATAGGTGTAATTAACAAAATCTTTGACTTTATCTTTTATTCACTTTAGATCAATTTCACTTGTGTTAATTTCGATTTCCGAGACTCCTGTATTATATAATTTTTAAATAAAGTAATTTAATAATTAGACAGAAAATTCTTATTTATTAAAATTTTAATTCTTACAATGTTTAAAAAACCAAATATTCATTTATTAAAAATATATTATATGTATTATATATAAAAATATTAATATAAATGTTATTTAATATAATAATTTTTATAGAAACAAATTTGTATTTTCTGCATTAAAAGTTTAATAACCTAGAAAATCCTATCTGTTCTTTTAATCTGAATTAGTTAAAAATAATTAATTATTAATAATAATCAGAATTTTACTAAAATATTATCTATTTTGATATAACTTAAAAATAAACTAAACTAATAATTATTTATTTTTTACTAAATGATTAGTAGAAATATAGCTATTTGAAGTAATAGCTAACTTTTTGATTTCAAGCTAGTTATTTTTAACTAACTCAGATTTAGAGAATTTGTTAAACGTTATTTACGAAAATAAATATTATTTTGAATAAGAATTTGAATAAATAAAAGTTATTACAACTAAAAATTGAAAGTAATGAATTAAGTAGATCTTATAAAGGTATAATAAATGAAAAGTAAGAAAAATAATAATTTTAAAAAATGACATTTATAGCTATTTAAAAATAGTAAAGAGTAAAAATTACCATAATTGAAAATTTTCAAAGCAAGAAAGAAACTTTAAAATATAAAAAATCTGCCTTTAAATTACAAGAAATTTTTATTTAAAAAAATTTATAAACATAGAAGTTTAGAAGTTGTAAAATATATGTTTGATAGTTTAATTTTACAATGATAAAAAAACCAAGAAAAGCATCATATCTCAAATATTTTAGGTAATTTTCTTTTTAATTAATGTAAAATACAAATATTGTTTAATTTATTATAAAATTTATTATTTTAGTATTAAATGTAAATAAATATTAAGAATTAAACTATTTACAGAAATACACAATTAAAGAATCAAAATATTATAAGAATTTAAAAAATAAACTAATTGAAAGAGTAGTCAGTAAAATATGAAATATCTAACAAGTTTTCGTTTAAAATTTTTTTGTCATAGTTCATGTTATATAATTCAACGTAAGCTAGGCTAGCCTCTAATATAAGTATTAAAATTAATAATTTAAAGATCATTCTTTTTCCTTTTAATAGAAAGAGTTCTTGTGGAATTAACAGACAAATAATATGTGATCGCATCTGCAAATTAAAAATGGAAAAAGAGGGAGAAAGTTTGATTTATCATGCGATAGGAATAAATTGCGAGTTTTGAGGAGAGTTTACCATGCTGGAGAGTCATTGGACTTGACGCTGAGCCCGAACTCCGATTACCCGTAGCATGGTAAACTTCTGCACATTTCTCGGCAAACTCTTTTCAACTTTAATGCACATTTTACAGCTTTAAGCGAGTAGTCTTTTTCAGTCTACTTTTGACTCTCAAGTACCACGTATATGGGAAAATTTTTCTTATTTTTTGAAAATAACTATCAGAATTTTGAACACAATATCTCAATTGTAACTTTGATCCGAGGTCCTGCATATAATATGGGAAAGATTACCTCAAACGTTTTCCCCGTGTAACTTTTGCCATTTCTTTGACAGCGCTATCTCTCTAAGTCAAATATTTTGGCAGATAAGAGGGGAATACGGTCATTTTTCGAAAAAATGCGTTTAATTTGTACCATTCCTGCCCTTCATCTGCCAAATTATTGTACTTAGAGTGCTAAAATTTGGTACACATATGTAGTTTGACGTGTAGATTACAGAAAAACTATAGAAAACCTTGTTGCAGGCTATTATCATAGCGTTTTTCAGAAAAAAAAACGATTTTTTTTAAAAAATGCTAAAAAATGGTCGTATCCCCACCCCCCTGAACTTCCAAACTATTAGACTTAAATAATTCAAATTTGGTACACAAATGTATTTTCACGTATAGATTACAGGAAAATTATAGAGAACATGATTGTATGTGTTGAACATAGCGTTGTCAAGGAAATAACAATATTTTTGAGCATTTTTTTAACATATGGGCCTTAGTTTAGTGTTATAACTTTGACAGCGCTATAATCATCACTTTCTCTATAATTTTCCTGTAATCTACACGTAAATCTACATACGTGTACCAAATTTCATCATCCTAAGTCAAATAGTTTGGAAGATAAGGGGGGGGGGGGGGGATACGGTCATTTTTTTAGCAAAAATGCACTAAAACTGTACAATGCCACCTCCATATCTGCCAAACTATTGTAGTTAGAGTGCTGAAATTTGGTATACATATGTAGTTTGCCATATAGATTACAGAAAAACTGTAGAGAACTTTGTTGCAGATCGTCATCATAGTGTTTTTAAGCAAAAACCAACGATTTAAAAAAAATGCTAAAAAATGACCGTATCCCCCCTCCCATAACTTCTAAACAATTTGACTTAGAGTGTTCAAATTTGGTACAAAAATATATTTTCACGTGTAGATTACAGAAAAATGGTAGAGAACATATGATTGTAGAAGTTGATCATAGCGTTGTTAAGGAAATAAAATGATTTTTGAGTATTTTTTATGGATATTTGCTAAAATTTCTGGATTTTTCGTTGACAGCGCAATCACGATCACGTTCTCTACAATTTTTATGTAATTTACACCTGAAAATACATTCCTGTACAAAATTTGAACTCTCTAAGTAAAATATTTTGGAAGATAGGGGGGGGGGGGTGGTCCATTTTGTATAAAAAATTCATTATATATTATATTTTATATATTATATTATATATAATATGTATAATATATTTATATATTTAATAGTATCAAATATATTAAAAATTATTTTGTTTTGTGTACGGAACCCTCGATTTTAGTGCGAGTGTAACTCGAACTTGCCCGATTTTTTATTTTTGATTTACATACTACATAAAAACAGCTATCTTAAATTATAAAGCTAATAAAAATAAGACTATTTTTGGCTGAGTTATACGCGATAATGTAAAAATCGTTTCAACTCACCTTGGTCTCCCCTACACTTGATAAATTTTGCCCCATAGACTAAGAAAACGCTGTTAAAGCTTCAATTTATAAAAAAAATTTTAATTAAATTTTATTCTTAAGTTTTACAAATAAAAAAAAAAAGGAAATTCTAATTTGTATAGACTGCATATTTTCAATCTAGAATTTTAGAAACTATTTAAAACATGTATCTCTCACAAAAATGTCAAGATATCCCGACTCTAAATTATTTTAATGCAAAATTTACTGCACAACTTTTTGTAGTGTATAGTGTACAGTTTTATCTAAATAAAATAAAATATTTGTTTTTAATAAGGTGAGTAAATGTAAAAATTTAAAAACAAAATTTTATTCTGTTTGGGAAAATAGATGAGGAGGAGGGGGCGCCGATTGAAAGTTTTGCCCCGGGTGAAAATTTTCCTAGACACGGCCCTGAATTTGCTTCCTCATAGAGGAAGCAAGAAATTAATAATATATAAGTTAATTGATGGGGAAGTTGTTAAAAAAAAATTTGTAATGCAAAAAAATGTAAAAATATGAATTATTTTACGAATTTTTGATCATTTATAAAAGTTACATGGTCAATCGATTCGTTTTGAAATAAGGAATATGACTTTTGTATTCTTTAAGTTGAATTTTTAGCATGAAAATTTTTTTTGGCAAAAAGCGATTTTTTTCGATGAAAAAAGGTGTTTAAAAAAATTTGGTTGGGTATTTTCAAAAATCCCTGTGTCCAAATTTAGATATTCATGAGCTTAATAAGTCATCCAAATTTTATTGGAATCCGTTAAAGCGTTCTCGCAATATCTTGTACACAAAAAACGCTATACACACACACACACACATGCATGCATCTGGACATTTGCTTAGGAATAAAAATTTACGCTTTTTAGATGAAAATAAGTCGATTTAGACTATTTTTGGAAAATCGAAACTCTTAACGAACACAAATTTCCTCTATGAGGAAGCAAAATTAATTAAATTTACTTAAAACTTATTACCCGGGAGTTTTTGGGGTTGCACAGTTGTCGGAATAGCAAAAAAGCTGTCCAAAACCCAAAAATGCATTAAAAATTCTTAATAGTAAGTGCATAAAGATTTTTTGGGTTTCTAATAACGAATCTGGTGCCAGATTTCAAAAATTAAAAATGGCTGGTCAAATATGGCGGATGGTTTTTTTTTAAATGCTGGATTTTTTTGAAACTTGGTATTTAAAGATTTGCAGGATTGCAGAATGCAAATTTTTTATAAATGTAAGATTTTCAAAATGGCCAACACAGTATGGCGGACGTTTTATTAAAAAATGCTGGATTTGTTTTAAACTTGGTATTTAGGGGAATTTAGAGTTGCTGATTATGTTAACTTAAAAAATTGCAAAATTTAATAAAAATTGCATCCCTCTGACTTTTCTTTTTGTTTACTACAGATATTTTGTACATCAACCTACAATTGTCGTTAATAAATAAAAGGAGCAAATTAGGACAAATTTTATTATCAAGTATAAATTCTAGATACTTTTGTCTGAATAAATCTACAAAAAAGGTCACACCAGATGACAGCGTTTGAAAGTATTTCTATAATTATTCTAAATTTTAAATAACACTGACGCGTTAATACGCTGCACTTTCTAACATGCTTTTTTTAGTTCTTTTCAATAGTTTATTGGAAACAAAATTTTGATTATTTCACATGTACCTCAATAATAGTAACCCTCAAAACTTCTAAATACCAAGTTTATAACAAATCCAGCATTATTTATAAAAGCATCCGTCATATTGTGTCGGACATTTTGAAAATCGTAAATTTGTAAAAAAAATTTTCAATCTGGAACCCTAAAAATTTTTTATATAACAAGTTTCAAGAAAACCCAGCATTTTAAAGAAAACCGTCGCCATATTTAACCCGCCATTTTTAATTTTGCAAATCTGACGCCAGATTCGTTATTAAGGACCCAAAAAATCGTATAATCAAAAAGGCTGATCCAATATAGCAGACGAAAAAATAAAATATAATCGATTTCGGTTGAAGTTAACTTGTTACTCGGGGGTTTCAGAGTCGCTGATAACGAATCAGGAGTCAGATTTGAAAAATTCAAAATATTGGATCCCAGATAGCGGTCGACAAAATTAAATTTTCATGGAATTCAGTTGAAACTTTTTACTGGGGAGCAACAATTAATTAAAATTTATGAAAATTCGCTCAAGTCTTCTTACTCAGAGGTTTTTGGAGTTTCGCTGATTACAAAGCTGAAGTCAGATTTTAAAAACTGAAAATGGCGGATTCAATATGGTGAACGAAAAAATCAAATGTTTATGGAATTGGGATGAAACTTGTTACTGGAAGGTTTTCGGGGTCGCTGATTTTGAATCGGAAATCAGTGACCCAAAAGCTAACCATCTTCAAACGGAATCCATTAATTATAGTATTTTTTCGTCTGCCATATTGGAATACCCATTTTGAATTTTTTACATCTGACTCCAGGTTCGTTATCAGTGACCCCGAAACCCTCCCCCCAGTAATCAGATTCAACCGAATTCCATAAAAATTAAATTTTTTTT
Source organism: Ganaspis brasiliensis (assembly GCA_037103525.1). Classification (NCBI taxonomy): domain Eukaryota; kingdom Metazoa; phylum Arthropoda; class Insecta; order Hymenoptera; family Figitidae; genus Ganaspis; species Ganaspis brasiliensis. The sequence goes on from JAZKLR010000448.1 coordinate 517,797, forward strand.
CTCCATATTGGATCCGCCATTTTGAATTTTTCAAATCTGACTTTATATATTTAATCAGCGACCCCAAAATCCCTGGGTAATAAGTCTTAAGCGAATTTAATTAATTTTTAATTAATGGTTAACCCCCAGGAACAAGGTTCAACCGAATTCCATTAAATTTTATTTTTTAATCTGACATTTTGAATTTTTAAAATCAAACTTTAGATTCCTAATCAGCAACCAAAAGAACTCCTGAGTTACTAGTTTTAAGTGAATTTCATTAATTTTTAGTTTTTGTGAAATCCGCCATTTTGTTTCTTATGACTTATGGCACCAAGTTTAAAGGCCAATCTTTTATGAAGACCTTTCGATGTACAAAGTTTCAGCCAAATCGGAGTGATAGACCTGGGAATGTTCCTTTGTGAATAGGGTAAATGTGTCAGTTGCTGCGGGCTCTCAGCCGAGACTCCTTTTTATTAAAAAATACCACTTTTTTATTGATAACAATGAACTTATGACTTATTAAATGAGTAGTTTGCAGGGGCGGCTTTAGGCAAAGTGTTCGGGAGGGGCGATATATGGGATAGAAAGAGATAGCACTATAGTGTTATCTCTCTCTCTCTTATACAAATATAAGATTCTCAGGGGGGGGCGGTCGCCCCATTTGACCCCCCCCCCGTAAAACCGCCAATGGTAGTTTGTGTTATTTAGATATTTATTCAAACATCAAAACCCCATAAAAATTGATTATTTGATCAAAATTAAGAAATTAAAAATAATATCAAATGCATCTATTGCTGCGGGTTTGAGTCAGTTGATGCGTGTTAGTTGCTGCGGCCAGAATAACGTGTAATTGGAGGTTAGATTTCCCGCAGCAACTAAAGCACATACAAACCCAAATGTTTGCTTTAGTTGCTGCGGGAACAATAATTTAAACTTAAATAATTATAAATTAATAATAGTTAAAATAAGATTTTTGATTGAATTGTATTAAGTAAAGGTTAGAATAATTTTATCACACATTTTGAAATAGGTACATATTCTTCAATAGAAATTAGTAATATTTTTCTGAAAACCGCAGCAACCGAAGCATCCGCAGCAACTAATGCAGTTACCCTACATGGAAGAAAAGTTTTGGTAAGAATGCTTTTTTTATCGTGACACGAATGACAGAAAAAATTTCAGAAAAAATAACATACAACATTCTTCTAAAAATAACACAAAATACGCAGAAAAACGGAAGGCAAAGCTAAAAGAGATTCAGTTTAATGTAAATAAGCTAAAAACTGAAGATATTATGGTTGAAAAAAGAAATTTTCTTCATTAAAAAAAAAAACATTTTTAATTTCTTCTTTGTTCAAATAATTTGCTCATTTATTTAACCTCGAATCTCGTATGGTTATTCCTTTTTTTTAAAGCAGAGTGTTCTCATTGTGTGTTATTTTGAAAATTACGATTCGTGTTATAGCAGAAAAATGTAATATCTGGCAAAGAATTGTTTTCAAATCATACTTCTAAAAAGTAAAGTGACAAAATTTAGAAACTACAACAATAATGGCAAAGACCAACTGAATTGTAATTTTCATTATTTTAAAGAAATAATATTTCGTGTCATTTTTTATTTAATTTTTTCTTTTATATCCTGTGATCTAAAAAAAAATTCAGCATTTTAGAAGCTGAATCGTCCAATTACTGAGTTTTTTATTTTAAAGTTTTGCACTTTTTTTTAATTCTGCCCTTTTCTGATTCACACATTTTATTTAGTTTTTTCAGTGAAACAGTCCAATTTTCGAGCTTTTTCTATAAAAATTTTTCACTCGAATTCAAATAAATTACAAACTTTCCCTAGTTTAAAAATTCAGTAAAAACATTTTGTCATATATTTGTTGTAGGGTTTTTTAGACTTTTCACTGAATATACACCGAATTTTTTTCCGTTTTAATCTTGTAATTCTGAATACTTTGTCATGAGACTTTGTAGAATTATTTGAAATATCATCTGAAAAATCTGCCTGATCCGATATTGTTTCCTCAAAATTAATTTTGAAGTTGCTGATGTTCTAGGTAGTTTACAAACTTCATTTTGAGGCTGCAATGTTTAAAACCTAAAACATAAATGTACTTCAAATTGGTTAAAAAGACAGTAAAAAAATAGTCCTTATAAATTAAATTTTGAATCTCTTATCCTTCCATTTAGTAACAAATTGAAAGAAAACCTATTTTTTAAATTCGTATAAAAAAGGAAAGATAAGAGATCGAAAATTCAGCTTTTGTGAACCACCCGCAACTTTGTAGTATATTAAAAAAAAACCATGAAATGGGTTTAAATAAAAAAAACAAATAAATATCTACAGTTAACAAGAAATAAACAAATCTGTAAATTAAATTTGCAAGGATTTAAAAATCACCTTGTAATAGTCTTTAATTTCTTTATTTGTTTACATATAATATTTATTCTCTCCCACTCTCTCACTCACTCACTATATATATATATTTATTTATATAATAGGCAAAACAGTATTTTCTGTCAACGAAAACGTGCGCAAGACAATACGTCCAAGAGTGATAAAACAGTGGGGTCTCTTGATTCTTAAAAACAAGATTACTATTTTATTTCTTAGATCTATGGCAATACACTTGGTTTGGTCTTAAACTGAAAGATTATTATTAAATAATTTCAATTACTTTTTTTTTTTTATTAATAATATTAATATCATTGTCATCGATGCTCCTATTAATTCTTTTAATAGAAATATAAAATTTAATACTTGCTACAATTAGCGCACAGGATTAAATAATTAAAAATAAATATGCACTTAGTGACTAATTGCGTATTTTTATGTAAAAATTATTTCAAGTCTAAAATTTAGTACTATACAGAACAAATTCTCTATTTGTACGTATAATCAGAAAAAAAATCTCAAGTATTAAATAATTTGATTAATCAGAAAAATAAAAATAACATTAATTATTTTTCGTTATCTGAATGAAATTTGTGCGTTACTTTTCAAAAATTAATAAAATTATTAAAATTTAATGTACATATTCGTGAGAAAAATCTTTAACTATTGAGTTTCCGATATAAACTAAAACATTCTCATTCTTCATAATCTATCGTTCTTTGATTCAAAAATTCTTCAAGAAGATAAGATTACTAATAGATGCTTGCATTGTGTTATCTATAGGTAATATAATTAATAGCTGAGTAATACTACAGCGTGTTATGAATTTATTCAGCTGTTCAAATTTTTCAACAAATAGTAATCTTGATTTCAAATGAAATCGACAGATCAGTTGACCCATAATTTAATTTAACTTATCAAACTTACGAACCTAAGTAAGAACTAGCATGTACAAAAGATATTTATACCATTGCAGACCTGTCCACAATGAGAAAATAACAATGTCGCATATAATATATAAAATATCTAATTAATTACAGTCAAAGAATAAGAATTATTCAGCAAATTCTACTCAAGTTACTCAATGTCAAACTAGAATAAAAAATATACAATTTTCTCATTCAAAAATGAAATAATATTTCATTTTGAATATTTTTAGAAACGAAGACAAATAACGAATTTTAACAACTTTATCGTACTGAAATGCGTTTAAAGGACACAATTTTCTTATTTTGTACGTGTTTTGAACAAACGAGTATTTGAACAAGTCAGTTTTAATATGCTTAGCACATTTTTGCGTTTGCTACTCCTTTTGAGTAAAGAACAATTTTTTTTTTATCAGAACACAAGATATAAGTAGAATATCTCAAATCTACATATTCACTTTCCAGAAATATACTGTCTGACAACAAACTATAATAAATTTTATTATAGACTTTTGGATATTTGAAATTTGTAAATATGTCTCTGATTTTTTTTTACTTAACTAAAATTTAAAACATCAGATATTCCAAAAAACATTCAAAAATATCTATCACTTTGCTTTTGTTAACGATTACTGCTTTTATCAGATAAAAGCACAATTTTTAAAATTGCATAATTAGCAAAGAAGATTGCTTAAAAAACTTAAATTTTATTGCAGGAACGTACTCGCAATTAAAATGCTACTACATGAAAACAATCATTATCGATCTAAAACATTGAAGCGGACAATTTTCATTCTAAATTTTAAAAAATATTAATTCAATCTCAGTCTAAAATATCATTATTGAAAACAATAGATTATATGAATTTTTTTTAACAGATGTCACAGAAGACTTAAGACACAAAGTTACATTTGAAAATTAAAAAAAACGTAATTTTCTAGGCAAGAAAACAGAAATATCCCCCCTTTCCACTCTAAAAAAAATTTTGTTAATTTCAGAAACCACTTTAATTTATATGGGAGGCTTCAAATAAAGCATATTATTCTTTAGAAGAAATAATACTAGCAATTTTTAAAAATAAATTCGAAATTTTAGTTTAAAAAAATAATAATAATAAGCAACACTTGTTCAAATACATAATGTGTATTAATAGAAGCTCTTATTATTTGAAGCCTCTTAAAAATAGTCGATTTCAAAACATTAAATGTAAGTTCTGTTAATGATGTTTAACAGCAAAATTGTAAAAAATGGTTTGGAAACCGCTCACTTTTTTTAAAAAGTACCGTCATGATTCCTATTTATTTTAATTTGTTTTATATAAATTAGGGAGGATTTTTCAGATATGTAAATTTTTCACATGTACAAAGACGATATTTGATTTACAAAGGTTTTCGTTTCGAAAATATAAAAACTTTGCTGTAAAAGGAGTTTTTTGGAAATAGGTTGCATAACCTGAAAATTGCTGCATGCGGTAGAGAAAAGAGCGCAACATCTTTATTAATTATTTCACTTTTTTATTGGCATTTGCAACTGTTTCATTAATTATTTATGCACAAACGATTGACAATTTAATTTTAAAATGAAAAAGGTTAAAAAACTGTCAAGTTGATGTTCTTGAAGCGCCCCTAGCAACAGATTTTAATAAGATTGCACTATTATACTCGATCGGTAATATATTTTCATTTCATAATTGAATCAAACTTAAAGATATAATGAAATAATAGATAATTAACAATAAACTTGTGAAACTATTTATTGATGGATTATTTATTTATTTTCATATGTTGAAAATGATTTAAGTTTAATTTAATTATTAAAAAGGATTTATTACCGACCGTATATAACAGGACAATATTACTAAAATCTGTCGCTAGTATCACTGCAGGAACATCAACTAGACAGTTTTCTAACCTCCTTCTTTTCAAATTGTCAATCCGGAAATGGAATTGTTTCGCGTGTTTTTAATTAATATTTTTCATACCCTAAAATTATCCAAGTTTGGTTGAATTTTTCAATTAGTGTTTATTTTGTAATAAATAATAATGAAAGAGTTGTATTTTCCCTTTATTATTACAGCAATTTGCAGATTATATTTTAGGAAAATACATTAGGAAATAGGAAATATATTTTCCTAAAAATGGATTATAATTCCTTTAAGGCGAAGCTTTTATATTTTTGAATATAAAAAAAAAGTATACACTTTTTCAACCAAATACCGTCTTCATAAATTTAAAAAATATATTGCATACATTTCTTCTTCATCATATACATATAATATATGTATGTTTTATGTGCACACGAAACAAATTAAAGAATCAGGACCGTACCTACTAAAAAAAGTTGAGGGTAGACCTCGAGCTATTTTATCATTTTGCTACAGAATACCGTTAAGTTTAGCTTCAATAGAATGACGATAAAAAAATGATAAGTAAAATAGACATTCTAAAAGCGAAAGAGAGCATTAAGCTTATAAATATCACTTGGTCAATGAAGAGAGGGTCTGGAAGCTCGCTGCTTTAACCTAGCCAATAAAGCTTGCTCTCCATCATCCTCGGCTTTGGACGCCCGAAAACTTTCGGATCTGTATTTATCTCTTAAGAACATTCTTCTCTCCTCTTTGTACTTTTCTATTCTCTCTCTGCATCGCGGATCTCCAAGATCTAATCCTCCAAGATTCTTAGCGTACATTCTATCTGAATTATTTATCGAGAGAATCGATTCAGATCCAACATTTGGAGTAGAACTGTGCTGAGAATCATCGTACTGTTGCTTTTTGGACAAAGAAGCTTCTCCAGTCATCTCGTTAAATTTTCCTTCGTCAAGAGAACGACTTAAAGCTGCCCTGGTTGCTCTTGCGTGACGCGCTCGCAAGCAAGGTGGCAAATGCTGAACACCTGCTGAACATTCTTCAGACTTTCCTCTGGCATTGTCCAGCTCTTGTCTCATTTTTCTCTCTCGTACAATTTCTCTTCCTATCTCGGAATCAAAACTTCTTCTGTCTCTTGTCACCTCGGAGTCGTAACGTCTTCTCGAGGATACGGGCAATTCTCCTCCAACGCCACCCGATAATCTTTGTAAAGCGAGTTCCTGAAGAATAGCTGCAGTATCTTTTAAAACAACCGAGTCGTCTACTGGAGAAGAGGCATTTGAAAAGGTGCATGAAGAAACTAGGGAAACAGTTTCAGAAGCTCCTTCCGGTGGATGAACGACCTCGTAAGGTTGAGCTGCATTTTCAGAAGGGATCATCACCTCGTTATTATGAATTTGAGTATTTTGCACTTGCTTTCGTTTATCATTGAAATGTTTCACGCGGTATTGATACTGATTATGACTACGCTGCTTCAGTGGACTATATCCAAAGCTATGGCACTTTTCTATGTTCTTTTCAAAAGCCTCTTGAAGCTGGGAGACCTTCTTTCGTTCAGTATCTGCAGGAAGCAAGGATTTCTGAGGTTCAGGAGATTGTGGAAAATTCTCTTTAACTGTTGTTCGTTTCTGGTTTAATCTAACGTCCAACTTCTCATCAAGTTTAGGCTTCTGATTGAGATTCTTCTGCTCCGGCTTACAAAAATCTTGTTCCATTTTACAAGTCTCCTGATCGAGTTGTTGTTGCTTTTCACTTTGGTTTGTTTCAAATTTCTGCGCTCTTAGTCTAAGCGGAGAGCAGGTCAAAAAGATGGAAGAAAATCTTTCCTCTCTTTGTTCTTGTACAGTGGATGAACCCGAGGGCTTGGCATCGTCATACATCTCGCTTGATTCTTGAACAGGACTCTCTGTCAAGTCGCTTGTGCCGATGCAAGAGGTGTCTGTGTCGGCGTTTGATCCCATCGTCAAATCTAGAGAAGTTCTCGAGATATTTTCACAATTGGATCGTAATTGTGGAGCTTCTGTGGCAATAGCAGGATTAACGGTCCCTTCCAAAGCATCCTTTGGACTGCTGATTTCACTTGTCGGGGTTGTGATTGAACCAGTGGTACGTTCAACCATAACCCATTCACCCGAATCATTGGCATTAGATGCCAAAAGTTGAGTATCTGTGGTTGTGAACATTTTATCCGAGCTGTCACAAATGACAAAGCCAGAGTCTGGCAAGTCTTCAAAAGTTTGCTCACAAGACATGGGAGAGTCTAAATCTGTCAAGCTCGATAAAGGCAGACCAGCATTGTCATTTCCCTGAGCATTTGAGGTACCACCACCAAGTGCATCATCGTTCGAGGAACTTCTGTCTCCAGTATTTGGCTTTTGCTCGGATAAGTTTCTAGAATCAAAATGCTTGCTTTCTTCAGCGAGGCAAGAGCTTAATCTGTCTGAGAGTTGATCTCTCGGTGATGCTGGATCGCTTCCTTCAGATGGCTCACTGGAGGAAGAGACTAACCTATCGCAAGGTGTCATTTCTTGATCGAAAAAGTCGGAAATGATGCCATTTGATTCATGCAACATTGGATGATTAGCGGAAGACTCAAGAGACTTGGTGTCATAAGATTCTAAAAGTCTGTCATAAGTTTGCATGCTCTCGCATTTATGAACATTGGTTTGACTGTCTACATTGATAGACAACCTATGACTAGTGTCGGATACCTTATCGGAAGACGCGCTGTTTCTATTCAGTTTGTCGGAGCTAGTCTGATCGTTATCAAGTTCTAAAGGTAAATTAAAACTTCGAAAACTTATCCTAGGGCTGTTGGCTGGCAAAGGCGAGATAGATAATGAAGTTGCTTGCAATGTGGCTGGAGTTAAAGGAGTTGAATCTTCTGATAAAAGGGGCAAGTAACCTGGAGTTGTCAGGGGCGATGGCGTTTCCATTCCATGAATATCCGCCGATACCATGACCTGAATTATATAAAGTTTTATCAGAAAAATAAACAATAAAACAATAAGAGCTGTTTCATTTGAAAGACAAGATTTCCACAAAGCTTACCTGGTCGGGACTTTGGCTATCAATAAAGCGTAGTTCAACGTCGCAATGCAGTCGTTCTTCGAGTCTCGATCGTTTTCTTTTCGATCCCCCGCTGACGGCAACTGATAGAGGTCCATCGCTTCTCTGACGTCTTGGCGAAGCTTCCACGGAAGCAATTCCAGTACTCTCCTCTTCAGAAAACATTCTCATCTCCCTCTCCTCTAAATCGAAATTGAGTTGAATTTCCGAGAGATCTAATGGCGAAGCTGTATTCGGTGCATCAGCAAGATGATCAAAGTAAGAGTCATGTGAGACTGATCTGCTATGACCACAGGGTCTTGAAGGTGGAGGTCCCAAAAGAGGACCCAAACTATCCTCTCCATCCAAACTATCAGCACTTTTCACAGTCCTTAAACGACGAAGAGAGTTGACAAAATTTGGTGGAGTTTCAGCTTGAGGAGGTGTACCAACTGGTCTCGCTTTTCCTTTCGTACTCGAGCTACTTCTAGCAAACAAAGCTCTCCAATTTAATGATGGAGATCGCTTCGAACCATTCCTCTTTCTTGGTGGCAGATCTATAACCGTATGATAATGAGTTGGTAATCCAGCAGGACCTGCACCAACTTCAATGTAGTCCGCTTCACTTCGAAGATTTCGATTTCTAGCTTCTTCTAGGCTCAACAATCTGGCGGAGGTAGTAATTGCTAAAGACTTAGGCCTTCCCACTGGACCTTCTCCGAAAATTAATTCAGCATAACATATGAGAAATTCAGTCACAACAGCTTGTACACCAACGCCTTGAAGTGCTGCTACTCCACCGACCTCAAGTTCCTTACATCGAAGAAGATTCGGAGCCCAAACGATGGCTACGTTTCTAGGCGTCATTCCTGTTTCAGTTCCTCTAGCTGCTACTCTCACCAGATGTCGCATAAGAAATTCTAATGTTCTGTAAAATGATAAAGTTATTGTGTTTCATAACACTCTGTTACAAAGAATGAAAAAAAAATTACTTTGAATCGGACCCAGCCAAAGCTGTTCTTCATGAAAACTAAAAAAATGGTATATATTAAATCCCCCCTCCCCTTTCTCCAAAATTTCATTTTAAAACTAAAAAACCGTTTTTCTGCAGTTTTTGTATAAAACATACTGTTACTTTGTCATTTTTGGTCCGATTTCAAACTTTTTTATTTTATTTTAAAACTGAAAAAAGGCTTTCTATACTTAACAGAGGAATTGTTTTTTAAATTAAATTTACGGTAAGAAAAGAGTAAAAAAAAAAAGTTCAAAAATTGGCAATTTTTTGAATTTTTTTAACTTTGGCAATGATTTATGGCCCAATTTTATCTAGAATGCAATTTTTCTGAGCTAAATTATTGAAAGTGTATTTAAGTCTGCGTCGAATGAGCTTTTTTGAATTACATTGATAAATTGACTCAGTTATTGCATTTTTCGTATTTACTATCACAGTATTTTATTTAAGAAATAGACAGTACTTTCTTTTGTTTTCTCTCTTTAATTGTTGCAAGTGGTACTCGTCATCTTATAACAACTTTTTTATACTTATTTTAGTTATATTCGGTAAAATATTAAAAGTTAAGAATGGTACTAACATTTTTGAAAATTGGTTTTTCCTTTGAACAGAAAAAAACATTCTAAATAAAATGGGACCATAAATCATTGCGAAATTTAAAAAAAATTCCAAAAATTACCAATTTTTTTTCTCTTTTTTACTCTTTTTCTACTGTAAATTTTATTTAAGGACGTTTATACTCTCAAGCAGTTCTCATTCTATTGGACCATGATAGTCAATATTTTTTAATTTTATTTCTTCCTATAATTTGGTTTTTAAATAGTATTTTGTATTTAAAATCATTACATAAACAAATTTTATTGGTATAAAATTTTTCCGTTGAAAATTTCAAGCTATTAAAATTTCTTCTTCCTGATTATTTCAAAAAAGTGAAGAATTCCTAACTTTAAATAACATTTTCTTAATAACGGTACGGTCAATTAATTAAATGTTGTTGTAAAAGTTGTATTATATTACAGTTTAAAATATATTAGTTTTTATAAAAAATTTGTAGAACCATATTTTATTAATTAATTAAAATATAGTCATTTTGCGCGTTTTGTTACTGTTTCCATATAAAAGTCTCAACTTTATAAATTTATGTCTTACAAACAGAACGGTAAAATTCAATAAAATTAGAACAGTACATGTAAAGTAATGCACTTAATATGTCATTAAAATTTTATAAGAATCTGTAGAAATTGGTTTTTTTTTTGATAAACCTCCATAAAACACTATACCTCTATTAGATATAGAAAGCTTTGTTTTTCAGATTTAAAATAAAATAAAAAAATTTGAAATGGGACTAAAAATTACGAAGTTACAATATATGTTTTACACAAAAACTGCAGAAAAACAGTTTTTTTTATCTCTAAAATGAAATTTTGGGGGTGGGGGGGATTTAATATATACCATTTTTTTTTAGTTTTTCATGAAGAACAACTTAGGCTAGGTCCGATTCAAAGTAATTTTTCACTGTTACACACTGTAGTTTAGAACTTTTTTCATTTTTATTATTTTAATAACACTAGACCACAAAATAAGCCTCTTTTCTACACCAAAGATGTTTCTAATTACTTTCAATAGATTTTTTTTACGCTAATTACGAATCTGGAAAGAAAAATGCTCCAGCATGTCTAGTTTTTGAGAATAAAAAGAGAACAAAAGTTGCTAAAATCTTATTCCTAGATTAAAATGAAAGTTTGAATTCCACCCAGGGAGGATTTTATGTAATTACTATAAGGTGATTATAAACTATGTTTTCATTTGTGTTCAACTTTGTCATTTGTCTTATTATTTCTTAAACACTATGTATAGCCCAACTATTGTGAACCAAGTGAAATAACAAATGAATGTTGTAGATTTTAAATTTAAAATCTTTTAATATTAATTTTCAAGTTATTTTTCAATTTAATTATTATTTACTGAATATTTTAGTTAAATTTCCAAATGTAAAAACTGGTAAAAATATAATTCATTACATTAAAATTAGATAATTTGAAATTACTCTGTTTATGTTTTGGAAAGTATCTAATATCGCTTGGCATAATTATTTTTTCCAAATATTATATAAAGCAATATTAAAATTTCCTTTTAGTAAAAAATTTAATTTCTATTAGAAATTTTTTGAAAATTTAATTTGTCTAAACATTAAATATTATAAATATATGCAACATAATATTAAGAGCATTTTTTCAACACTTGATAAATCCATCCGAAATAGTTTATCAGGAAAGCGACAAACATTGTATCTTTATAACCAAAAGTGGTAAAAAAGAGTTGAAAATTATTTTGCATAGAAGGGATCATCTATATATAAATAATCAGTATACTAAAAACAAATTATATTATTTAATATTCCCGTTATTTAAAAAAAATGGATTTATTCAGTTTTATTTCAGCGTACCTGATTTTCAAATATTGAAATAAATTAATAGAACAAATATAACGCGTTGAAATGTTCCTGAACTACTAAAATCTATCAGATAATCTTCTATTTTTATTAGATATAATTTTGTACATTCATAAATATAATAATTATACTTGCGCTTTGAAAAAATGTAGATAAGATTTATCAACTTTCGTTCACGTATGGTCAAATTGTCACAGATTTAGAAGAGATTTATGCAGTTTTGATAACAAATTAAGAAATTTTGTGAAATTCTGAACTAAATGTTCTGGTAACAAAGAAATAAAGATTGTTTTTATAAAAGCTTATTGAAATATGTAAATTCAGCTAAAGTTGTAGTGTATTTCTAAGTTTTTACTCGGGATTTCTTTAAAATCAAAACTATAATTTAATTTATAAGGTTACTGTCAATGAATTATGAATAAATGAAACTAATACGTAGTTATCATTCTAATTGATATAATATATATTTTATTGTTGTTGTGCCTAGCTGGAATCATATTACCACTTCATAGGTCATAGTCACCCGTTTATATTACTAAGTGAATAAAAAATAAAAAAAATAAAAATATAATACTAATAAGAAGAGAATTTTTAACATTTCATTAAAGTTACATTAAATTCTTTATTTATTTTATCTGAAAATGTATAATGAATTAAATTTTAATTTTTTGTCATGAAGAAAATATTTTGCCATTATCAAACGTTTTAACTTATAATTTATCTAGTAATATTGTATAATTTTAGGCCAAAATAATTCGGTGTCCTGAGCGACATAATTACATATTTTTCGAAACAAAAACAGAGTATATTAAAATTATCTAACTCTAATATAATGAAACACATTTTTATATTACGAAATTTGAAAAAAAAACTTCCGTAAAAATTTAATTAAGAAATATTCTGAAAATTAAATTCAATTTTTTAAAATTTGAAATCTATACCATTCATTTGTTACACAATTCTCGGTTATACAAGGTGTTCGTGAAATACAACAAATGACAAAATTAAAAAAATGAATTTTAATCACCTTATCTTAATTAAATAAAATCTTCCCTAGGTGGAATTGTAGTTTAAAGTTCAAGCTTTCATTTGAACCTAGGAACAACTTTCCAACAACTCTTGTTTTCTTTTTATTCATAATTAAATTTGGTCAAAAACTTGTCTTTCCAGATTCGTAATCGGCGTGAAAAAATCTATTGAAAGTGACAAGAAATATCTTTGGGGCAAAATCAGTGTCGGACTGTATGTAATAATAATAATAATAAATTTTAGTAATTCTAATTTTACCTATAATGAGGAGGTGGTAACTTTCTGACTGTATCCCTCATTCGTCTCAGTCTTTCTGCATCGCTATTGGCTTGAACAGCATTAACGAAGGTGGAATAAAGCTGGTATGTACATAGTGGATTTGGCAACTCTCTAAAATACATTTTCAATAAGGAGGCTACAGAATGGATATCTTGCAGGATGCTTTCGTCGGAATGCAGAGCAGGAACACGATCTTCATCAAATGCATGTCGCAATCTTTGGATATTTGAGGTGACTCCGCTCAAGCGGTAAATTCCGTCGACTAATCCATGTGTCTCAATAAACTCAGCACAGCAAGTAAGAACAGCTGGTACTGAAAACGAAAGAAACTACTCAATATGGATTTTTAAAAAAACTCAAAATATCAATTTTTAACAATTTACTGATTGATCTTGAAGAAAGAAATAAACATTTAGTACAGAATGGCTAGCCAACGATTTTTTTCAAATTCCCGGAATTTCCAAATCGTGATCTACAAACAATTTTCCCGGATTTGATTCTATTATGATTAATAACTAATGATTTAAATATTAATTGGTGTAAAAGCAAGTTTCTAAAGGAGATTCAGATTTTCGAATTTTTTTATTGCTGGAAAACAAGCTACGTAATTTCCCAGGACAAATCATGCGTTTATCATAACTTTATCGTAATTAAAAACAAAAGATAATCTTATTTTCAATTTTTACATTGCATGAGCGCTAATTGTAATCTTGAATATGAAAATCATTTTTCTCAAAATTAGGGTTTCGACACTTCTAACTTTCAATGATTGTAAGTTTGTGAATTTTTCATCTAAAAGGGTCCAAACCTCTCAAAATGTTTGAAATTTAATTAAGAAAAAAAACAAAGTACAAAAAATAATTTTGTTTAAAAACTAAGAAATTAAAAAAAAATGAACAGTTTCGAAGAAGTGAGTTTTTTTAGAACTTAAGAAATAAAATAAGGATTATTGTTAACATTTTTAAATAATCAGTTTTTGCACTATTGAAATATAACATAATTTAAATTTGAAAGTTTGATTAAATTAAATCTGAATCAATTTAATTTCAGTTAATCTGCCGTTACATATTATTTAATTTTAAATGACTTGAAGATATTAAATTGAAATTGACATTTCTGTTATTTATCTAAGAATTCTCGGTATTTGTTACATATTCCCGGATTATTCTAAAAATTTACAGATCTTTGTACAAATTTACGGCAATTTTCTGAATCGCTAGTCAGCCTGTCAGTAAAAAGTATTGAATATTTTTTGTTGTGAAATTTTGACATTCAAGAAAGTTAATTTACCATCGTGACCAAAGTTTAAAAGATGTTCTCCTAAATCACAACCAAAGACACGTTCCTTTAAAATACCGGACTGTTTTAATCTTCTTCTAGAAGGACGATTAAGAATAAATGATCTAAAGAAAGCTATAAGTTTTCCATGTTTTCTTAGCACTGGTTTCACTGGTAATTTTGAGCGGACGGTTGTTGAAACTGCCAGATGACGAGGAACTTTGTCACCTATAACAGCAACACAGTCAGCGGGAAAGAAACCCACGGCGAATCCGTGTTTTCCTCGCCACCATGTACTCTCTCCTGGAGGCGGCATATCTATTACTGAGATCATATCCCCAACCTAAAATTATTCACATGATATTTAACAAATTCAGGCTTCGAGCCACGCCAAGAGATTAAAAAAAAACTATAAAATAAGTAATATAATATTTCATTTAATTTAAATAATGTAGTATTTACTTGAAATGAAATCTCATCCTGCGCTTGAGCTGCGTAAGGTCTAATCGCATAGGCGGCAGCAACAGCAGGGGTATTAATTGGACAGGAGTCAGATTCTGGAACGAGGATTCTCCTACCTCTATTGTCAAGTTGTAACCAATTTAAAACGGGACCGCAATTTAGGCCTTCGTGATTTAACTGCGAAAATCGAATCAAATATTCTGTCAGTATATCGCAGCTAGTTTTAGGCCGATTATCAGGAAGTTTAGGTAATGATGAAAATTTTCTATCGAATATACAACGATGCAAATGTTTATCGAACATAACGAAGTTTTCATAAGATCGTTGTAAAGTCCAGCAAGCATCGCCTGAAGTGACTCTGATTTCATAACTATCTGAGTCGTTTGATCCTTCGCTGAGAAAAACCTGAAGAAAATATTTTCAATTAGTATTACTTATTAATAAAAGAATTTTTTAAAACGTTTTTAAGAGTTTTGTAATTGTTAATTGCAATACAAATATCATAAAAACAAAAAAATAAACAGCAATGCGTATAAAATAAATTTCAGTGCGTAAACAGACTGTCTACAACTGTTTTGAAAAAAGATTCCCTGATATTTCCAGATTCTCTAGACATTTCAAAAATTAAAAAAAAATCTTTTGAATAAATGGAAATATAAAAATAATTGTAATATACTAATCAATTTTTTTCAATATTTAATTAATATTTCTGTACTGTCGCAATTTATCAATCCACCCATTTTTTTAAGGTTTGAAAAACATCTTTAAATGTACAAAGTATAATTATTAAAATTTTTCTTTTTTTAATTCCTCAAATTAGATAAAATTTAGACAAAAAAAGACTTGAGTAAAGTGATTTTGTCAATTTTTCATTTAAATATGTTCAAAAAAGTGAAATTTTTTATGTTTTACAAAAATTCAAATTACTCTTAAAACAACAGGCTTGGGTCCGTAAATAGTCTACTTCACTATAGAATTTACTTTTATAGTGAATCAGACTATTTACGGACACAAGCCTGTAAAACAATGACGATTTTTTTAAGGTTCCTATGCTCTTTTTAAAGAAAATTTTCTGAAGAATAAGATTATTGTATTAGCATTAAATTGCAATTTTGTTCTTAAAATATGCAAGGCTGAGTAGTTGGACTAAAAAGGATAGAAAAATTGTTCTTTATATCTTGATAACAAATACAGCTAGTATATAAAATATACCAACGTATATGAATACATATATGAATTGTCAACAACTTTCGAAAAAAAGTAATTTAATATATTTACTGAAACTTAAAAAATTATTTTTATGTCAAAATAATGTCATCGAAATTTTATAAATTTTTTTATCCAACTTTTAAGCTTTGCATATTCTATATATTCTATATTGCACTTCAATGCTTAAACAAAAGTCTTATTCCTCAGAAAATGTGCTTCAAAACAATCATAGGTTCTTGAAAAAACCGCCATTATTTCGAGAATAATTTTAATTTATGTCGAAGATAAAAAATTCCACCTTTTTGAATATATTTCAATGAAAAATTGACTAAATTACTTCACTCAGGTCTCATTTTCCTCAAAATGTCATCTACTTTGAGGAAATAAAGTCAGAAAATTTTTAATAATTATACTTGTACGTTTAAATATTTTTTTCATACCTTAAAAAATGGGTGGACTGACAAATCCCCAAAGTATCGTATTTTATTCAAGAAATACTAAAAATCTTATGAAAGAATTAATTTGCAACAAAACCAAAATAATGTTTAAAAATTGGAAAAATCTAGAAAAAGAATAAAAGATAAAGGAATCTAAAATAAATTAAATAATTGAATCGTCCCCCCACTGTTGGCAAAGAAAAAAACAATATAATTAAACAAAAAAATGATAGAATTGGAATTACTCAAGAATAAAATGACACAACAAAAGGAAGCATAAAAAGAAAACTCTCTCAAAAATGAGAAAAATAAAGAAGTTATGAAAAAATCTGATGCAAAAAGACAAAATAACCAATAAATTGTTTGAAAAATAAGAAATTATAAGATAAAATTAAAACATTCCGAGAAAGTGTCGAAATTTCTTAAAAATGGAAAAATTATGATATATCTACAAAGTTTATTAAAAGTTAAAAGAATTGTAGACAAATTATGAAAGAAAGAGAAAATTTACAAACAATAAATTTACATGCATAATACATTATTTTTTACTACTGAAAATTGAATTAATTAAAATTAAAAAGATTAAATACATTAATTACAATTTTTAAAAAACTGTCCTTAACATTTCCAGGTTCTTTAGAGTTTATATTATTTTTATATTTTAATAGAATATAATAATAAAAAATAATAATAAATTCTGAAAATGTTTTTAAAGAAAATTTAAAAAAATAATTTTTTTAAGGAGCTTCTCTACATTTACATAACCTAAAACTAGAAAGTTGTTTTTCAAGCGGAATAAAAATATTATTTAAATTAATTTTAACAAATTTTGACAAATTCGGTTCTACATTTTTTAGAAAAAATTAGATTGAGCTAAAATTTGTTGTCAAATAATAATTATTTGTCATTTTATGTGTTTTCTTTAAATCTAGTTAAAATATGTAATTTTCATCTAATTTTGACTAATAATAGTTTATTTTTCTCGTTAAAACATTCTCTACAATTTTATTGTTAGATTTTCTTAAATAATATTTTGTTTAAAAAATACGTAAAGAACAAGTTCCGAACGTTCAAACAAACGAGATTATTATTTTAACATTTTCCAAATTCAAATTTGACCGAAAATAATATTTTTAATACCAAAAAATTGATTTGGATATTTTAAGAATTAAATTCCTTTTTTATATTTTGGATTGCAATAGTTATTTTTGAACATATTTCCATTGGAAAAAAATTTCCTTTAAATGAACGTTCAGAACTTCAAGGACATTAAAGAACAAATTTCATTTGTTTAATAATTTTATTTTAAACAAAATATTATTTAAGAAAACCCAATAAATAAAATTGTAGAAAATATTTCAACAGGGAAAATGAGCTATTATTAGTTAAAATTGGATAAAAATGACAAATTTTAACTAAATTTAAAAAAAAAAACATAAAATATTAAATAATTATCATTTGACAACAAATTTTAGCTTAACTTAATTTTTTCTGGAAAATGTAGAACTGGATCTTTTAAAATTTGGTGAGATTAATTTTATTAATAGTTTTATTTGTTGAGAAAAGCCTTTTTTTAGTTTGAGGTTATGTCAATGGAGATAATCTCCTTAAACAAGTGAAAAGAATAGAAAAATTACTGAAAGATCTAAAAATAGAAAAATGATAATAAAATTACAAAATTAATGAAAAGGTCAAAGAATAATAAAAAAACCAATTAGATTTTGAACAAAACATAAGGAAGAGAAGACAAAGTACAAGATTTAATGTATTTTAGGCATCTTTCAAAATTAAAAAATAGAAAAATTTATAAAAGTTGATTATTAAGAAATTAAAAATTTATCAGCTACTGAAATATTATGCGGCCATCAAAAATAATATTTTGTTATGGTTTTTAAAAAAGTTGTGCAAAAGATTCCATGACATTTCCAGATTTTTAAGAGTATATTCTATTTCCCTGATAATTCCAGGTTCTTCTTCTAGACACCCTGGTAAAATAACCACTTTACCAGGGTGTCTACTAATTTCGTCCCACAAAATTCCCGGTTATTTCCCGGTTTTTCCCGGTTTTTGTTCCTATTTTTTCCGGTTTTTTCTCTTGTTAATTTAAAATTTATTTTAAGTATAAATAGACCTACAAATTGACACAAAAATTGAATATAACAGCTGATAATTGAAGAAAATAAAAGAAATTCAAAGAAAATAATTGAGAATTGAAGAATTAAATATTAAACTTTACAAAAAATAATAATTAAGAATTAAAAAAAACAATTAATAATGAAAAGAAGTAATTAATAATAGAAAGAAATAATTGAACAATGACAAAGATATTTGACAATTAGAAACAAAATTAAAAAAAATAAGTAAATATTAATCTACAATTGAACAATCATTGAAAAAATTGAACAATGGTTATTAAATTCAAAGAATGTAATATTGAAAATTACTCAACTAGATAGAAAATCCAAAAAAATAATTTAAATTTTAAGTTAATAATTCAAAATTGAAGAAATAAATTAAAAATTAAATAATCAAATTGAAATTAGAAAAACACAAAATTATTGAACATTAAAAAAAATGGAAAATTGAGAAATAAAAATGAAATTCGAATAGAATAATTGAGAATTAAAGAAAATTACTGAACAATTGGATTGAAAAAAGAAGAAAATAATTTATAATTAAAAAAAAATGGAAAATGACAGGAATTATTTAATATTGAAGAAAACATTGAAAATTGAAGAATAGAATTGTTATTTGAAGAAATTAATTAAGAATTGAAAAAAATAATTGACTAATTGAACAATTAAATTGAAAATAGAAGAAAATTATTGAAAATTGAAGGAGGTTTTGAAATATGAAATAAATAACTGATAATTGAAAAAAAAAATAATTGAAAAAAGTCGAGGTTACTGAATATTGAAACAAACAATTGAAAATTGAACAAAATAATTAAAAATTAAAGAAAATAATTAAAAATTGAAGAAAGTACTTAAAAATTAAATACAATATTTGGAAACAGCAGAAAAATTTAGAAATCGACGGAAATAATGGCGATTTGATGAAAATAATTTAAAAATTCTCAATTTAAATAAAAATTGAAAGAAAAACATAAGTTAAAAAAGCTGAGAATTGTTAAATATTGAAGAAAATTGAGAAGAAATTGAAAATTGAAAGAAATATGAAAAAATAATTGAAAGATAAAGAAAATAATTGAAATTTAAGAAAAAAAATTGGAATTTGAAGAAAATAATTAAAAATTGTAGAAAATAATTTGAAATTGAAGAAAATGCGATTTTATGAAAATTGTTGAATAATAACTGACGAATTGAATTTAAGTTTCAAAAACATAATTGAGAATTGAAAAAAAATATTGAAAAAAACCGAGAATTATTGATTATAGAAGAAAATAATTGAAAAATGGATGAGTTATTGAGATGTGAAATAAATAAATGATAATTGAAAAAAATAGTTGAAAAAAGTCGAGAATTATTGAATATTAAATTAAATAATCAAAAATTGAAGGAAATAGTTGAGATCTGAAGAAAATAATTAAAAATTGAAGAAAATAATTAAAAATTGAATCAAATAATTGGCAATTCAAAAAAAATAATTTATAGTTGAAGAAAATAATTAAAAATTGATTAAAATAATTGAAAATCGTAGAAAATATTTCAGAATTAAATAAATTATTTATAACTTAATGAAAATAATTGAAAATTGAAGAAAATAATTGAGAAATGAAGAAATAATTTTAAATTAATGAAAATAATTTAAAATGGAAGAAAATAATTGAGAATTGTAGAAAATAATTGGAAATTGAAGAAAATAATTTAAAATTGAAAAGAATTTATTATCCCAGAAAACAAATTCCTGGTTTGACGGAAAATTCCCGGTTTTTCCCGGTCATTTTAAATTCCCGGTTAGTAGACACCCTGGTAATTTACGCACTGTTATAAAAAGAGGCATTTTACGTAAGGTTTCCCGTGCGTAAAATTCAACTTTAGAGGTTCGGGTTGCAAAAAATCTTTTTAAACATTTCGTAAAATCTTTTCCTGTATAAGAATCGTAAATGTACCTCCAAAGAACCCAACTCCACGTGTTCATAATGAAAATGAGCACACTCGTCCAACTTGGGAAATCTGGCAATGCTACCCATGTTGCTCCCAGAACTAACTGGTGTATTAAAATCGTCTGTCCGATTGCACCCCAACATCTGAAAAACAAAATAAAGCAATTAGTTTGAACAATTGATGTATGCGCTAGCTTATAGATTGCGTGATGAAAAGTTCCTAACAAGTGAGTCAGTGAAAATTTAAATGAATGTTAATTTTGTGGCATTGGATTAATTATTATTAATTTCATCTTCAATCACGAACCAAACTTAAAGCGAGTCTACGATGGCAATTGGAAATACACAGGGGAACAATGAGTCATAGTGCGTGAAGAGTTTAACTAACTAGCAACAAAGTTTGTTCGTGAATACAAATTATTTTTCGAGATCTTTCAATAGATTACTGTTTTTAAAAGCAAGAATTTACTTCCATGTTTGAAATCAATTGAATTTTTTTTTTATTATCATTTAATATCAAGTATTTAAAATAATACATTTCGATGATAATTAGTTCTTTACACCACTTTGCAAGTATCATTTGAAAAAGCTTTTTACAACCAACATAGTATCGAATGAATGGAATCACTGTCTTTAAACCCAAAGAGAACGAGTTACCATTATTCATTAACTCAATGTAGGTTGCTATTTGCAAAGACCAATACCTTTTATGTTAAATGAATGAAACTTCTGTTAGGTCAATTCTCACTTTGATTGAACAATTTTTAAGCGACACTAAGTAAATAAAAATCTACATTTTATTACAATAGAGATATATTTTTTCCAACTAATGCTTTGAAAATGTGGTTTTCGAAGTTGGTAAAATTGTCCGAAAGTAACCTTTTTCTAAATCCATTTTGCGCGTGCGAAAAATAGTTTTAACACCGTTATTGGTTAAAATATTTAACCAAATGGAATAAAAATTAGGTCATAAGTACTTTTAGATCATTTTTTCGAGTACTATTCGAGTAATTTTCAAGATAAATAAAACTGAATATGTTAAACTTAACTTTACTTTTCGGTAAAATTAAAAAACCTGTCAAAAACATCAAACATTAAAAAAACATTACATTTTCATTTTTTAAAAATTAAACTTTCCTTAATTTTTCCGAGAATTTCAAGTCTCCCATGTATTGTCGACACCCAAATTTTTCATTTACAAAAAGGAAAAAAATTACTTTTACTAAAATTTTTAAAAAGTGTTATATTTGTACTTTTAACAAATTTTCTAAATAAACTTTTGTAATTATAATAATTAAAGTTGGTGGAAAAAACGGAAAATTGAGAAATATTTCTTTCATCAGCTAAGAATTACAATAACTGAGATAAATTTTTATCACCTTGGTATCATAAAGAAAGAAGCAAACAAGAAAATTGGATTTATAAAAAAAACGAAATAAGTTTATGGACTTGGAGATTTGAATGGTTTATTTTATAATCATGATTTGTTAGGCGTAATAGTCCAATTGAGTAGGAGATAAATTTATCTAGTACGAAATATACATAACAAGCTATATAACTATGTCTGATAGGTTTCATTAAAGCATTTGATATAATTTGTCGCGCTTTCGATTCGTTTATTCTGGCGAATAAGATGAAATAATAGAAAGAGATAAAAATAAACCTAACTATTCTTCTCTTGGTTAAAGCCAAGAGCGGGCATTTCCTTTTTAACGTTCAAACGGAAAGACAAAGTAGACATTCAATTATAAGAGCATTATTATATCAATTATTTCATTTCCCTGGCAACTATTTTTCTACTCGAAAATTTTACCAAGAAAACAACTATCCTAGTTCACAATTTTCTACCAAAATTATTTTTGAACATTTTTAAAACCAGAGCTGATGAATAAAACAACATTGGCTTTTTAAAAAATCGTTCAATTACATCTCAATGTCCTTTATATTTCAAGCGGAAAATTTTTTAAAACTTATTTAACAAATAAATTTTTCTCAAGCAAGAAAATCTTTCTAAAGTGATTTATAACTTGATACTGAATAATTTATGGGTTCCGGAGTAAAATTTCGCATACTGAAAATCCGAGATGGCAAATGAAGTAAAATAACAGGAGAGGGATTAAGGGCAGGAAAGAGTCAAGTAAACTTCTGAAAATAGAAATCAAGCACTTGAAAAAAATTACAAATAACTGGACCGTGATTTACAAAGAGATATTTATTTACCTTACATTAATTAAATTCTCGCTACTCATTTAGATCCAAGAAGAGCAACTAGAAATCCGTTATTATTGAACCATATCAAAAGCGGGAAGAATTTTTGTTAAAGAAAATTTATATAACACGTGTGAAGTTCATTCACCCTATTAACTAACGGTTTGCTTATATCGCGGAATTAAACTGAGAAAAGATACAGTTTACAATTGGAAAATTAATATTAGTGAGTTCTTCATTCTGCAATCAGAAACGAAAGCAACGTGGAAACTGTACTATTTAAACCAAGCTGATTATAAAAATGTATCCTCTCCTTTTGCTTAAGAGATCAAATCAATTTCTGAAAATTATCAAGCTTCATGTTTTGAGAAAATTTTCAAAATAAAATTTAGTTAAAAACTTTATTTGCAATCAATATATGATATGAATTGTATAATGTATTGGTTTATTCAAAATATTGTAACATTTAAATGTAAATGTTAGGAATTATATTAGGATTATTTTAGAATTATGTTTCTATAAAAATAATGTTTGAAATAAATGTTATTCGATAAAAATTGCGATTGTTTTTGACAAAAAAACATAAAACGTTGAATAATCAATATTTGTCAAAATATTTTAATCCAAAATAATTTCCTTTGAAAATTATGTAAGATGATTTTCAAAAATTTTTTTAAGTCAATTTTTAGTACCTATATTCTTTTGCTGTTTAAAAGCAATTTTTAATTTGAATTTATGTCGAGAATTTAAAGATCCTTAAGCGTCGTTTTCATTTTATGTGGCACCATATAAAAAAAGGGACCTAAGAAGCAAAAAATGTTAGGTTATATTTGTGATTTTGGGAATAAAATTACACAAAGTGGATCAATACTCAATGCAAACTATTCTTAGATCCCTTTCTTTATATGGCGTCACATATTTTTAGCAAGTTTACATTTTTTAATTGCTTTGCAATATTGTTTCCTATTTTTCTTCTATAAATTAATTTGTTTCTTTAATTTTTCCGGTAATTAACAGAAAGTGAACATCAACTGATGGTAGAAAAGGAAACCACTGAAATATCCCTCTTCGTTTTATTTTATTTATGTACTACATTTCATTCAAATTTAATTAACTATAATTTGTACTTCTTTGATTTAAAAAATTATTTTATTTTATATTACTAGACTCCCTGAAGAGGAAATCATTTCGATTTCGAAACGTCGGAAAAAATTTTTAATCATTAAACTACATTGTCCGAATGACTTCTTTTTTGTTTATCTTTTTTTATCCTTCTATCAAAAAACAAATTTAATTAATTTGATAAAAAAAAACTTCGAAGGTTTTAACCACAACGTATATAAAATGATACGATTGATGCTTTTATAATGATATTTAATATTTGCACTTTATTTCAACACGTTTTATATCAGTTTTCATAATGTTATGTTTCAATCGTTTATTATTTATTCCTTAAAAAATATTTATTTTTATTGTTATTAAATCATATTTGATTCGATTCGGTTCATTCCTGATTCAATATGAGATCTTAAAATTTTGATTCACACATCTCTATATTCTATAATGATTTTAATTAAGGAGGATGGTGACCTTAATAAAATCTCAAAGAACTAAATGTTTAAAGCAAACAAAAATTCACCCCCACGTCAATTTTTAATTTTGTACATAATTTAAAATTATTTCGTTTATTTTTTAATATCGTTTTTAAAAAAAAATCTCTATTATTTGAGTTATTAAAGAATACAAGCATAAAATTGAAATTTTCGAAATGTTTTTACATATTCACGGTTTTTTTTAAACCACACTTTTAGATCTGCACCACTGTTAAAAATCTCTCACCGTTTCAAAAATTAAACACAACACGCATGCGCGTAGTTGATGTCTCACATGCGCAAAGTTGATTTTATCATTGTGACAGAAACTCGGAAATTATTTTCCTTATCTCCAGACAATTGGAATTGTTTTGTGTATTTGTGTAGAAAGCAGTCTTTGTTAAATATTTTGTATCAAAATTTAACATTTTACATTGTTGATTTAACTCATCCTTTAAATGTCATTCGATTCTTGAACATATAACCTCAAATTTCTTAATAATAACACTGTAATTTACGTTTATTTTGTTGTTGTTGTAAATATAATTTTCTAATTGAAAATTCATTTTAATTGCCAAAAGGTAAAGTACAATAATAGTTGAATAAAATTTACGCATTAAATCATCACGATTATATTTTACTTATGCCAAGCAGTCGATAAACAATAAAGCAACACAAATTCTTTTATTAAAACACAGATTTTAAGTGAACCGTTTGGGACATACGATTTGTATTAAATTTAAAACAACATTTTTAACAATGTAGAAATAACGTTTATTTAAATGTTCAGAACTTCAACTACATTCAGTTAAAATCACTAATGTGTAAAATTAGAGGTTAATTTGTGTCAATTCATCAACACAAAATATTTGTAAAAATAACAAAAAATTTATGTACAAATTTAGAATATTTGTCTTGTGTTGAATTAATACCAAGTTTTGAGTGGATCGTTTGGGACATGTGAAACATGTTAAATTTTACACAAAATTTTCAGCTGAGCATGTGGAAAATTTTGTTCCAAACGTGACAACGTAGCACCAAAAGTTGCCTCAACTTTGCCAACCTTTTCTCAAGTTTATAAACTTGGAGCAAACTTTCTGAAAGTTGACAACACTTGAGAAAAGGTTGGCAAAGTTGAGACAAGTTTATATGATGTAGGGGAAACGTTTCATAAATTTCAGAATATTTTTAAGTCATTCAGATTGGTTACACCGTCTATACCTTAAGATACGTAACTTTCGAAAAAGCACCTTATGATAAGCTAGCTTATGTTACTGCGTCTGCGCAGAAGTTCGTCGTCATGACAACTAACTTTTGCGCAGACACCAACATAAGGAAAGAGCGTATCCGCAAGGTGCTTTTTTGATATTTTCATATCATAAAGTAGACAGTGTAACCAGCCTCATTAGCAGTCAATAACATTTTTATTATTTTTAACATTTTTTTCTGCTTCAATTCCCGATTGGCATAGGGGAAAATGACTCTTTTACCAATGAATTAAAAATATTCTAATAGAATATAATATTTAATATTACAACTAAAATCCCCAAATTCTAATAAATATTCTAATTCTTCTTGACGAAACATGTGTTATAAATGAAGGAAATCCTTAAATTCCAAAGAAGAAAAAGCAAGCTTGTAACATTTATCTTGGAAAGATCCAAATGTAACAATAAACTATAAGAGTATTTGAAATTATTTCTTAGAAATATCAAAGTATATCGAGTATCCGATTCGCGTCGACTATCAATTATTTATCAATATCGGCTAAAGAAAAAAGAAAAATGAGGTGCTTCCTTTAAATAACAAGGTAAACCATAACGGTGCCGTCTGTTGCCATTTGCTTTCGTCGTTGATGATCAGCACCAGCAACTTTGAGAACACACATGTATCTTTTTAACTACCCGCTCGACATTCATTGGTAATACATAGAACAGGTTATGAGGTGTTGTGTTTCACAAGAACACACTGGTTAGACTTTAGACTCTTCAGAACCATGTCTCATAACTGGAAAAGTCATTGCGGTTGGTTACTTGCAATCGAATGTTGTTCACTTGGCTACCACTATTACACGACAAGGAAATCGTGCTATATATCTAACACAATTTAATCTAGAAAATCTAGTTTATATATCGGCTCAGAAGTCTCTTGGGAAACACCAATTTTCAAGGTTGTCGGAAAAATCTATTATCTCAAACATGACATTCATTTCGTAAAATGTGTTTCGTTACTATTGTTGGTTTTAACAGTCAAGCAGATTTTATAATTTCTAGAGCGCCAAGAGCTATAAAATCTATGATAAGTAAATTTTATGACATGATAAAACGTCTCTCCGTTGGTCATTTGAAATCTCGTTTGAAAGACTTTAATAGTAAGAGCGATCATCTTACTCGAGATTTAAATACTTTTCTTTTGTGTTTTTTGAACAATCTTTTTAGATGCATACTGAAAGTGAAAAAAAATTATATTGTATATTATCAAAGTATCCTTGACGTTAAAAGTATTTTTCAAAGAACCAGTGCAAATCTTCGTCTCTGTTTTCTCATACATTGCGTCTGCCACGACTGATATGCAGATTATAATTTATCTTAATCTTCACCGCCCACAAATGTATACAAATAATTAGAGATTATCGTTTTATTTTCATTATTGTATCAGAAACCCAATGACCTTTATGTTTAACATTCTTTAAAAGAATAAGATAAAGCTCTTTCCTTGACATTACCCAATTTCAATTTTCTATGATTCATGAATGACTGCATGACTTTAAATAACAATTAAAAAGACGTTTTATTCAACAAAGATTCTTTCTAAACAAGATTAATTTCAATGTAAAGTAAAATAAGAAAGGAATAATAACATCATACTCCATGCACACAGTATTTTTTCTTATCTGTTGTGATAATTTAAAAAACCCAGTTTTATAAAGCAACATTTTTCAAAATTCCTAATAAAAAGCTGCAGCAATAAAAATTTGTAAAGTCGATTGAAAAGCAAAGAATGCGAAGCAATTGGAAAGGGACGAAGAAGGTTGTATATGTACCTCGAAAGGACCGGAACAGCTGCTACAACCGCCGAAAACTCGCCTCATCTCCCCATAGGAGATGGGTCTCTATTAAAGCGCACAATGATTTTGAAATTATTTTCAAGATGTTTAGGGAATAGATTGTGTCCTGACGATAAAATGACAAAAATGGAGACATTTCAAGTTAGCTGGGAGTCCATTCCCACTTTATTACACGTTCTGGGATCTTCTACTAAAACTAGGTCAGCCGATCAGGACTTCGGGAACCGGGACTCGGGATACGCCAACGCGCGGTCGCATTGCTCCCTTATGCCCCAGGACGCATGTATATCACGTGTCTATAATATAGGGTGACGCAGAAATGGGAACACTTCCTATAAGCACCTCTCAATTTTCTATCTGAGAAGGTCATCCGGGAATATGACTTCTTTAAAAATAACATTAAAATTCAGATATGAAAGTGTCCTTGCTTTTTATGGCCAAATGTATAATGAATATATAAAAAATATATAAAAATAAAAAAAAGTATCATAAAATTAATTCCCAACATTAATATTTGTCAACAACAAAACACGCACGAAATAAAATATTTCATTTCTAACGAGAAACGTAAACTTAGGGTAGTTCGGGAACTGGGTCACTTCCTGTACACGCCCTTAATATTTCAAGGCCATGGGAAAATTAAACCCTCCACAAAGAAAATCCATATCTTGAGAAGAAGAATGCTTTTATCAACATGATACATAATGATGACAATAGAAAGACTAAAAAAACAAGTTTATCTTAGCTTAAACATTATTCTAGTCATTATTAATTGTATTCTTCGAAGGTTAAAAAAAATAAATCTCTTTGTAAAATGTGAGTAAATATTTTAAAACATGTAAATATACAAAAGACATATTATAGTCGACCAATGAATCTAAAGTTTGCGAAAACTTTTCAAACGTTATAACTTCTAAATTATATTGTATTTTTAACACTTTTGGCATAAAGTTAAGACGCTTTTTTACTTCATTACTTCGAAATATTTTAACTTTTTCTTTCTAAATGAAAATGAACATCTTGCCGACTACTGATACAGGCTTAATTTTCTAGTACTTACCCTATTAAAAAATAAGTACTTTGGGTGTATTTGCAGGACCGGAATCAGTAAAAGTACTTAAAAATACGGACTTTACGGAACAAAAATTAAAAACGGATCAATTACGGATAAAAATTTTATATTCTGAAACCTCGTCTGAAACACTATTTTCAGTCGGATACAAAAAAAAATACAGCAGAAAAATAAACAGGAATTGCATTTTTTATAATGCAAATAATTTATTTTCTTGGAAAACAGAGAACACTTTATTAATAGTATAGGTAGATATAAAAATATCACACTGCAAAAACTGCCGTCTTCTAAATGTCTTATTTTAAGACATTTTGGTGTCTCTTTTGTATCTAAGACTAAAAATATCTCATTTTAAGATCTTTATTCCATCTTAGATACAATAAAGACACCAAAATTTCTTAAAATAAGACACTTTCGAGACACTTATTTATTTATTTATTTTTTAACTTATTTTTTTACTCATCACTAGCTAAACCCAATAAATAATAAATCATCTTTTTTTCTTAAATACGCTTTACTATAAATTGATTTCCACTTCATTTTATTATTATTTAGTCTTTAGGTCTAGAGAAATATTATTGATATTTGTAAATCTAATTGTTCAAATATTTAATTAATAATTGAAGTTTTTTTTTACTTATTCAGTGTTATAAATGGAAATCTAAATAAATAAATTCATCAAATAATTCTAGATTATTTAAAATCAACATTTTTATAAAGGTAGAATTTACGGACTTTTCGTATTTCTCTAAACAAATTACGAACTTTACGGACCTTTATTTTTTTAAAAAAAAAACGGACTTTTAAGGAATTTACGGATCTAGTTCGAGCCCTCTATTTGAGAGCCAATTGACCCTACTGATTTTGAATAGCATAAAACTTGGTTTTTTAACTGATTTAAAATTAATATAAAATATTAAATCAATTTTGAATCAATTTGAAAACAAGGTGAAAAATATTATGTATACTCTCTAAATCTGAATTAGTTAAAAATAACTAATAATTAGTAAAATCGTGCCTGAGTTTTTATTTCAGCAATTAGTTAAAAATAATTAATTATTAGTTAAAAAACTGACTAATTTTTAGTAAAAACATAACTAAAAAATAGTTAAAATTCGACTAATTTAATTAGTAAACAGAATTTTACTAAAATATTAGTCATTTTGACATAACCTAAAAATGAATTAGACTAATAATTAGTTATTTTTTACTAAATGATTAGTAGATATATAACAATTTGAATTAGTGACTGAGTTTTTGTTTTCAAATTAGTTATTTTTAACTAATTTAGATTTAGAGAGATAGATCAAGAAAATAAATCTAATCTAATCAGGGTTGTTATTGATTTAAATCATGATTTAAATCGTGATTTAAATCATTGGGACATTTGCATTAAAATCATTATTTAAATAAAAAAAAACTTTACAATTCTCCGGATGTCTAATACTGCATGTAAAAAATCGCAAACCATAAAAAAAAACACAAATTTGTGGATAAATCTTAAAAATGTTAATTTTAATATTTTAATCTTTATAAAATTTAAAAAATTGGGTTATTAGAGATGATCAAAACACCTACGATTTACAAATTTTTGTCATGAAGATAGCAAAAAATAGTATTACATTTTTATATCTTTAAGTCATTATAATTTAAATAAATTTCAAATGTCAAATAACTCATATTTTTTAATTTGTTCAAACTTTTAAATTTCAATCAATTCAAATTTAAGTGGATATTAATTAATGCAAAATAATTAAATAATATTAAATATTTTTCATATTCACAATAGTCCTTTTTTTTAATTCTTACAAGATCTCTAAAAAATTTCACTTTTTCAAAACTGTTTAATTTTTATCTTATAATTTTTACAAAATTTTAAGATTTTTTCTTTTATTTTTTATATTTTCATTTTTAATTTATTTTAGGATTTTTTTAAAATGGAATTTCACTTTTTCAAAACTGTTTAATTTTTATTTTATAATTTCTTATTTTTACAAAATTTAAAAATTTTTGCTTCTTTTGTTTTTGATATTTTTATTTTAGGAGACTTTTTGCAAACTTATACTTATTCTTTCATAAAATTGTTAAATTTTCTTTTTTTTTTTCTAAATTTTTTGTTTAACTTGCTTTATGAGTAATATTATAAACTTGTTTTTAGTTAATTTTGCGTAAACTTTTTAATTTTAAAAGATTTTAAATTTTCTTTTATGAGCCTGTATCATTTTGACACAAAACTTATTTTGAAGATTGTTATATCGTACAGAATGAAAATGTTATTTTGTTCAACTGCTAAATGATATTTGGTACAATTTTAAAAAATGAATTTGTTATTTTGTGCAATTGTTTAAAAAAGGTAAAAAATTTGGGAGTACAATAAATCATTTTTTAATATTTGTACAAAATAATAAATTCATTTTTCAAAATTGTACAAAATAACATTTCCATTCTGTACACTGTACAGTATAACAATCTTCAAATTAAGTCATGTGTCAAAATGATACTGGCTCTCTTTTATGAACTTTTTATTTATCTTTATATATACATTTTTTTATTTTCTCTTTATTAATTTTAATTTTTCTTTTTTTAGATTTTAACCAAATTTTATTATTTTTGGTATTTTTTACAGTTTTTACAGTTTGTTAGATTAATGAAAAAAACATTTCCCTAGTTTCTTCATATTTTTTTAATTTTCTTGATTTTTCACTACTTTTTTTAGAATTTCTTTCCGTTTTAATTAATTCTTTAATTTTTGTCATCATTTTTCCATTTCTTAGAAACATTTTTCCTTCTTTTAAATTATTTAATTATTATCTTATAATTACGAATTTTTGAGAACATTTATTCATGCTTTTATCTACTACATTTCTTAAACTACTCAATTTTCTACTATTTTGAAGACTTTTATTCTTTTATTTTGCAATATATAAATTTAATCTTGTACTAATTATTCTCATTTTTAATGCGTTCTTCTATATTTCATAAAATTTCTTTTCTTTTACAATTGTTTTAAATTTTCTAAAATTTTATTCACTCTTTTTTTCTTTAATTTGTAAAATAATTCTTTAATTTTTCTAATTTTAAACTTTTGTTCTTTTTACACTGTAAAAAGAAACATCTTAAAATGCATTGTAGTCACTTTTAAGACGTTTAAAGTATTTTATATTTCAGTTTCCATCTTAAAAAACTAATGCATTTTAAGATACTTTTGCTAACTTTTTGGAAACATCTTAAAAGTGACTACAAATGTATCTTAAATTAAGATGCTTACTTTTTGCAGTGTAGTATTATATTTTAACGTTTTTTCCATTATATTCTTCTCTCAATTTTTTTAATAATGTCCATGACATTTTTTATTTAAAAGAATTTTCTCTTTTTTTTTAATAGACTGTTTTCTTATTTTCTTATGTTCTTGGTTTTTTTTATATTTTATTATTCTTTCGCTGCTTTTACTTATATTTCTTAATTTTGCGATCATATGAATTTGAAGATATACTTTTTTGAAATTTTCTCATTTATTCGACATAATTTATTTGATTTTGATTAAATGTTCTATTCTTCACTATTTCCTATTAAATGTTCTCAGTTTAAAAAATAAACTACTTACAAATAAACGTTTGGAGATTTTATATTTCGATTATATTAAAAAAAAATAAATTTTTGATTTAAATAAAAAAAAATCATGACTTTTATCAGCCCTAAATCTAACAGAAGATAAACTCGCGAAATAGGTGACAAAACTTTAAAATGTGAGAAAGGTTGAAAAAGCTATGATTCCTGTAATATTGACTTTTCTATATGTATGCAGCGAAACGACTCCAAATACATTATAAATTAAAACGTTCTATATTCAAAAATAAATCATTTCAATCAAATCGATTCGAATGAAACTTAAGAAAATTATAAAATACGTATCATGTTTCACACTTCTTGAATAAATCAAAATAAATTAAATATAACCTTTCTTACAAGGATAAAAACGTTTTCGAAAAAGAAAAGTAATTTAGACTAATCACGAACAGTCAATGGTTACGTTTCTTTATTAGGTGGAGGAGGGGGTGGGGTTTTTAAAAGACGAAAAATAGGTAAAGTATTTTCTGGACGACCCCACCTTGCCGTAAAAGGATTAATCGATTGAAACCATACATTTTTAACAAGCACGTAAGGTTAAAGGAAAATGTAGAGTGCAATGACCACTCACCGGAGTAAAAGATTTTTAAATTAAAAAAAAGTAGAGTATAAAAATGTAAAAAGATGTAAAAATATAATTTAAAGTATTAAAAGCTTTTTTAAATGACTATATCACATTTGTCTCAGTAGTAACTTGAAAAATTCGATTTATGATTTTAACACAGACAAGTTTGAAACGTGCAACTGAACGAAAACATTAATATTCCTTTCTTTCGGCTCTAGACTGGATGGAGTAGAATTTATGATTATTCAGCGGAAAGTAGTAATTAATCGCTGGAATCGCAGATATCATTTCCACATTACCACTCCGAAAGTAAGCTTTCGTTAAGATTAGAAAGCCGATGGGCAAGAAAAAAAATTTACCTTTCACTCAAAACGACGGATGTCTCTAAGAAACACCTTCGTCATGACTGACGATAGTGCATACACATCGTTTATGAAACTGTGACGAATAAAAAAAGCATTTTCAAGTGCCGCTTAATAGTGCACCTGCTCGACACATCAAAAGGCACTGAACTCTATCTCGTTTTCTGTGCTTCAATATTTCATAAGTAGCGACCTGTTCTCGTAACATCTGACCTGCCCTACACTAAATTTCACAAGAATGATGCTGATGCTGACTAAAAATTTCTTTAGATTAACGAACCTGCACAAGCAAAAAAAATAGAGCAACACGATTCTATCTAATAAATTTATAATATCACTGACTAATAATAACTAATCTAAATATTAAAAACATTAAAAATGGCAAGTATACAACTTTATGTAATTAATTTTATGTATAACTATAATATCGCTTGCTCATATGAGAAATATTTTATTTTATGTACAACTTTATGAATATCTTTATATGTGTAACTACTTTATGAACTAGTATGTTTATGTAATAAACAACAAGACGAGGTTTAATGTACTTTAGATGCAATAAAGTTTCTCATTGATCACTCAGGTAAATCTTGAGAGTTATTATCTCCATAGTTCTTTCTGGACTTTCATCAGTGAAAGTATAAAAGATTCAAGTGGAAGCTCTCAAAAGTAGTCGATATAAAATTGAAGAAGGTCCAGAATTGAATACATTTGTATTGAAATGTCGTCGACAAGGATAACGTCAGTCCCAAGCCCAAGCCATCTTCGGCGTCTCATTAAACTTCGAGGTCAACTTCTGCCGATTTTTATTATTCCATGCACTAGGGTCAGTTCAAATCAATTATGGAAAAGTTAATACACCCTTCCAAGAATCAACTTGTCTGTTGATAAAATAATAATCTAAAAAATGCACACTTTGATTTAAAAGAGCACTTCATTTGTAATCAGTTATCAGATAATTCTTAATGAACTAGCAAAATATAACGCTCGCAAGCGCGCTATTAGTTTTTCATACATTTTAGAAATTAAACTATAATAATAAATAAAACAAACTGCCAGTGGACTTGCAGATTAAAAATAGTGAAAAAAAGATTTTTTAATTTTAAAAAGTGAGTAAATAATGAGTTTTTAAGTGAAAAAAGTGAGTAAATAGTAAGCTTTTTTTTAAAAAAAGTGATTAAATAGTAAGTTTTTAAATAAAAAAAAGTGAATAAGCAATAAAGCGTTTGATATTATACTGATATTAAATTGGGGGGCGCCAGCAGGAAAAGCCATTCAAATTTGAAAAAAACCATTCGAAAATCGCAAAAATAATTGAAATATGTAGAAAAAATTAAATAATGACAAAAATAATTCAATTTGAAAAAAAAGTTGTAAATGACAAAACTAATTGAAAAATTGATTAAAAATCAAAAAATGATGACAAACATTGAAATGAAATAATTGGAATTTGAAGTAAATAATTGAAAAGTTTCAAAAATAATTGAAGTTACAAAAAAATAATTTAAGAATGACAAAAATAATTAAAATTTGAAACAAAAGTTTGAGACTGGTGTAAAAAATTTAAATTTTCGCACAAGAATTGAGATATTGAAGAAATAAGTAAAATGTTAAAAAACTAATTGAATAATGACATAGATAATTATAAAAGCTGGTGTAAAAATTACACTTTTTAGAAAATAGTTGAAAAATTGAACAAAACAATAGAATTTTCAAGAAAATAATTGAAATTTGAAAAAAATAATTTAAAAATATCAAAAAAATGTATATAGTGTAGAAAATAGTTGAATAATGACAAAAATAACTGAAATTTAGAAAAAAATTAATAAAAAATGAGAAACATATTCAAAAATGAAGTAAAAAATAAAAAAATTAATACATTATTTGAAAAATTGTATAACATAATTGAAAAATTAACGATATAATTAAAATGTGAAGAAACTAATTGAACAATGACATAAATAATTGAAAACTGCTGTCCAAAAGTTAATAAATTCATGACAATAATAAAAAGATAAAAGAAAATAATTCCAAAATGTCAAAAATATTTAAATATTGACAAAAATAGTTGTAACTTGAAAAAATAATTGAGAAATGACAAAAATAATTGATAATTTTAATAAAATAAAAAATTTGAAGAAAATGTTTGAAAACTTGACAAAACAAATGAAATATTGAAATAAATAATTCAAAACTGGTGTAAAAATTAAAAAATTATAGACAATAATTGTAAAGTTAAAAAAAAAAGAATTTATAAGTTTAAGTAAAATAATTGAAAGTTAAAGAAATTAATTGAAAAACAATGTACAAATTTAATAAGCTCATGACAATAATAAAAATTGTAAAGAAAGTAATTGAAATTTGTAGAAAATAATTGAAAACTAATATAATGAATTTAAAAAATTCATGACAATAAAAAACATTGAATTTATTTGTTTATTTATTTATTTACGGGCAAAAGCCCATTACAATATAAAATTTTAAAATTTATTTCAAGTAACAATAAAATTAAAATTTGATATAACAATAATAATTACTATATTAAATATTAATAGGTCGCATTCAATAATCTGAAAAAAATAAATTTGTAGAAAATAATTCTACAAATTGCAAAAATAATAGAACTATGAAGAAAATAATCGTAAAATGACAAAAATACTTATAATTACAAAAGTAATTGAAATTTGAAGAAAATTATTCAAAATTAACAAAAGTAGAATAGAAACAGGTGTTGAAAATTTAAATATTCCTGGCAATAATTTGAAGACTGAAGAGAGTAACTGACATTTGACAAAATTAAATTCAGAATCGCAACCTTTCCGGAAGTTTTCAAACTTGCAGCAAACTTGATTAAAGTTTCGGAACTTCAGAAATGGTTAAAAAAGTTACAGAATAATTTTTTGATAAAGTTTTTTTTTCTGATAAATATATTATTTTTTTCTGATAAAGTGAATCAAAATTAATGAAAAAAAGCAGGGACTAACTTCACTTTGGATTTTAAAACGTGGACAGAAAAAGATGAAAAATTTAAAAACTAACCAACTTCACTTCAAGTTTTAAAACGTGGACAAAAAAAATGAATAAATATAATAGTAACTAACTTCAGGAGTTTACGGATATTATTATTATTCAATAATTCAATAATAATTGTTATTATTTTCAGTGCGAGTCCATGACATTTGGACACTGATTCGGGGTACGTTAAAAGATTGAAATAAAACTTTGTATTTTTGTTTTTAATAATAGAAGTTTCGAAAATGCGAATTTTTAAGTAAAGACAACCATTAATTTAAACAATAGAAAATTTGTTTACATTTTTTCAAATTGCCATATCTTTTAAACCGTTAAAGATAGACGAGTTGTATTATTATAAAAATGTTAAAATGTTTCGACTACTAATAATATAAAGGTGTTAAAAAAGTTTCTCAACAAGACGCTTTAATTTGAGTTTTCGACCCTAATTTCGGTCACCTTCAGATTAAAAAACATGGAAAATAGTCCACATTGAGGTTAAGAAAATTTAAAAAGATGAGATAATTTGCTTAACCTAAATGTCGACTATTTTTCATGTTTTTTATTCTGAAGAGGACCAAAATTAGCGTCGAAATCTCATGAACTCGCACTTTAGATAAATATATTAAAAAACTAGAAAAAACTACTACACATACTGCAGAATTGTATGTTTAGATCACCAGATAAACAGGGATTGTAACACAAATAAAATGTAATGCTTCAAAGAATGGAATTTCCGCATATAAAGAGTTATAAATTATGAAATATTTCTGTTTTATGATTCTTATTTATTAATTGAAATGTCGGAAGAAAAAACAACTTCTAATGAAACTAAATTGAAAGTGAGAAAAACTAGCTGAAAGTCAACTTTATAAAGTTGATAATTACTCAGATGTTTAACTTTTCATATAAGACAGAACTAATAGAGCATAAATATTGAGAACGCAATTAGATAAATTCTAGAGAATGAAGTAAATGAGTGATGATGCGAGTAATTCCACTACTTAAAAAGGTTCAAGAGGATAATATGCGAGTATCGTACATGCTTCAAAAAGTGGAATGTGAATGCAGTAAGATTGTGAGAATATATAAAATTAACGCAGCTCGAATCTTTTATACAAAATTTTCTTGCCAACGTAGAAAAATAACGAGACGTAGCCCACGCGACCGGCCTTGGAATTATCGAAGCTGCGTTCCACTGAGTTGAAATTCCTGTTGGATAATATTTACATTAAAATATTTCTCTCAACAATGTAAAACAGGGGACCATTTTTGGTAATCCTTCAAGAATAAAATTGTCTAACAAGTTAATTCAATTTAAAAGTATATATGTATATATTACACGCAAAAACAAACAAGAAACAATATATAAATACTCAAAACGTACAAAAAATTAAAAAAATAAAATACAAAAAACTGTTAAAAACTTTCCTGTTACAAAAATTGTATTCTTTTCCTATTCATTTTTCGCTGAAAATTCTTATACATAAAATTTTAAAAGCATTTGGTAGTATTAATTTTAGACGTCTTTTGCCTAAAAGCGTACTTGAAAAGAAGGTCATGGTCTTTCTATTGAAATGTGACAAAAAGACTAGCTATGTAAACCACAATTGAAATAATCTATTCATTGAAATAAGAATCGAAAAGAGATTAGAGTTTTTAAGGTGAAGACGAAATTAAAAGAAATTTTTTATTAAAATATGGCCTGTCCAAATATATATTTTTGTATATTGTTATCGTAAGCTAAAACCACAAATTACGCGAACTCAGTGAAAAATGTGAGAATTGCAGAAAAAATATTTTATAAAGGAAGTAAATTATTGTTTATCTAACAATAAATTGTGTACTTTCATTTTCCCCACTAAAAAATACACCATGCACTCAAATGCATAATAGTTTTGAAGAGCAAACGTTGGCGCATTTCTAAAATATTTTGCCTCTGACTCAGCCTTATGAAAATGAAATTTATCGTCCGAAGAATAAAGAAACATATGGAGCTTATAGAATTTTTTTCCCAGTACAACTGTCAATTGAATTTACAACGATCAGTCAAATTAAATAAAGTATTTATTTTCTAGTCCAAATAATGGAATGAATTATTTATAAAAACTTTAAGGAAATGTGATTGAATTGAAGGTTGATTAGAATTAGAATGAATTTAAATGTAGATCGGTTAATATTTTAGTCGATAAATAATTGGATTAAATGAAATTAGAATGGACTGAAATTCAAACTAATTAAATTTTGAATCAGTAAAACATGATGATAAATTGAAGTTTGGATCAAGAATTATTAATAAAAAATAATAAAAAAAAAAAACGTAAAAAGATAAATTTAAAATTGGATCATTGCATTTTTAATTTTTAATAATTTTGTACAAAAGGAATGATTAAATAATAAAATAATTTGATTTATAAAGTTTTACCTAATTAAAAATGTAAACGCAACCAAGAGATTTTAAATCATTTGCCAGGATTTAGAAAAAAAAGTTAAAAAAATAAATTTAAAATTGGATCATTGCGTTTTCAATTCTCTCAATAATTTTATACAAAAGGAATTATTAAATAATTTGATTTAAAAAGTTACAGTAAAAAATGCAAACGCAATCAAGATTTTAGAAATTTAAAATCATTGGACAGAATTTTTTTGTGGTTAATCAGCTGTTTGGTATTGCGCATGCGCAAATAACTTAAGTGATTTACGCACGCGCAATGTAAGACAGCTAGTCAAAAGTTTGATCTAGCGATTTAGAATATACATATTAGGGTGGTAAAGAAAAAGAAACAAAAGCTAGAAATGTTATGCTTCTACCCCCCACACTACCCCTAACTAAAAAGTTACTCCTATTTTTTTATTTTGAAATCGGACAATATTTAGAAGTGGCTCATAACCAATGAAGTTTCTCATGTATTTTGCATGGGAAAACTCATTTTTTCGTAAATTTGCAATAAAATCGTAAAAAACGACTTAAATCAGTTCTTGAAAAGTGTTTAAAATACAGTATTCCATAATTTATATATTTATTTGGTGATATTAACTATTTTTAATGCAATTTCAAAAAACCACAAAAATTAAAAAAAAATTCCAAAAAATTAATAATAGTTAATATCAACAAATTAATAAATAAATTATGGAATGCTATTTTAAAACACTTTTCAAGAACTGATTCGGTACATTAATGATTAAAATAATTTTTTATTATATTATTGCAAATTCACGAAAAAGTTCATTTTTCCCATGCAAGATACATGGGAAACTTCATGGGCTTTAAGCCACCTCTAAATATTGTCCGATTTCAAATTAAAAAATAGGGATAACTTTTATTTTAATTTGGAACAAATTTGGAGGTTAGGAGCATAACATTTTTAACTTCTGCTTTTTTTGGACTACCCTAATACATATCTTATATCTTGATCATGTTTACAGAGTGTGCTGATTTTCTTTTTTGGAATACAAAAAAAGTGCAAGCAAGGAATATTTTAATCTATTAAGTGTGTTCCAGAGTCAAGCATAATCTCGACAAGGATAAATGATGTATACCGAACGTCAATTTCTACACATAAATTCTTGTGTCAAGTGTTGGTTGTCCCAAAAATTTATGTGTAAAAATTGTCGTTCAATATATAAAATCTGTCCTTGTCGTGACTAAATTTGGCTCTGGAACATTCTTAACTTTTAAATTTCGAATGAACGTTCTGAAGTTATCACCACTGGAACCAGAAAATTTTTTGTGCGGATTTACTTATTTAATGTTATTAAAACACTTATTTGCATAGATTAGCCATAAACGTTGTTAGGCTTTCATAAAGATTTCAAGCTTCTTGAAGCAATCGCATCATTTCCAACAAATGTATTCATACCCTCAGACTTAAATGTGGACAAAACTGTTTTTTTGCGTTTCGCTGCCAGTCAATTACATATTGAATTTGATTTTTACTCTCATGATTACTCCATCTTAAGGACTCAAATAACAATCCTAAACTTGACTGTAGATTTCTTTATATAGATTCCTTGTTTTTATTTAAAGTGATCAATGGTATTGTCAATTGCTCTTCAGTTCTGTCTTCCATCAATTTTTCTGTTCCACAAAGATAACTGCATCTCTTTATATTCCTCTTCGTACGACGAATTTTTTAAAAAAATATATTTCCTTTGTGTTAAGGAGAACTAGCTTTGTGATAGTTTACTTTTCTTTAATAACAATCTAGCGGGAAGCCGACATTTTGATCAAAACTCAATTGACAGAATGTGCAATAGACCGAAATTTATTCATCCGCATATTTAAATTCCAGTAACTTCATTTGTCAGAATATCTAACTTTTCAAAACTTTATTTGTCGGAATACTTAACTTCCTGCATTTTCAGAAATTGTATTTATCAAACTTACTTTCTGTCCGAACATTTAACTAACCGAAACTTAATTGTTAGTCTTTTAAACTTTCCGAATATAAAAAAATCAGAATGTGCATTTGCCAGACACTCGGAAAGTAGAGATACTAAAGGAGCTATCTAATTGGCTGGTAACCTTTCCGGAAATATTACCGGCCAATCAGCGAGCTCTTTTAGAAATTTTACGTTCTGCGTGTCGGACAAATGTACATTCTGGAATTTTTGTTTTCGGAAAGTTTAAGACTGTTATAAATGAAGTTTCGGTTAGTTAAATGTTCGGACAAAAAGTAAGTTTGATAAATACAATTTCTGAAAATGCATATGCAGGAAGTTAAATATTCCGACAAATAAAGTTTTGGGAAGTTAGATATTCTGAAAAGTGAGTTTTCGGGAATTTAAGTATTTGGGTATATAAATTTCGGTCTTCTGCACATTCTGTCAATTGAGTTTTGGTCAAAATGTCGGCTTCCCAATCTACTGAGGTTTATTAACTCTTAGCGTCTTATTTTTTATTATACCAACAATGATGTGTCCTAACAATTGTATTACAACTTATTTATATCTTCTTAGTGGTTTTTATTGACCAGGATGAATATCAAATAAATAAATTAAAGAGTTTTATGGCCGCTAAATCAGGTTATTCTCTTCCCCGATTATATTAAATTCCAGGCTTCAAGGTTAGTAGAACTTCGGATGAATATAAAAGAAAGGGAAATGGAAAAAGACTCACCTTGTTTTGGGGTTCAATGTCTGTCAGCCTATGGGCACGAGGTCTCTCGGGCGTTGGACCTGGCATCCTTTGAAGCCTCTCCGTCGACGAGGAGGAGGATGATCCAGGCTTGTAGCCCAATTTTCCACGTGCCAGGTTTTCCGGATTAGCTACACCTCCTTCTGCAATGAATCTTCATTCTCCTTCAATTTTTCTGCGGCCCCTGAAAATAAAAGTAGCATAAATTACTAATTAAAATCTTTTTATGACTAATGTTTTATAACATTTCTAATTAACATTATAAACATATCATATTCATCAATGCCAAATAAAATTTTAATTGTAAATATATTTAGGTTACAATAATAGATTTGTTTTTGTTTTTTTTTTCTTTTTACTATAAAAGCTAATTTTAAGACATTGCTCAATTTTAAATTTGACAACGACCTTGCGGAGCTAGGAATAGAATTTGCTGGCTAATATTAGACTCCAATTAACATTCTCTCTAGTCTCTCATTAACAAAACAATCCTTTCATCTTTTTAGAAATGTACAAAATATTTAGATTAGTATTTACAATTTCTTGGTTAAACCAATTAAATTTTATTTTTCCCTTTTTCTAAAGAGAAAACCTCTCTATGACAAGTCAAAATTTGCCAAGAATTTCAATTTTCTCTACTGCTATAAAGTAAACCTGAACAATCCACTTAATTTAACTCTCTGTTATCGTTTTTCTACATTCTCAAGTCAAAAGCGCAACATTTCTTCACACTTTCCATTAAGTCGCTTCAAGCAAGAAGCATGAGCTTGTAAAAATAGTAGTCTGGTTTCGGTCTCAAAAGAACGTGTTAATGTTTGTGAAAAAACAATGCGTGCACTGCCTTGAGAAAATGGCACACGAGACAAAAACACTTATAAAGTACTTTGAGAATAATCAAGAAACCAATAAACTTTAAACTTCAAATTAAAACAACTTTAGTGAATGGAATTACATTTTTTAATTAAAATTACTTATTTCCAAAGATGGAGATTTTAATAGTCATTTTATTTAAAATAACACTTTCTCATATGATAAAAATATACAAATTTTGTTTAAAATGAATTTTCGTTCTGTCTCTCTAATGCGTGTCAAGTGATTTATCACACTTTCATAGAAACTTTTTAATCTCAGAGGGCGTGAAATGACAAATTAAACAATTTTTTAAATGAAAGAAACTTAATTTTTCATTAAAATCACGTTTCCTTTATTCGATTCATTAAAGCTGATTAAAACGAGTTCATCTTTCATTGCAAAGAAGAGGACATCTGCTAACTTCTCCCCACTTGTCTCTGTGAGCCAAATTGCACGCATGTCGTCACGATCGTTTTTTTTTTTTTTTACACAACCGAAGAGCAGTCGAAATAAAAATATAATAAACTGAGAGAGCAAAAAGACTAGGTTGCATCCGCCTTCCTACGTCATGAATTTCCAAGCTAATGAATGACCGGTAATTGAATGCAAGAAACACGAAATGATCCACTTGCTCTGGTGAGCAGGTTTCTTTGACTTCAAGAAAACGTGCTTTCATTCACTGAAAACTGTTATCGACACAAGCAGAAACTTCTAACAAATCCAAATTAACAGAACTTCTTAGAAGTTATTTTACTGTTTTAAAATTTTAATATTAATTATTTACTCAAATACAGTATATTCGGATATTGAGTAATATTGCCTCAGTATTGCCGACTGTGGTTCAAAATATTGCCTAATGCAATTTAGAAAGCACGTCAGTTTTTATTTTCAAGTATTTAAGCACAAGAGGGCGTTGAACTCGTTTCAGTTTTCTGAATTCTAAATCATTATCTGAATCATAAATTATCCTGGTACCATAAAGAATAATTTGCATTGCCTTGACATTGTTTCAATAATTGTTAATCGTTTTTTATATTCGCTTAATAAATTTATTTCAATAATTAATTTTTTGTAGGGTTTTATAAGGTTTATTAGAAGAAATCAAAACCCATTTTAGGTTGTCCATTTCAATCCTTTACGGTTTTTTAAATTTTTAAGATAGTTATCATTTCAAAGTGCAGAAAAAATGTCTCTCAAATTTATTACTTAAGGTTAAAATAATTCTACAACATGTTTCGAATTATTATAAAACTGATGTAAAATTGAAATTAAAAGAGAATCTCAAAGAAATTCTTCAATTCTAGGTTATGAAAAATGTCCATTTTTAAATTAAAGAAGTTAATATGAATTCTTTTGGAAAAATTAAAGTTTTTTCAGAATTATAAGCCAAAGGATACAATAATTCTGTAATTTAAACTCTAGATTAGGTGAATGTTTTTAATAATTAATTAACCCTTTAACGCCCAAATAGTCGGATTTTTATTGGTCCGATTCTGGAATATATTTTTAATAACAATTTAAAGTTGTTTAAAACCAGTTTTTTATGATCGTTGCTTTCCTAATTATTTTAGAGATAAGATCTGTGTTATTAACGATGTGCAGCTTAAAAAAACATATAAAATGAGTGTCCGCAAGTAAATTTTAAAAAATTTGTTAATTGGCAAATTAATTGCTTAATAACTTTGTAAATAATTAATGAATTGCTTTGAAACTTTCTGAAATTCCAGTTCTTGTGGTTCTAAACAAATTAACAATAAGTTGATCTAAATCGGATAAATAGTTTTTTGTAAAATTGCATTTGTTTATTAAAAAAGTGTTGCCTTTTATTTAATTTATTGTCCGAACGTTTTTCAACTGTTCAGGGCTCATTTGAATTGAAAATAACATCCAGAACACTCACGAGGCACTTGATTTTTTTATGCAAAAAAAAGCTGCAAAAGAGATGGTTTGATTTTTGACCATAAACAATATTAACTGGTGCTCTTTAAATTTTTATTGCATTCAATTACTTATATTTTTCTGCAATTTAAAAAAATGAATCTAGCTTAAGCTGCGAATGCACCAGTGAAATTTTAACCCATCTAAATTTATGAAGCCTATAATTTTTGTCTAGCTTAATTTGGGCATATAAAATAATCTTATTATGTCAAAAATAAAAAAATGAAAATTTGGACTTGTTTAAAATTTTTATTTTCGAAAAAATGAATATTCTTATAAATTCCTTTCACTATTTTTACTATTTTCTATCGACATTTTTTTACGTGCTTCTTTTATAATTTTGAACAAAATTACGCATGGATTTTAAAAACTTTGGATTAAAAAAAAAATTGAAAATTCTAGAACCAACCAAAATTTTTTTTTAAATATTATCTCTGTGGGGTAATTTTAAATCCAAAATAATGCT
Source organism: Ganaspis brasiliensis (assembly GCA_037103525.1). NCBI lineage: Eukaryota > Metazoa > Arthropoda > Insecta > Hymenoptera > Figitidae > Ganaspis > Ganaspis brasiliensis. The sequence goes on from JAZKLR010000448.1 coordinate 562,140, forward strand.
AAAAAAATTGGCACCCCTGAACAATGCGAATTATGAAATTTTGAAATTTCACCGGTGCTTTCCCTTAAGAAGGGGGGGAGATAATGTTTTTGTTTGTTAAATTCCCGACCCTTTGTTTATTAATATTCTTCGTTGAAACTTACAGCATATGAAGAAAGATATTGGATGTATTTGATAAAATATCATCCATACATCACAGTTTCAATTTTAATTTAAAATAAAGAGTTTCAATGGGTTATATTTTTAATTCCGATATTCAATTTATTTAATAAACAATTGTGTATCTTTCTACACTTTTACGGTTTTGTGGTTTCATTATTTAAATTTTTAACATTTTTCGACTCTTTAAAGTTCTTATCAGGTTTCATAAAAAAAAAAAATTTCCACAGAGTTTTATTAAATTTATTATTTATTTATTTTTAATTAAGTAACCAATCTTGTTGATATGATTACAGGGATCACAGCCCCTATTGTTAGTAAAAAAGAGGAATAGGGGCAATTTGTTTTTGAAATAGGGGACAAAAAGGGGACAAAAAATTCGCTTTAAAGTCTATGATGGCGACTTCCATTGAAAAATTGAAGATGTTAAATATGGTCTTAATAGTTTTTTTCTTTTTAAATAGAAGGAAATTTAGTGTTTACTTATACTAAAATGTCAAATTAATATTTTTTAAACAACTTTTTAACTGAAAAATAACGAAAAATATTTACATAATTACACAATTAAAGAAGAATAATTTAAAAAATTAAACAATAAACATTAAATTTTAACTAGAAAATTGAAAAATTAAGAAAATTATAGAAATAACTGTTGGAAATGATTGCAAATTGAAAAACTGAATTGAAAATCGACAAAAATAATTGAAATTCAAGAAAATAATAAAAAATTGATGAAATAAATTAAAAATTTAAGAATTGAATTAAAATTTGAAAAAATAAATTAAAATTGAAAACAAAACTCTCAGAATGGGCAGTTTAATCCAAAATCGAACAAAATAATTATTGAAAAAATTAAAGAATAATTATAAAATTTTAAGAGAATAATTAAAAAAATTGTTGCAAACAATTGAAAATTGAGGGAAATAAATAATAATTGAAAAAAATAGTTGAAAAGTAGATTAATTCACAATTGGAAACAATAATTTAAAAAATCAAACAATATTAAATTTAAACAAAATAATTCAAAAACTATGAAAATTATAGGAATACCTATAATTGTTGGAAATAATTGAGCATTAGACAACTAGATTGCAAATTGAAAAAATAATTAAAATTAAAGAAAATAATTTAAAAAAGAGGCAAAAAATTGAAAAATTAAGAAAATAATTAAACATTGCAAGAAGGAATTGAAATTTCAAGAATAAACTTAAAAATTGAAAAAAAGTAATTGAAAAAAACGAGAATTATTGAATATAGAAGAAAATAATTGAAAAAAGCGAGAATCTTTGAACATTAAAGACATTAATTTAAAATTGAAAAATGGAATTTGAAATTTAAAGAAAATAGTTGTAGAATTAAACATTTGAATTCAAATTTTGAAACAATTTTTGTGACTGAAAAAAAATAATGGAAAATTGAATTAAACTGAAAAGTTAAAAATTAAATTGAAATTTAAAGAATATAATTAAAAATTGAATAAAGTATTTTAAAAAAGACAAGAATCATTAAATATATTTAAAAAATGGAAATGAAGTTAGAATGAAATATTTAAAATTGAAAAAAACATTTGAGAATTGAAGAAAATAGTTGTAGAATTGAACAACTGAATTGAAATTTAAAACAGTTTTTATAATTGAAAAAAATTATTGAAAAGAGTCGAGAATTAAAGAAAATTTTTAAAAATATTTTCAAACTGAAAACATTATTTAAATTTTTTAAAAATAATTCAAAATTAAATAATTAAATTACATTTTCAAGAAGACAGATAGATAATTGAAAGAAAAATTACAAAATGATAAAATTATTAAATATTAAAGAAAATAATTGACAAATGTAAAAAAATTTGGAAACTGACGAGAATAATTAACAAGAAAACGAAATAATTTAAAAAGTTAACACTATGTATTACATATTTTTTTTTCAAAATGCACTTCGACGGCATATGGTATATGGTCGAATTTTAAGAGAATCAATTATATCACAGTCAAATTATCTAAATAAAATTTTGTGTTCTCTACATTACAGAAGCGTTTAAAATTAACAAAGCTAATGATTCTAAATCTAAAAATAAATACATTCTCTTAAACCATTGTTTATAATTTTCTTTAAAAAAGCGGCTAGCTCTGCCTTTTTCATTAGGATTTAAAATTACCCGCAGTCTTTTAAAAATGGCAAATAAACAAAAATAAACTGTGGTCAATCTCCCTCTCTCCCAAATAGCTCAGCGCGATTATTAAATGATTAAATGATACAATTCAGAATTAAGTAAAAAATAACTTTGATAAATTATAAATTTGAAAATTAGAAATAGGGGAAATAGGGGACAAATCTTTAAAATAGGGGAAATAGGGACAAAACTTCAAAATAGGGGGAAAAAGGGGAATAGGGGACAGTCTGTGATCCCTGTGATTATTTATCTAAATATGCCACTTTTTCATCCAGTAAACCAAGGATTTCTGAATAAAAAACCGGGATCGAGTCCCGGTTAATTTTAAAACAAAAAGTATTTTTTATTTTAATCTACAATTTTTTATTAACTTTCTAGCTATGATAATAAAAAACGTATCTCTCTAAATCTGAATAAGTAAAAATTATTTCAATAAGTGACAATTTTAGAGAATAAAGAATAATATTCAAGATTTAGCTGATAATGGATATTTAATTTCAGAATCTAAAAATTAAGATAAATAAAATTTTCTTTATTGATTAGCCAGTAAGGTATGAATTTTGGTTGAGAGGGATCAAATGCTTGAAACCATAAAAATTCATTCAATATTTCGCAACAACAATCTCTTTTTATGAGTCATCCAAACTACATATTCAATGTTGACATTCATTGCTCTAAATTAAATTTAAATTACAATTCTGATGTTTACTGAGGACACAATTGTGAATAAAATCAAACACCTACTTCAGAAGATGAAATTTAAATGAAACTATTGGTAAATGGCAACAATGTGTAATGCGCTTGATAGACAAATTAAGGAAGGGTTTAAAGCAGAGGGGAAGCTTACTTCCTTTACAGATTCCATCATACCAAGGTCAAAAGACCTTTACACAACAATTATACATCATTCTCATCATCGGATAATAAAGTTCATTGCTTGAAGCAAGAAATAATTGCAGAAAGTTCGATTTATGATCAATATTTAAAACATATTCTTTAAATTAAATTATCATATTAAATATTATTATAATAGAACATCTCTTATAAAATTATCGCAAATGTTGTTGGTAAAAGAATTTAACCGAGATTATTGTAGTTTTATATAAAAAAGGGAATCTTGCTTCTAATGGACAGTAGTTAATGAAAGAAAAACTTAGTAAGTTGGGAAACAATAGTTTTCATTTTCAATCAAATATTTTTAAATTTCAATGAAACATAAAAACATTCACGAATCAATAATATGTTTTCAAAGAAATGCATAATAGACAGTACCCCGAACTCATAAACTCTGCAGTCAGAGTCGATTAAATTTAGAGAACACTACAAGATGTACTTTCACAATGAACAATCAAAATCTATTTTTCTGAATCAATGAGCCGAAACAGAGAGACGAAAAACATAATTTTGTTCTTTTCAAATAAAATTTTATAATTTCTTTTTAATTTATATGACTGCAGCATTTTAATACGACTTCTATGTCATTTTAATTAAAGTAGTGCAATAATTTACTACGTTTTTCAGATAATTTTACCTGCTCAGGCCCATATATTATGTAATAAAGTACCTGGTAAGTAAGGTTTACCTGCTTTAATTGCTATTTACTCGACTTTACACAAACCGCAATATCCTCATTTGAATCAGCCGGTGATTATATTTCATTTTCTCACAAAAAAGAACCCATTAATAGCAAGAGAATTACAAACAAACAGATTACGATGCCATAAAGATATGCTTTTTATTTTTATAAATGTTGATTTTCAAAGTAAGTAAGAAAAAAGACACAATTGTTTCGAAAATACAAAAAATAATGAAATATGCAATGAAAATTTAATGACAAAGAGAATACAAATTTTAAATCTTCAAATAAAAACAAGACTACTGTACCATTGCTGGCAGTTATGAAGATGATTTGCTATTATGTCACTAACTTCCGATATCGATAAAGAATAATGAGTAACTCGATATGCAGATCGTTTCGGATTTTTTATTTTCCAAAAGATTAGAAAGTTAATTTCTTATTAAATTTTTTGTTTCTAATTTACGTTTCGAAACTGAACCCATCATCCTCTGCTGAGTATTTCATTAAAATAGTTAATAGTCTTTTTGATTTAAAAAATTAATGATTTGATAGATTATTATTCAAGATTTTATAGAATGGGTATCAAAAAATTCAGATTTAAATTTTGATATTAAAATTTTAAAAAATGTAACATATTTTTAGATGTTTATTGAAAGTGGGGAAATTCGAAAATCATATATTATTGTCAGTGAACCTCCAATAAAATTCATGCCAGCCGTAAGTTGATAAATAAGTAAATAATTGTATTATAATTGTGTAATACCGAATAAAAATAAACTAAAGAGCCAATTTTGAAACAAGTTTATTTTCAATTCGATCATTGATTGAAATTTAAAAATGCAGATTAAATAAGATCATACATAAAACTAAATAGTAATAAAGCTTCTCTGAGTTTATGAAACTGTAAAATGTAAAAATGATTTTCAACCCTGTTACTAGGTATACTGCACTCCATTTTTAATTTTTACCCGCCCGCAATCACAAAATCACACCTCTAAAAAACTAGAAATCAAATCTTTGCACAACTATTATTTTGCAAGTCCACTAATAGTAAATAAATCAGACCTTCCCAAGGCCAAGAGAATACAATAGTATAGACAAGACAAACTGGCAACGACCTCAGGAAATACGAATGACATTCTCCACTTCCGCCTTCATGTGCCCTAAACAAGAAAAAAACACAATTGGCTCACATTTTCAGCTCAAACTCGTCAAAAACAACTTAACGCTTTTAAATAACACAACTTGAAAGGTGTAACTTACTAACAAAAGCAAAATTTCGTCACTTTTTGACCGAGATGAGAGAACTTGAGCAGCCAAACATGTAAAAACAAAACTTTAAAACAAACTGCTCGCGAGTGTTTTACTTGAATTGACATTTAGTAAAATAGGATGAAACATCTAAAGGCTCAGATATTAGCATACATTATTGGTATTACAGTAATGATAGGTACATACGGTTCTGCGTTGGATTCACCACTCCCGTTTTGAGAACCCCTTCGGGAAAAAGCATACGACGGCTGTGAAATAAGAACTGGAAAAACATTTGCCGGAACACAAAACTCACGATTAGATAACCATTAACCAGCTGGGATTTTCGCGTGGTACAACTTCGCGATTAATTTCGTTGTAATTCAAGGACAAAAACCACCCCAATCAATCAGAAATTAACCTTCATGACGCCTGATCACGATCCATTACATTGACACTCACTCTTCTCAAACTCCACAAACTCCTCAACAAGACTGAAAAAGACACGGAGTAACATCGTTAGTGCGCAGCTTTTTCGCGCATTTGTTGTGATCTGTGATCGCAGCGCCAACATTTAAATAAAATTATCTATAGTAAAAATCGAGGTTCCTAAAAATTGTATAAATTTCCTTTATTTATTATAATTATTCTCAACACAATTCCTAAAAAATCAAATTTTCATTAGTCCTAGTTTTTGTATTTCACTTGAACGTTGAAATTTAAACCAGTTAAAATTTTGTTTGAATGGTTTGAAAAATAAAATTTAAAAAGTTTAAAGTCAGAACCGGAACTTAAAAATTTGAAATCTAAAAAAATTACTAGAAAAGGAAAATAATTACTAAAGTTCAAAAAAAAGTTCTAGAAATTAAAAAAAATTACTATAAAGTGGAAAATAATTTGAAAATAAATTAAATAACTAGCAAATGAAAAAAAATTACTAGAATGAAAGAAATAAGAAATAACGAAAAATAACTAGAAAATGTAGAAGGTAAAAAATAGTATTTTGAAATTTGGTAAAAATAATCTCAAAAAGAAAAAATTAATTAAAGTTTGAAAAAAATAACAAGTAAATTTTAGTGATAAATTAAATTAAAAACTACATGATATGTCGATTAATTTAAGATTTGGTATAGTTTTAAAATATTTACACATTTTCATAACATCTTATAAAGAGTTCTATTTTGTAACATATTTAAATAACAATATTTTTTACAACATATTTAAACAACACTATTTAAAAACAAATTTTAACAACATTGTTTTTATAACATATTTAAACAGAATTATTTTAAAACGTCATATTTAACCAAAAAGTATTCATTTTCAATAACATTTTTAAAAAATTCACCTTCTTAATATAGCTTCTTAATTTTGTATTCATGATTTCAATTTCATCGTTCATTGATTCTTCAAAGTCGATCTATTTTTAATTTGTCTTTTAATCTTTTTTATTGTAAAGATGTGACAATAATTTAGTTTTGATAGAATAATCCAGATCATCATAATCATTAACTCCAAATAGGTCAAAACATTTTCTTCGAAATTCTTCCCTTTGGCTTTGTTTAACAATATTCATTAATGCAAGACTTACAAGGCTGCAAGTTTTAAAATCTTTGTTGAATTCTTCTTCATTATTGAACAAACATTTTGAATCTTGTGAAAACACAAACTTCACGTTAGAATATAAATCTTTCAATTCGTGTATTTTTGCTAAAACTGAATTTTTAAATTCTTCTAGATTGGCAAAATTTAATTTCGGCTGAAAATGAAAACAGAAATGATGCATAATTATATTTGCAAGAGAAACAATAAATATCCACAAAATAATACGAGAAAAAATTACAATTACCTCTAGTTTAAATGATAAAATCTCCTCGAATTTGGAAAATTCCTCATTTACTGATAACATCTCGTTATATGGTTCTAAACAATTTTCTGTTTTTGTTGTACCTATACTTTCGAACATAATTTTATTCTCAAACTTGAGAAATGCTTTGCCGCAAACTTGATTCATTATTGTTAAAATTTTGTTATAATGTTCCATTTCCCATTTTCCGCAATTAGAAATTTGAATTGAATATTCGTTTTCTTCTTTTAGCAATTTTATATCAATTTTCAAATATTCCAAAAGCTCGCCTTTTTTAGTTTCTTCTCTTAACTGAAAAAGGACTTCAATAATCTAAAAAGATATTCTTCTGTTATACAAATTATTAAAAATTATTATTTAAAAAGCAATAAATAAATATATATTTATTTGTTACATCTATATATTTCTATATAAATATAGAAGCATATTTGGAAAATATTTTAACAATTACCTAAAAATATAAAATTACCCTTACCTGATTCGTAATAAATGCAAAATTATTAGATATCGGATTTTCCGTAATGTTCATTTTGTAAAAAATTTAAATTTCCAAGAAGTTAAAAAGGAAATTCACCCAATTCACTGTAGATTTGACAGTTATTTGAACTTGAACCGGTATTTTCCGCCCTCTAGCGGTAGGTATTAGAATTAGAATGTCATAAATCGGTAAAGTAGATTAGGTCACATTTTATCCGCAGTTGCACTGCAGTTCACACTCAAATTACTGTGCTCACGTTGTTCTCAGATTTCGTGTTTGTATTCTCAAGATTTTGTTAAAAAGTATCCAACATTATTATTTTATATCCGTGAGTAAACAATTACACGTGGTTAGCATCGTGGTGTGTTGTCATTTCACGATTATATTGGTTATTCGAACGTGAAAAACAGGGTCGAATGACAGGGGTTGAAGAAAGCAATTCTAACCTCCAAGAGGAGCGAGTGGCGGCTCCACGCAAGATTCGTCATCGGTAAGGTTTCACTCTCAAGCATAGTTTTTTAATTTAAATTCTTCGGGAGTTTTTATTCTTTGTATAAATGTGATGGCTTTAAGAAGATCATTTTAAGTGATTTTAAGTTTTTTGTGGACGGATGACGCGGTTCCTTAGTTACACACATGCACGTTTCCAACCAATCAGGGATAAGAGCACGTCGCCTGACCTATCAATTCACCAATCAAAAATCATTTGATGATAAATAACAATTCTGAAAATTTATATGAATTATGATTTATAACATAACAAAAGTAAGAAAATTTATTATTTGCTGCTATTTACTACTAAAATAAAACAAGACTTCAGTTATTAATTATAATTTATTAAGAAAAGAAATTTATTGTAAAAAAATTGTCGAGTTATTCTGTAAATTGTAATATTTGAGGTTAGAAATAGAATTTTATTATTTAAAAGCTTTAAAATGTTTTTTTTTAATCATTAATTAGTCTGTAAACCTGTATTTTAACTTTTGTTTGTATAGAATTTATATTTATTTGTTTCACTATGATTTTTGTTATTTATAAATTTAAATTATGTTTCATAACTTGTATTGTATTTTTTCGTAATCTTGGGTTAGATACTTATACACATTTTGGCATCAATAAGTATTAATGGATATAATTGTTAATGTTCTTAAGAAAAAAGATATGTCACTTTTTGTTGTAAATAATTGCAATGTGGTGCTGGTTATAACTTAAATTTGCATATACAAATTAAATATAAACTAATTGTACAATTGCTTTTGAAAGCTTAGAATTTATAGATCCATTTATTAATTGTTATTTAAGTAGTGGGACGTACATCAATTTTATTTTATCAAAAACTTGATTAAAAATATTAGCTGTTATGATTCAAGAAAATGGTTAAAACGGCAATTATTTTTGCACCAATCTAATAAATTGGGTGAAAAGACTTGAGACGTTACAGCATTCAGCTATATAAAAGCAAAAGTAAATGCAGTTAGATACATTTAAGTAGCACAGAGAGCTTGTTTGATATTGCTTTTAATAGGATATAACTTGATTCTTTTAAATCGAAAATATCTTGTACACTATTTTTCATCAACAGTGCAAGTCTTATTATTTGATACCACATTTCATTCATAGATTAGTTTTTTATAGCAATTTCCTGAATTATTTAATCAAAATAATAGGTTTAGTAAAAAATATTTTTTTTATTTTTGTAGAACTTAAATCTTATTGAAAGTGACTTTATGAAGATAGACAAATATTTATTTGTTGAACGAAAACAGATAACCTTTCTTCTAATCATCGATCTCTATGTTTATTTACCTTAAACAAGCCTTGAAAAGAAAATGTATCATTGAATTTCCTCTTTCCAATCAATCTAAATTTATTGTGAAATATAAAAAGTTTTCGGGATAGTTTTTTCAGCATATTTTCATTGAAAATGGTTTTTTTTTCAATTTGGATGTTAATTGTACAGTGTTAAATTATTTTTTAAAAATAATTTATTGGAATTTTTATTGAGAAAAGGTGAACACAATCCTCACAAAAATGAATCTGAATTGTCTGCAAAAACTATTTTTTTCTACTTACAGTGAATTAGAATAAATTTTGGATTAAGTATTTTCAGGGTGACCAGTGACCTTGAATTTTCATTTAACACAAATTTTATTTTGGATAATTTTTCTTTTCTGGACTTTTATATTTCATTATTTATTTTTATATATAATTTCGGATTAATGTAATTTTTACTTATTCGGTTGCATTATTTTCAGTCGAATAGAAATTATATTCTTTCAGATTTGAAAAAATGATTAAATTTATTTCAATTTTGTATTTTAAATGAGTGTGATTACAATGTATCTATAATATCTTGATCATTTTCCAAAAATGTTCCTTTACAAAATTTTCACCCTTGAAAAGTCCTTGAATCTTTTTTTTTTTCAAGAATCGCTGGACACTCCGAATTAATTTATTTTCTAGTTTCAATTATAACGTTTAATTCAAGCTAAATTCTAACCAAGTCTAATTTTTTTTAAATTTATTGACTTCAATTTAAATATAATTTAAAGTGCAAAAACTCAACAAAAAGTATTATTGACTACACCGTACATATATTAACTGGTTATCAATATTTATGCAATCATTATTTTATTAATTTTATCTGTCTAAAAACAACTTTGATAAAAAAAAATAATTTTGCATGCGTTTAAAATATAGTAAAAAAAAGTAAATGAAGAAAATGTAAAACATTAAAAATATAATTGACGTCAGATTTATTAAATAATAACTATATATTCGAATCTTTATCACTTTTAAGTAAATAATATCTTTAAAAGTAATTTATACCATTTGATTATGTTCGATCGCATTATATGAAATTTAATATTATTATTTTTTATTAATATATTAGTAATAACAATAATAAGAATAATAACAAACAGATTTTGTTTTTTAATTTCTCTTTTGTGAGTGGTTAAGGAGGAGTCAGCTATAAATAATCGGAAAAGAGTTAATCCAAATCCATATTTTTATATATATTTCAAATTAAAAAAACTACCTAAGTATAAAGAACATTTTGGTTGAAGGATAAACAATTTTATTTTCTAAATTTTGATAAATTCATGGTCGCATTTGAATAAAAATTACAATTTTATGTTTATTCGAAAGGATCTATGGTCAAATTTTAGGTTATTTTATCTAAGACATTTCTAACTGTAATAAAATTCTTATTCAAATGGAACTTTAAAATAATTAAAATTTTATAAATAAAATTGTTTACCTTTGTACGAAAATGCTTTTAAAATGCAGATTTTCCATTTAAAATACTCTCTAAATCTGAATTAGTTAAAAATAACTAATTATTAGTTATTCTTTACTAAATGATTAGTATAAATATAACTATTTGAATTAGTAACTAACTTTGCTTTCCGATTATTTGTCTATTATTCCTCCTAAACGTCAATTAAAATTACTTGTCAAAATTAACATGAAATATTAAAATGTTTCTGAACATTGTTTATTAAAAAATAAACATTAAGCTAAACTCTAATTAAATTGTCAATTAGATTAGTGTAAATACCAGGTTTGATCAAAATTCTTTTGTAAAAGTAATATTCATAATTTAAAAGATAAAATAAGCTGCTATTGAAAATAAAGTAGAAACTTTCGAAAATTTGTAAGTAAACTCTGAATATTAATTTTTAACGACATTGTACTATTAATGAGATTCAGTTGCATAAGAAGGTCAGTAACATCTAACTTGTAAAGTTGTACACTTAGTTTAAATTTTTAAATGACCATTCACGATCACTTCACGTGTCGTTTTTATTATATTTGCAGTTGTAAAGTTTCAAAAAGTTGATTAAATTCATTGAGTTTACTAGATTTAAGTTGCTAGTTTGCAAAAGTGGAAAGATTCGAAATTCTATTCGTGAGAGAATTTAACCTGACAAAGTTACCAGTTGATTGAAATTTCAAAACTGTAAAGTTGGTATCATTTGTAATTGAATGCCTAGGTCTATTATCACAATACGTCGTACGCACAATCTTGATAAAACTAAGTCAGTAGACACGCGTAAAAACGCTTCTCGACCCCTTGATCCCATCGTCCGGTCATTCTGGGGACTCTTTGTTACTTGTTGATTCGCTTATGAACCACATCGACTTCCTCAGTCCATAATTGACGGTCTGTGAGGACACCAGGACTAAGAAGAGGAAGTTATGGTGCTCTATCTTCCATCCTCATTCTGACAATTTCTTGTTATCTTTATAAGAATTTTTTTCCCAACTACATTTGGTGGTTAAAATCCAAAAACCTGATCAATACTTAACTTCCAAGAAAAAAAAAAAAAAATAGAAAAATAGGACAAAAAGTTGAGAAACAACTAGAGAAAATTGGGTCAATATTGGTTAAAGTTTTTTATTTCTTCTCAAGTTTTTTTGATCGTAGTGACAGCAACATACTTCATCAGAAAGCTGGTATGCTTCGGAGTCTTCTGGATGCTTTTATCGGTACATTTTTAATTGCATGAAACTTTTCTTGTTTTGCTTTTGGTGAAGGTACTCGTTAAACAATATTGCCAATTTAAGAAGGAAACTATCATTTATATTATGCAATTTGCATGTAATTTAATAATGACTTGGTATAATGATATATTATTCGAGACACTATCTTGTTTAAATTTGTGATTTTGTGATATTGAAAAATGAAAAGGTTGTTTTAAGTTTTTTTAAAAAATACGTTTAATCTGGGAACAAATTTTACAATATTTGACAAATATTAATCAAAAGTTTGTATATTACACTGCCGGTCAGAATATTCAGTCTTGGATCATTTAGAATTTTAAATATTTTTAATGGTAAAAAGTATGAAAATTAGATTTTTTTCTTTTTATTTCTTAAAAGTCGATAAAATTCTAGAAAAATAAAGAAGTAGTGACAAAAGAACTGAAAATTTATTAGGTTTTTATTTATTTCAAGACCCTCACTTTTTTCCTGTTCATAAAACAAAGAAATTGATTTTTTTAAATTAAAAAATTTGAACAGCTTAAAATCTAAAATCGTTTTCAGTTTTTGACCAGATTTATAAAATGTTTTAACTTATAAACATTTTAGCTCCCCATTAGAATTAATAATTCTTAATTGACTCAGGGAGGCTAATAATTTGATTCTACAATCAATTTCAAATTTAATTCATTTAACATTTAAATTTCAATCAATACAAAATTCACGGTATACCTACAAATTTGAAATCTATTAAAATTTTAATCTATCCAAGTATCAATCGATTCTAATTTCTAATTATCTGTATTTTTATTTATCCAAACTTGAAGCAATTTGAATCTCAATTGATCCAATGTTCAATTTATCTGAATTTCAATCTGTTTACATTCAAATCTATTTAAATTTCCAGTAATAAAAATATCCCAATTATCCAAATTGCAATCTATTCACATTTTTTCGACTCAAATTTCAATCGAATTCAAATTTTATACGATTTAAATGAAAGTTTATCCTTGTTTAAACATATATCCAAATTTTAATCTAGTTGAGATTCAATTGATCAATATAATTGAAAAAAATGCCAATAGATCGCAATTTAATTTCTAATGCTAAACGATCAAGGTTTTAATTATTAACACAGAAATCAATTGATTAAAATTTGAAAAGATATTAATTAATTCTTTGGTCAGTAATTTACTTTATGTAACTTTTTTATTGCTCTTTTTTCATCAAATTTCATAAAATAATTTAACTTATTACCTATTCTCTAAATCTTAATTTGTAAAAATTTTCTTTGCTTCAATTAGAAAAAAATATTTATTAATAGAAAACTTAATTCAGTAATCAGTAGTCAAGTTTGACTAATTAATAGTAAAAATTACTAAAATATTCAATAGACAGAAATCTACTATATATTTAATTCTTTCAGATATTTAACATAACCTAAAAATTGCATTAACTATTCGTATCACTACTCTCTAAATCTAAATTAGTGGTTTTCTACTAATGAATTAGCGAAAAGTGAGCTACTATTAAAATAGTAAGAATTTTACTAATTTTTAGTAGAAAACTACTAAGAATTAGTAGAAAACTACTAATTAAATTAGTAAAAAAATCTACTTTTTTTAAAAGTAAAATTTCACTATTTCAATTAGTAGTTTTCTACTAAGAATTAGTAATTTTCTACTAAGAATTAGTAGTTTTCTACTATATGAATTAGAGAAAAATGAGCCATGAATTTGACTAATTCATAGTAGAAAACTACTAATTCTTAGTAGGAAACTACTAATTCAGATTTAGAGAGTATTTTTTTATTAAACTATTAGTAAAAAAAATTACTATTTGATATGGTAAAAGAGTTTTCACTGTGAAATTAGTCATTTTTTCTGAGATTTAGAGACTATGTATCAATAAAAAAATATATAACATGTTTTTCCTAATTATAAACTAATTAGGTGGTCCGATAATTCTGACTGGTAATGTATTCGAGATTTCGTCAAATGGTTCTAAAGTGGCAATCAGTTTTAAAATTTTGAAAAAGTATGGAATTTTTTAAAACTTATTTTGAAGCTTTTTATGATAATGACCTTCGTTTTTTTCCTTTTTTTCAAATTGAGATTAATTAAAAATGTTTATAAAATAATGCCTGTTTAAAACCACAGAAAATAAGAATATAATTCATACTAAGAGACAGTCCCAGATAATAAATAATAAATTAGCATATTAACTGAAAGATGTAAATTTTTTCAAACAACAAAAAGTTATTATATACCGCTAACAACACATTTTTCAATATTAAAGAATTCTTTTTTTGTTTTTTATATGAAATGTGTTTCTCGTTTTTTTAATTAGAATCGAATAAGAGCAATCAAATACACACGTATCTATATCTATTAAATAATGTATTTCAAAATGTTTTCATTTGCTTTTAAGATTAAAACAATTTCTTATCTATTTTCTTTTTTATGTTAAAAATTAGTTAATTCACCAAAAGCATTCAGCTCCTGTTTAAAATTAGAAATATACTAATAAACTGTCACGAAATTAAGGGTCTTTTCAAGCTTTTTCAAAATATCTGTCATTTGTCAATAAATTTTTATTAAAGATTGAAATTACTTGTATAGTGTTAAAATGTTAAAATTAATTTACAGTTATTTGTTATTTCACTTAATCAGTCATTATTTTGTTTCAGATTGAATTTCGGATCAAATGAAATAACAAAAAATGGAAAAATTATTTTAACATTTTAACTATCAGTTTTCTTACATTTGGTGCATTGATTTCAATCTTTGAGACAAATCTTTTGACATGAGCTAGGCATTTTCAAAAAACTAAAAACAGACCCTTAAGAATGTTCAATCCTTTGACATAACCTTAAACTAGTAAATGGTTTGTCACATAAAAGAAGAATGTAATTAAAATTGATTTCACCAAATTTTAAAAGATACAGTTGTTTATTTTTTAGAATTAGGATGAACCAAAATTTGTTATCAAACAATAATTAAAGAAAAAACACAAAATGCTAAATAATTATTAGTTGACAACAAATGTTGGCTCAAGCTAATTTTTTCCAACAAATTTAAAACTGGAATTTTCAAAGTTTGATGAGATAAATTTAAATAATATTTTTATTTTATGTAAAAAACCACTTTTTTAAGGTTATATCAAAGGGTTGAACATCCTCAATTTCGTAACTGTTCCTGCTAACAATCTTTTACTTTTATGAGGTTTTACTAACAAAACTAATCAGCTTAATAACTTAACATGTTCCTAATTATCTCTAACATCTTGTCCTTTTAATATCTATTCTTGATAATCTTGGGGAAAATACTTGGCATGGAGCAAAGTAAAAGCACGAAAATCTTGAAGTTGTTACTGACGATTTTTAAGCCTTCCAGAATATTGAGAAATGCAAAATTAAATTTTTGCTAAAAAATTCTTTTGAAGGTAATCCCATTGAAAAAGACGACCAGTCACAACAGGACTTTGCAGGCTTTGTTTCTGAGGACAAGGAAGACAAAATTAAAATAGAGGATAATCAGAATAATTTTCAGGACAAAATGACTGAAACTGCAGTGAGTTTTGTCCTGGGGGATCCAGATCCCGTGGAGGAACTCGAAATAGAGGATAGCTTCCCAGAACCAGAAGCCAATGACAGGAGTCAGCAACAATTAATCCTTCCAGGATTGGTTGAGCGTCGGAAACGTCTCAGGTGATTTACTTTTTTTGTGACTTTGAAAATGGGTACCAAAAAAATGGAAATAATCCCTGTGGACAAAATGAAAAATAATTTTTTTAATACATTGAAAATTATCTTAAATTAATCATTTTACATTTACACGGAAAAAATCTAACTTCGCGAATTAGCGATATTGGGAATTTCATTAATTTAAAGAACACACATATCTAATTCAGTGAATAGTTTCACCACATTAGTTAAATATTTACCCGATTCACAGAAAATGAATATAGCTTTAGATATCTTGAATCTGATTGGTCAGTCATATTAGACATATTTGCAAATTTACCGTTATTTAACGTTCTTGTCAAAATCTCATTTCAATTACTAATAACAAATTTGTCGACTTCTAGCTTTAAAACAGTATTAATTTTAATAATATACTTTTAAAACAATTACAATTTGAAAGATACAATTAGAAACAATAGAAAACACGATATGAATATTTATTTGTAGATAATTATATTGATTTATACTCAGCTGTCACTTTTTGAGGTTATGTTGCTTTGAAGTTGAACTAAATTACCCTATTGAGGATATTGCCTCTATATCGCTCGTTCATTTTTGACTAAATGTTTACGAATTGAGGCGAGAAATTTCTCTAATACAGTTGTATTTTTTTCCGTCTAATTTATTTTATACCATTTTTATATTATCTTTAACTATTTCAAATTTATTTTTCTTAACTATAAATCCTTTTTCACGCAATTTGCTTCTTCAAAATTTCACAAACTTCAAAATCATTTTTCTGATTAAATATTTTGAAAAGCAGTTAAAGCGCTTGATCCCAAGACCCCTTAGTGACCCTCAGAATGAATATTTACCAGTTTGCTTGCACATTTGATAGACAGTTTATAAAACGAACCTTGAGCGTCCTGTAAAATTAAGCTTTTTTTTTTATTCAAGCATTTTCTTAAAAAGAATAAATCTAAAAAAAATAAAAAATCGTATCTTTCTTAGAAACACAGTTTTTTTTAAAGGTAATTTAAAAATACGGAAATTTAAATATTTTACTTAAAAATGCTCAAAATATAATTGAATACTAATTAGTGACATTGATATCTTTGTATTTGTAGTATCTACATTAATTAAAAAAACCTACATTTGTTATAGCTAAAGATTAGTATTTACCTAATCTCATACATACTCTGTATCTTATCTGTAGAGGTCAAATTAATATTTTATGTAATGAGATGTTTAATTAATATTTTTAAGCAGATTTTTTCTAGTAATTCTAGAGATTTTTTATACTTTATCATATGAACTGCATATATCTAATGTGTCAAACCAATTAAAAAGTTGTGTATCAATATGATAAATAAAAATTCATATATGTGTAGACTGACCTTCAGTTTATTAATAAAAATCAAATCAGTTAATCTGAAGTTCACCCATACATTGAATTTAACTGTGACGGGCACATGTGCTCTGATAACAACCAAGTGAGCACATGGTCTGATCAGAATAGTAGGAGGGATCTTTATTATTTCCTCGAATTGGCCGAGATTCTTCGTATCATTCAAGCAGCTGATGTCCCTTCATTTTATTTCTCTGTTTTTTTGTTTTAAGCTTTTAAAAAAAGAATGTTTATCGTTTACAATCAGATTAAATTTTTAAGGGCATGAGATATATTATGACGTCACTGGTATATGCAAAAATTTTCCATAACTTTTCTCTTAAAATATTGAATATTTTGACACGAAACTTGGTACAATTACCTAAAATGTCATTAGTAAGGTCTCTTTGACCCTAATTTGTTTCAATTTTGGCCCAAAATTAATTCTGTGAAATTTTCGAAAAATAGCAAATTTTTTAAAAATCCATTTTGAGCTAAAATTTTAACAAAACTCGGTTTCTAATTATATTTTAAGTAATTCTATCAAGTTTCGTAACTAAATATTTAATATTTTAAGAAAAAAGTTACGGATAAATTTTGCCTATAACAGTGACGTTATACCTACTTCATCATATGCCATTAAAGAAATTTAAAAATTTTAATTTTATATAATCATAAAAATATAGCAACATCGTTGTAATCTTAAAATGTTTTATAAATTAATTTTTTTTTATAAAATTGCAACAAAAACATACGTATTATATTTAAAGCATACCCATAATTCTATGTTTCACGCTGCGCAGTTTAACAGTTGATAAGGTTGTAGATTAGAAATACATTGTCAAGTAGTTAATACTTCTTATTGCATATTTAGATCTATTTTTCTTTAACTAAATTGTTTGTGAATAATTTTTTGGTAATTATTATTTTTAATTGTTAATAAGTTACTGTTTGCTTTTTCCCATGGATCACAGATTTTTAACTATCCAACTTCATTGCACTGTTAGAAAATATTTTAAAATTCAAGAGACTTTTATTTATGTTACAATTATACTAAATGGCGATACAGAAAACAATTTCTGACACGGTGACAGAATTTTATAACGCAGTAAACCTCGCGCATGCGTGGTTTCAACTACGGGCATGCGCGTTATACAAACGGAGACAGATTTTTTTTACATGTGACATAACCTCAAACCTAGAAAGTGATTTTTTACACTAAATAAAAATAATTAAATTTATTTCACGAAACTTTAAAAAATCCAGTTTTACATTTTTCGGAAACAATTAGGTTGAGCCACAATTTGTAGTCAAATAATAATTATTTAACATTTTTTGTTTTTCTTCACATTTAACGGGTGTCTACTCACCGGGAATTCCAGGAAACCCAGGAATTTGCCGGGATTTTAGTTGGACCTGGAAAAAACCGGGAAATTGACGGGGAAAAAAAGTATATCCGGGAATTTCTAAAAATTTCCGCTAATTCGTTAACCAATATGGCGGATATTTTTTTCATAATTCTTCAAATTCGCTTAAAACTTGTCATTTGGGGGTTTTCGAAGTCTCTGATTATGAATACGATGTCAGATTTACCAAATTTTCAAAATTCAAAATGTCGGATCCAATATGGCAGACATATTTTACAAAATTGCTTAAATTCACTTCAGATTTGTAACTCAGTGGTAATCCATGTCGCTGGTTACTAAACTGAAGTTAGATTTTCAAAATAGTCAAAGTCTAACAATTTTCAAGCGAATTTGAGCATTTTCAGGGCTGCCTGTGACTCACTTTTATTCACTTTTTTTAAAATCACTCACTATAAAAAAAACTAACTTTTATCACTTTCTTAGTAAAATGATTAAAATTTTAAACCAGTATTGTCAATTACTTTCGTCGTCTTGCAATTTTTTCATCAAATTTCAATTATTTTTGTTATTATTCAAATATTTTGGGCATTTTTCAAGTATTTTCTGCATATTTCCATTAATTTTGACATTTAGAAATTATTTTCATCAAATTTCAATAATTTTTTTCAATCTTTTTTTTAATTTATTATTATTTTTTAAAATTATATTATAGGTATATTATATTATTATATTTTTTATTAATTTTTAAATTTTCAATTTATTACAGTTTTCAATTTTTTTCTACGAATTTCAATTATTTTCTTCAAATTACAGCAATTTTCTGCAATAATTTTATTATTATGTATCAATAATTTTTAAATACTTTACACCAATTGCCAATTATTTTTTACAAATTTTATTTATTTTTTTCAAAGTTCAATTATTTTATTTGGGCCTGTATCATTTTGACACAAATTTTTTCGTGCAACTTGTTATATTGTACTCCCGAAGTTGAACGTTATATTTTACTCCTACTAAAATCAAAGATTTTTAAGTTTTAGTTATTCAATAATTGACCTTACTGGATTAATTAAGTCTTTTAATATTAATTTAATGTTTTAAAATCAATTATTTAATAAATAAGACTTAAAAATCTTTGATTTAAAAAGGAGTGAAATATAACATTCATCTTTGGGAGTACAATATAACAAGTTGCCTAAAAAAATTTGGGTCAAAATGATACGGGCCCTTTTATTTGTGTTTTTTCAATCTTTCATTCTTTTAATTATTTACAACAGTTATCAATTATTATGTCAGTATTCAATTATTTATCTCAAATTTGTATTACTTTTGTTATTTTTCATGTATTACCTTCAAATTTCAATTATTTTTGTCATTTCTCTACTATTTTTTCCTATTTTAAATTATTTTTGTCATTTTTTAATTGTTTTTTAAAATTTTCAATTAATTTAGTCATTTTTCAATTAATATCAATATTTTCGACATATTTTTATTACTTTCTACAAATTTTATACTTATTTTCTTTAAAATCTTTCTTATTATCTTTAAATAATTATCATGAATTTTTTTAATTTCTACTTAAATTTCATTTACTTTTGTCATTTCTCAAATTGTTTGTGGATTTTAATTATTTTTATCATTTTTGAAGTCTTTTTTTTTTTTTACTCAATTTTTAATTATTTTTGTCATCTTTTCAATTATTTGTCTCAAATTTTTATTATTTTTTTTCTTTTTCACTTATTATCTTCAAATTTAATTTTTTTGTATTTTCTCAATTATTTTCTTCAAATTTCTGTTATTTTTGTTATTTCTCGACTATTTTGTCATATTTTAAATTATTTTTGTCATTTTTTAATTGTTTTTTTTAAATTTTCAATTAATTTAGTAATTTTTCAATTAAGATCAATATTTTCGACATTTATTTATTGCTTTCTCCAATTTTTATTGATTTTCTTATATCTTTAAATTATTGTCATGGATTTTTTAATTTCTTACTTTAATTTACATTTAATTTGTTCATTTTTAAATTATTTTTATCATTTTTCAAGTCTTTTCTTCAAATTTTTAATTAGTTTTGTCATCTTTCATTTTGTTTCTGCAAATTTCAATTATTTTTATCATTTATTAATTATTTTCCTCAAATTTCTATTATCTTTGGCATTTGATATTGGATCCGCGATTTTGAATTGTAGACTGATTAGTTCATAACATAAATTATATTATATTTTTCTAATTAAGAAAGACGTGTATTGACTTTTTATACCTAACCTGCTTAATATTTCTTATTAACCGATGATTTTTTAATATTATAGCTATATAGATTAAATGAAAAAACACAAAATATTAAGGGTGTTGATACCACTGACATAACCTCTAACCAGGAAATGGTTTTTCATATAAAAGAAAAATATTATTAAAATTAATTTTACCTAATTTTGAAAGACGCAGTTGTACATTTTTTAAAAAAAATTAGGTTGATCCAAAATTTGTTACTAAATAATAATTATTTAATGTTTTGTGTTTTTTCTTTAAATTTTAGAAGTTTTTCTTAATACACTGTTATTATCAGATTTGCTTTAAAGTTTATGAACAATTGTAATTTTTATCCAATTTTGACAAATATTGTCTCATTTTTCTCGTTAAAACGTTCTCTATAAAACTGTCCATTCGATTTTGTTAATAGTATTTCGTTAAAAAGTTATTAAATAAATAAAATTGTACTATTATATATTTTTAAAACAAAAATGTATTAACAATATTTGATAAAAATTTTGTCTCAACCTAATTTTGTTTAAAAAATGTATAAATCGGTCTTTCAAAATTGGATGAAATAAATTTTAATAATATTTTTATTTTACGTAGAAAACCATTTTCTAGTTTGAGGTTATGTCAATATGTTGAACATCCTTAAATAATTATTATTTAACAACAAATCTTGGCTCAACTTAATGTTTTCTGAAAAATATATAACTAGATTTTTCACATTTTGATAAAATCAATTTTAATATTTTTATTTGGTGTGAAAAACCTGTTTCTAGTTTAAGCTTATGTCAATGTAGGACCTCCTTAATTTAATTTAATCTATTCAAAATCTAATAGACTTAAGTTGGTATTATAATTGGAAACATTTAAAATAACGTTTATCTAATTCAAAATTATAACAAACAATAGAGATTAATAAAATTTTTTTTAATAACGAAAAACTAATAAATTATAAATTTTGAGAGTAAGATTTAATTAGTAACAACATTTTTTAAATTAATAAAAATTTTCAATATGTTTATTTAATGTCATATTTTTTAAAACTTTTTTGTTACCTATTTGCGGGAAATTGTACACGCTTTACACTTATTTTAATGAAGAAAGATATTGTGATCCCTGTTATTATGTTATATTATAATTTTTTTTTTTTTTTTAATGATAAAAATTATCTGTCTTTTGAGATAATTTAAAAGTGGTCTAACGGTGAAGTTCATGGTCAAGAACCGGTTTTTAAATAGAAAAATTTCTAATGGAATATATAACTAAAGTAGTAAAATCGTAAGAGGTTGATTGAAAAGAACTGAATATATACCTGAAAAAAGTAGTGGGGTTTCCTCGTAGTGCAATCGCACACCTCTCATAACAACGAATCTTCTACCTACAGTGACCTGAAGCCTCCTGAGCAGGAGAGATCTTATCAAAATGAACATTTTTTACTTTTAGTTTTCCCAAAAAAAATTCTAAACTTGAATAATTATTAATGGTTATTTCTAAATTACAATATTTAATTTTAAATGTGCTTTCAACATTTGTTGTTAAATATTTTCCTTTTAATTTATGCAAAGAATTTACATTTTTTGTTTAGTGTGATTGTGAATGTCAAGAGACAAAAAATGTGTCAAAAGTGTTAAGAAAGATTAACTTTTTCTTGCAGGTACTAAGAAACATTTTAATCGGTCATTGAGAAAAAAAAACAGATAAAAAGTTAATTTTTTGTTTTATAATTATACGAAATTGCTCGTTAATTAATTGTTTATAAAAATTTAGTTAAGGATTACACTAAAAAAGAATTGTAGAATTTTTTTGAGTCAAGTAAAAATTTTATTAATGAAGTAATTGATTATATTACAGTGAAATTAGAAACCAGAATATAAAGAATTATTCATTTTGTGTCAACCTGTGAATAATTGCACGCTTTGCACTTCATTTGAACGCTAAGACTGCTATAAGAAAAAAATTGTTTTATAGTCACAGTGAAGAAAGTTATTTACATTTGCATTTTTACATATTTGTAATGTTGATAATTCCTCATTGCGTAACAATAATAAACGTTTAAAAGATAATATTCTTGATTGTTCATTACGACATGAAAGATAAAATAATCTAGTGAGCAATTTCTTGTAAAAAAATATCTTTTCTTTTTTTGTTTATTTAACTTATTTTTAAAACTTGACAAAATAAACAATTACCTTCCAAGATAATTCTCACAATTCAGTAAATTCTAATCTTGGAAGGTACAAAAATGATATCTCTTTGACGTACTCAGATAAAAATGGCAAAGAAATTGAAAATAAAAGAAACTTTAACAATGATGCTAAAAGTTAATCTTTTCTTGTTAGTGGATGTCAAGGAATTTTTTTTACCTTGAAATTGAATGTTTCTAAAGTTACTCAATAATTGTTGAAGTTTTAGATTAAATGAGATTGATTAGATAGCTTGAGATAAAAAAATAAACTGATTAATAAGTGGTAGAAGTAAATATTTCGCAAGACTCTGCCTCGGTACCCAAGTTTAAGCGGTTTTCCTGGTTTTGGGTTTTGGATATTTTGAACACCTTTACCCGTTTTATCCCGTATTGGGGCTGGTTTCTTCAAACGCCAGTGATGAAACGTATCAAAAGATTTGTTTTGTCAGAACACTGTGAAAAAGACTCAGTTTGGAAAAGTTCAGACAATTCGTTGGTTGGAATTGACAGGATGAATAGTGAGGATAATCAAGACAAGGAATTCACTATAACAGAACAATTTGCTCACAAATTGTTGAGTGACAAAAATGCTGGGTTAACGTAATTAGTTTTTACTTATTTATACAATTTTTCAGCTCTTCGACATTTGTTTTTGAATTGAATTTACTGATGTTATTTAATATCTTAAACATAATTACTATAACACATTTTTATTTTATTTCATTTATTTTTATTTCATTATTTTAAGGAGGTTTGACCCATTGACATAACCTCAAACTAGAAAGTGGCTTTTTAAAACCAAAATAAAACAAAAAATTAACGTTGATTTCATTAAATTCTAAAACATCCAGTTGTGCAGTTTTTAGAAACAATTAGGTTCAGGCAAAATTTGTTGACAAATAATAATAATAGAATTTTGTTTTTCTTTTTTTAATCTAAAACGAATATTTGTAATTGTCATTCAATTTTGATAAATAGCTTATTTTTTTATTTGAAACATTCTCTATAATTTGTTGGATTTTGAATATTTCGTTTAGGAAATGAATAATAAACAAATATTGTTTGTTCAAAATCCAAAAATCAAAATTGTATAGAATGTTTCAAATCAGAGATTCGTAAGAGTATCGAAAGAAATGTTTACTAGATTTAAAGAAAAAACACAAAATGTTAAATAATAAAATGTATTTGACAACGAAATTGACTCAACCTATTTTTTTTCTAAAAAATGTATATAATTACGAAATTGTTCAAATTTTTGTGAAATTAATTTTAATATTTTTATTTAGTGTGATAAACCTGTTTCTAGTTTGAGCTTATGTCATTGAAGTGGACCTCCTTTATTTACTTTCTTGACATTTTATTTCAAAATTTTTTTATTTTTTACTTTTGTAAAATTATATTTTACAGTTTATATTATCAAGTAACAATTAATTTGATGTCAATTTCTACAAAAAAATTTCTAAACTGAACGAAAGAAAATTTGTTACGTGATAAATTTTAATTAGCAGCTGATACTTTCTCTACTCCCATTCACACATAATATTATTTCCACGCAAAATTCTACATCGTATTATTTTGAATATTAAAAAGCCAGTTAATTTAAGTTAAGAGAACTGCGAATTAAAATTTTTTTTTAATAAACGTTTGAAATTTATTTACTTTTTGTTAAAATGTTTTCAACGAATTTGAGTATAATTATAAATTTTCTTTTGTTTTTTGAATATTTTACGAAATACAGTTTTAATTATTATTTACCTCTACTATTTTAATGCATTTTTATATTTTTCATTTATGTAATTTATTATTTAATTATGTAAGTTACTCATTTATTTATTTATCCTAAAAAGAAATTAGTAAACTTTTATTTAATAATGAATTTTGTTGTTTGAGCAAATAATGAAATTCCTTTTTTACAGGCCCAGCATGTCGCAGGGAACGGTGATGATTCAAGCTCAAAGTCGTCAACTCGAAAAAGATTTTACAGTCGCCACTCCAGAGGAATTTATCCGCCGGTTTGGTGGAACGAGAGTCATCAACAAAGTAATTTTTTTAATTATTAAATTTAAAAAAAATATAATTTTAGATCGTAAAATAAAAATTATGTTTTAATAGGCATCACAGCTTGTCACCTAATCAACTTTTTTTTCTTAAAATATTGTAACCTATTTTGATAGTTTGTAACCTTTTTCACATTTTTAAAAATTTAACCGTAAAATAATAGCTATTTTAATATTGAAGAAAACACGTCATAAGTGAAATTAATCGACTAATTTGTGGAGCGAATATTAAGAAAATTGTTGAATCAATTCTTCTGATCAGTTGAAATTAATTCAAGAATCAAAAAATTTCAGCTTTTCACATTTTTTAATAAATTACTCAATGATCTAAGCTTCAATTGATTAACAATTTTTATTGACTTTAATAAGTCCAACTTTCAATTGATTTTCATTTAAATTAGCTAAATCATTTATTAATTAAAAATTTCATTGATAATCTAAATTTTTGATCTGAATTAAAAAGTTTAATTCTAATCAACCTTTTATTTAATCAATACATTTTTTAATTTACCGAATGGAAAGGAAACTTAATAACAAAAAAATTTCTCTGTGTCAATTTTTTCATACCTCAGTTATTAATATTTAAATTTTTCTAGATGGACCTTTTGTTTGTTGAAAAACGAATTTCCGATATCAGAACAATTGAAAATTTTCAGGTTTCCCATCCTTGACTCACTTCTTAAATTTTTGTCACTAATTAACGAAAAATAATTGTGAAGCCGACATTTTGACTATAACTCAATTTACAGAAAGTGTAATAAACCGAAATTTATTTATTCGAATATTTAAATTCCTAAAACTTCATTCGTTAGAATATTTAACTTCCCGGAATTTACTTTTTGT
Organism: Ganaspis brasiliensis; assembly: GCA_037103525.1. Classification (NCBI taxonomy): domain Eukaryota; kingdom Metazoa; phylum Arthropoda; class Insecta; order Hymenoptera; family Figitidae; genus Ganaspis; species Ganaspis brasiliensis. The sequence continues at coordinate 587,915 of JAZKLR010000448.1, forward strand.
GTGAATATTTAAAAACCAAAACTCTATTTGTCAGAATATTCACCTTTCCGAAAATGCATTTGGCAGAAATTGTATTTACCAAACTTAATTTTTTTCCTAATATTTAAAACACCAAAACTCTGTTTATCAGAATATTCAACTTCACGAAAATGCATTTGGCAGATAATGTATTTTCAGACTTACCGTTTGTTTGAATATTTAACCTCTCAAAACTTCATTCCTCAGAAACCCTAATTTTTCGATTTTGCATTTTTTAGAAATCGTATTTATGAGATTCACCATTTGTCCGAACATTTAACTCACCGAAACTCCATTTGTCAAACTTTTAAACTTCCGGAATACTAAAAAACCAGAATGTGCATTTGACAGACATTTGGAAAGTAGAGGTACTAAAGGAGCTATTTGATTGGCTGGTAATCTTTCCGGAAATATTACCGGCCAATCAGCGAGCTCTTTTAGGACCTCTACTTTCCGAGTGTCTGACAAATGAACATTTTGGTTTTTTAGTATTCCGGAAGTTTAAAAGTTTGACAAATGGAGTTTCGGTGAGTTAAATGTTCGGACAAATGGTGAATCTCATAAATACAATTTCTAAGAAATATATATTCGAGAATTTAAACATTCTGCCAAATGGAAATTCGAGAGGTTAAATATTCTGATAAATGGGATTTTGTGAGGTTAAATATTTGGAAAAATGGTTTACCTGACAAATACAGTTTCTAAAAAATGCAAAATCGAAAAATAAAGTATTCTGAGAAATGGAGTTACTAGAAGCTAAATATTCAAATAATCGGTAAGTCTGATAAATACAATATCTGATAAAGTCAAATAATCTGTAAAATGAAATTTCGGGATATTAAATATGAAGACAAATGGTATATCTGATAAATACAATTTCTGCCAAATGCATTTTCGGAAAGATGAATATTCCGATAAATAGAGTTTGCGTTTTTTAAATATTCGGACAAAAAGTAAGTTTGATAAATACAATTTTTGGAAAATGCATATTCAGGAAGTTAAATATTCCGACAAATAAAGTTTCGGGAAGTTAAATATTCTGTCAAATAAAGTTTCGGGAATTTAAATATTCGAATAAATAAATTTCGGTCTATTGCACATTCTGTCAATTAACTTTTTAAAAATGTCGGCTTCCCAAATAATTCACCTTTTTATCTATTTTAAGAAAAACTGTTCTGTGATCCTTGTTTTAAAACTTAATTGAAATTCGCAACATTGCTTAAAAAACGGACAACTGATTTGGTGTTTGCCGATTCTGATATCGTGAAGCAACTTTTTTGGATAATTATTGCCTAGATTGAAAAAATTTATTAAAATGGTGATTTTTATTTATTTCTGATTTCAAAAAAATTTTATTCGTTCGTTTTTTAGCAATGTTGCGAATTTTAGTTATTGAATTTAAGAAAAAAGAAAAAAGAAAAAGAAGAAAAAGTAATCAGAATAATCTTCTTCAATTTAATAATAATTAAATGTAATTCCTACTTTTTTGCAATTTATTCTTAAATATTGTTTAATTCGGGACGACACAAAATGTCTTTTTGTCTTACTTTATAAAATAAAAATGTAAATCTCTTGATTAAATATTAAATGTATATAAGTAGAGGTAAACATTACGTCTGTTCATTTTCAGCCTTGAATTGTGCTCTTTGAACCTACATAATGACGTTTATTCTTCTTAACATACACTTATAGTTCTGACAACAGCAAAAAAGTCTGAAAACAATTTTGTATTTTCAAAAAGTTACAAGTTAATTACATCAAACAAAATTATCAATTTTGACACAAAAATTGTAAAAAGATTTTTCAAGTTTCATTATTATTCTAAATTAATTATTTATGATCTGTTTTTTCATTTTAGGTACTCATTGCCAACAATGGAATTGCTGCCGTTAAATGTATGCGGTCTATTCGTCGATGGTCCTATGAAATGTTCAAAAACGAACGTGCTGTACGTTTTGTGGTAATGGTCACTCCAGAGGACTTAAAGGCAAATGCAGAATATATAAAAATGGCAGATCAATATGTTCCAGTTCCAGGTGGATCAAATAATAATAATTATGCTAATGTGGAGCTCATCATCGACATTGCCATACGAACTCAAGTACATGCAGTTTGGGCTGGCTGGGGTCATGCATCAGAGAACCCAAAACTTCCAGAATTGCTCCATAAAAAGAACATCTGCTTTATAGGTATTGCAGACAATGTTGAAATAAAAATTAACAATAAAAACTAATTAAAATAAACGTTTCAAACTAAATATTAAATTGAATCTAAGATCAATTTTCTCATTTTGATAATTTCTTACAGGTCCTTCGGAAAGAGCCATGTGGGCACTTGGCGACAAAATCGCGTCTAGTATCGTTGCTCAAACTGCGGACGTACCGACTCTACCCTGGTCGGGTTCCGATTTACAAGCTCAATATAGTGGAAAAAAAATTAAGATAACTTCTGAACTTTTCAAAAAAGGATGCGTCCATACTATTGAAGAGTGTTTAGCAGCTGCAAATAAAATTGGTTTTCCTGTCATGGTGAAAGCTAGCGAAGGAGGTGGAGGAAAAGGAATTAGAAAGGTGGAAAATGCAGAAGAATTACCAGCCTTATTCAGGTTAATTGCGTTTGATGATTTAAATAAAAAATATTCAATATATCGTATTCTTTGATATGAATTTAATTTGCGTTTTTACTTTCAGGCAAGTACAAACTGAAATTCCTGGATCGCCCATTTTTATAATGAAATTGGCAAAATGTGCTCGACACTTGGAGGTTCAGCTTCTTGCTGATAATTATGGAAACGCGATCTCATTGTTTGGACGCGATTGTTCAATTCAAAGAAGACATCAGAAAATTATTGAAGAGGCTCCTGCTGTTATCGCGAAACCGGAAGTCTTTGAAGAAATGGAAAAGGTATTTTTTAACGTGTAATTCTTTTGAAAAAAAAAAATTAATCATTTTTACTTACTGATTACTTTAATGCTCGGTTCTTGCTGAAGAATAATACAAATTCTATTAAAAAAGTTACTATTAAAAGAACATTAAGAGCCTAAGAATATGAAACAACTTTTATTACGTATTTCAGAAGTAATTTGAATTTCAATCAAACATTGAAAATCACAGTTTTGCAAAAATATCTAAATGAAGTGTTAATGAAATCACTTATTTGAAATCTTATTTTTTAGAATTTTATTACTCTGTAAGTATTAGAAATTTCGTTCTCATAATTTTGACATTTAAAGATGTTGTTTTTTCATTGAATTTCTATTTATTAGGGTTCCGTACACCTTCGGTGTTCGGCGGAACCCTTATAGCGAGACTCGTGCGTCCGTAGCCAAAAACCATTCCCCCCCCCCCCTTAACTTCTAAACTATTTGACCTAGAGGGCTGACATTTGGTACACTTATGTATTTTCACGTGTAGATTGCACGAAAAATATAGAGAACATGATCTGGATTGATGGCCAAAGCGTTGTCAAGGAGAAACTGCAAATTTTTTAAAAAAAAGTTTTTTTTCTCTAACTTTGCCATTATTTGAGCTAGAGGGCTAAAATTTGGTACTCTCGTGTATTTTTGCATGCAGATTATGGAAAAATTATGTTTGGAAATAAAATTGAATATTATGAGGTCACAAAAAAAAAATTCAAAAAATCACCAAAAAGAGGTTTAGACCCCTATGCTAGAGCTCACCCTAATTGTCCTACAGTACCCCTCAAACCCATAAAATTTTTATTTGTATACTCAGAATGTAAAAAAACGATATAAAACGCAATTGAAAATTGTTATCACTTTTTTTTTCAAAATAATTGAAAAATTATGAAAAAAAAACAAAAAAAAAATTTTAATCTTATACAAGGCTTGATCAAGGCTGCCACAGGACCTATAATCAAGACTGTTATAAGCCCTGAAACCCTATAAAAATTTCAGGGCCTCCCCTTAAAAAAAAATTCTTGATTTTATGTTATTTATATGAAATACAAACCTGTATCCTTAAGCAAAAGTTTCATGTACTTGAAGGTAGAAGTATTTTCATAATTTGTACGTTCTAATTAATTTTCATAATCTGTACATAAAAATATACAAATGTATCAAATTTTAGCCCTCTAGCTCAAATAGTTTCAAAGTTATGAGGAAAAAACTTTTTTTTCGAAAATTTGCAGTTTTTATTTTTTTGACAACGTTTTGACTGTCAATCCAGATAATGTTCCCTATAATTTTCCTGTAATCTACACGTAAAAATACATATGTGTACCAAATTAGAGCTCTCTGTTTGTTAATAAGGTATATCTTTGTTTCGTAAATGTACGGAACCCTAGATTTTGGTACGGGTGTAACTCGTACTTGCCCGATTTTTTTTTTAATTCTTTATTGCTGGAAATAAATCCCAAACTCCAATTTATTCAAATTGTGATTGTTCCTGCATTTAATTCTAAAAAAATTTAAACAATTTAATTTCCAACCAATTCTAAACGATCTAAATTTAAATGCATATCAACTAAATCATTTCTTATAGGTCTCATTTTTTGCGTCACTGACATAAGAAAAATTTGTCCGTAAACTTTTTCCTAAAATAATAAATATTTTAACTCCAAACCTTGTGGAATTAATTAAAATATCATTAAGAAGGTCTTTGTGACCCAAGTTTGTTTAAATTTTTGCAATTAAATTAATTTTTAAAAAAATTCGCTGATATTTGGAAAAGGTAAAAAATTAATTTTAAAGCAAAATTCAATCAAACTTGGGTCAGAGAGACCTTCTTAATGATATTTTCAGTAATTCTACAAAGTTTGGTGTCAAAATATTTATTATTTTAAGAGGAAGTTTACGGACAAATTTTGCTTATACCAGTGACGTCATTCTCCATCACATGCCCTTAACGTGAAAAAATTGTAGTTAATATATTTTAGAAAATAAACGATTTTTGGTAGTATTTGAAAAAACGAACGTTAGCACAATTTTCGTAGTGTATTTTACACATTTTTGAATCTGTTGACAAAGTTTGAAACTTGAAAATAATGTTCGTCATTTACTTTATTATTAAAGAGACGTTTCGATAACTAGGTTTGTCATCTTCATCAGGCTAACAATCAAATTATACGCTACGTAGTAAAATGCATTTTAATACTATGTACTACGTAACGTATAATTTGATTGTTAGCCTGATGAGGATGACAAACCTAATCATCAAAACGTCATTTTAATAATTAAGCAAATGACATGAACTTTGTTTTATATTATTACTTCCGTCATCCATGTATCAAATTTTCTTAATTTTCTGTCAATTCAGAAAGGAATTTGACTTTATGAATAAATGCGGTTTTTAATTTTCAGGCTGCTGTGAGACTCGCAAAAATGGTTGGTTATGTGAGCGCTGGAACTGTCGAGTACCTGTACGATCCTTCCGGTCGTTATTACTTTTTGGAATTGAATCCTCGTTTACAAGTAGAACATCCTTGTACTGAGATGGTTTCTGATGTTAACTTACCTGCAGCACAATTGCAAATTGCGATGGGTCTTCCATTGCATCACATTAAAGACATTAGACTCCTCTATGGAGAAAGTCCTTGGGGTGACAGCACAATTGATTTCGATCAACCGAGACACAAACCCCAACCTTGGGGACACGTTATAGCCGCAAGAATCACAAGTGAAAATCCTGATGAAGGTAAACACTTGAATGTTGAATTTAAGGGTCAATCCATTATCTTTCACCTAAAGTAGTTGCAGCCTATTTTTAGAAAAATCTGATAATTCGTAATAATGAATCCTAATAATTTACTTATGGGTCAAACTGCTGACTTTCGACCAAAGGTGGTCGCTGACATATTTTAAAATGTGGATTAATGCAGTCAATTATATTCAGCTTTAAAAGATCTACCACCTCTATAGCATGATCATGCTAACTTTTAACTTTTATATATATTTGCATGAAGATTAAATGATAATTTGATTAATATTATATATAGCACAATATTTTTCTATTAACTAAAAATTACTTAATAATTATAATTTATTTATATTATCTGCAAATTTTTTAGAAAACAATCTACAATCAATATCAATTTTTAACTATTATTCAGAGGAGTGAGAGGAATGGCGATTTCAACATTTTTTATCTTTATTTAATTGGCAAATAATTTTCCTCCAACTTAGAATGCTCCATCATGTTCATACAGGATAACTTTATGTGAAAAAAATTGCGATCAATTTATATCTACTAATATTGTTTTTATTATGGGTGATTTTTTAACACCACATACTGATGACATTCTTTAAAAAAGTAACTTAAGAAATTAATATTAGAGATGGTTATTTAAATATTGATCACAATAATTAATCAATATCTCTACCCACAGCAAAAATATTGGATAATATTCAATGAGTGAGAGGAATGACGCAATACTATATGGCAAAATTCATTTTCTATATTTAAAAAATCTACAAGACATATTCTATTCATATTTTGGAAAATGTTCTTAAATATCATAACTTTTAAAAAAAATGGATAAAGTACTAATTTTTATGTTTTAAATAATTATTTTACGTATCGAAAGAATGAAAAGCATTTAGATGACAGGTTAAAAGATCGAATTTGAGGAGGTAAAATTATAAAAAAAATACATTAAACAATAAAATTTTACAACTTTTTTTTGCAGAACATTTAGAAAACGTCATAAAATAGTAAAATATGACTTGGTATTTTCCCAAATGATTATAATTAAGGTAATGGTACCTATACTTGATCAGTACCTATAGTCGATCACTGATGATTTTATTGGATGAAATTAAGTAATAGTTTAATAATATTGATACCAAATACTACTTTGAATATATTACAAGATTTATTTTTACCAATTTAATAAAACTATTAATTAATTTTATCTAATTAAATAATCCTTGATCGATCATAGGTACTGGTCGAGTATAGGTACCGTTACCTTATTTAAAAAAATCTTGATTACATGTAAAATGAGTTTTTTTGGAGTATCATCCATATGTATTATTGAAGTATCTAAATTCAACTTCTGAAGTTGTTTTAGCTAAATTTTTTATTTTTCAGCAGTAAATTGCAATTAAAGGAGCAAGTGTCAAGAAAAAAAGCTTTTAATTCAGAAAAAGAACATTTAATTCCTGTGCTATAAAGAAAATACGTTTAATTAGTATCTTTATTTTTTAAAGATCTACTTAACAAATATTAACTAAAATTACCATAATTATTTATTTGTGCACTTTAATAAATTTAACTTACATAACTTTTTCTGGATGGATTTAAAAAATTAACAGTTTCCACATATCTAAGTTTTAATAAAATCTATAAAATATTAAATTTTCGTGAAGTAATTAGAACAATTTGACCATAATTTTAAAAAAAAACTTTATTATTCTCCTCTAAAGGTTTAAAAAAAAACTTAATTTTATTTTCTCGCAATTTTAATCCACAAAGTACCGACAGAACAACGCATTTCAACGAATTATAAATTTAAAACTAAGTTAATTAATGTTGATTGAAGGTTAAATTAATAGTTATAAACTGACAAAATATAAATAAAAATTTGTAATTTAAATCAATAATCGATTGTCAAACTTCAGAGTGTATTTTAAAATATAAAAAATAACCTTTTATTCATTGAATTTTAAACTTAAATAATTCATAAACTGAAGAACTTACCTTCATGAAAATGTAATATGTTGTAGATTTTATAAAAACTTAGATATGTGGAAAGTGTTAATTTTTTAAATCCATCCAGAAAGCAGTTATGTAAGTTCAAAATGTGTATTTTGTAGTTAAATTTGAAATTTGAAAATGAAATTATTCAATAACAAAATAAATATTCGTCTTCTTTCTAGTGAAAACATGATTAAAGTGCAAAAATAAATAATTATGGTAATTTTCATTAATATTTGTTAAGTAGAATTTTAAAAAATATAGCAAAATTTAGCTTCTTTATAACACAGGAATTAGATGTTCTTTTTCTGAATTAAAAGCATGTAAAACATGCATTAAAAACACCATTTTTTCTTGACACTTGCTCCTTTAATTACAATTTACGGCTGAAAAAAAAAAATTTAGCTAAGACAATTTCAAAATTTGAATTGAAATACTTCAATAACACATATAATATAGGTTTTAATATTTTTTAAAATATGTCAGTGATCACCTTCGGTCGAAAGTCAGTGGTTTGACCCTTATATTAATTGATTGCTATGTAAGAAAGTCCAAAATATTATTTAAACATTGATTTTTAAACTTACCTGTCAAATGCCAAAATTCGCCATATTTTTATTACATTTTTCTAGAAAGTTTGGAATTATTTAAAAATTTATTACTACATAATGTTAAATACTATCAATGTACTTTTATGTGATGAGTTAATTTTTTAATTTTATGATGTAGAAATATGAAAAATGTTACCTTGAATGTTGAACTTTCGTGGATTTTCGGTAATTTAGAACACTTATAACTCCTCAGGTGCAAACTGAAAAATTTCAATTTTTGTCTAACTTAAATGTGCACATATTGGCTATGGTTTTCGAGCTACTTTATAGTTTTATTCAGTTTAAAAAATCAGCTTTCAAAAATGAAATTGAAAGTTAAATTGCAAGTACATATAGTTTTACAAAACTGACGTTAGCTATCTCAATATCGATTTATTTGTTTAAATTTAAATTTAAGTTTGTAAATAAGATTTAATCATTGAAATCCAACAAACCGTTACATCTTTATCGAAATTCATTAATATTATGATTGTTAACAACAAAAATATGAATTGAGGAATTATTGTTAACAATAATAATATTAATGAACTTCAATGATGAAATCTTATTTACCAATTAAATTTGAATTTAAACAAATAAATCTATATTGAGACATCTAATTTCAGTTCTTGCATTTTAACCTTCAATTTCGTTTTTGGAAACTGATTTTTGAAACTGAATAAGACTATAAAGTAGCTCGAAATGCAACGCCAAAATTTGGTAGAATGGAAAAAAGGTCGAACTTAAATATTAAGACCGAAATGGAATTTTTTTATTTTGCACCGGAGGAGTTATAAGTGTTCAAAATGACCGACAATCCTGGAAAGTTCAACATTTAAGGTAACATTTTTCATATTTTACATCATAAAATTTAAATGTATATCATATAAAAGTACACTGAAAGTACTTAGTAATCAATTTTTAAATATTTACAAACTTTCAATAAAGTGTAATAAAAATATGGTGAATTTTTACCTAATATTTTTTATTTTCTTACATAGCAATCAATTAATATAAGTAAATTGAACTATTTTGAACAAATATTAATCAAAACATTTATACTAGCTAAATTATTTCTGTGTGTTTATTCAGTTTTCACAGCTGTCAAAATAACCATCTTCTGTACGACTTAATTTAAAAATTAAAATTCCAAAGCAAATACAAATAATTTTATAAAGTATTTGCCAAAAACTAATTGTGCGGGTATTAAAAATCATTATTACAAATTATCAGATATTTTCTAAAAATAGTCCGTAACGACTTTAGGTGAAATATAAAGGATTGGCCCTGAATTGTTAATATAGAGCAACTATTTTGTAAATAATATAATTTGAATTTACTCGGCTGCATTTAATAATGAAGATGATTATAACAATCACTACAAGTCAGGTCAAGAAAACGTTTTATGTTTTAACGGCATAGCCGTCCTTCTCAGAAACTGAAAAGTTTATTGTATAATAATTATAAATGTTGTTTTAGAAAAATGTGTAATATAAGCTGTTTATAAGTCGTATTTTGTAAATACCTACAATAATTTAAATTTAAAATGCACATCAAATTGATTACATTATTATTGTTTTTCAGGCTTCAAACCAAGCTCTGGAACAGTTCAAGAATTAAATTTCCGATCATCAAAGAACGTATGGGGATACTTCTCTGTAGGTGCGTCTGGTGGTTTACACGAGTTTGCTGATTCGCAATTCGGTCATTGTTTCTCTTGGGGCGAAGACCGCCAACAAGCTAGAGAAAATTTAGTTGTGGCTTTGAAGGAACTTAGTATTAGAGGAGATTTTAGAACGACTGTAGAGTATTTAATCACTCTTCTAGAAACTGACTCTTTTCAACAAAATTGTATAGACACTGCTTGGCTTGACGTCCTGATTGCTGAGCGAGTGAGAAGCGACAAACCTGATGTTTTACTGGCCGTTACTTGTGGAGCTCTTCATATCGCTGACAGAACCATCACAGCTGCTTTCTCTGGCTTTCAAACTGCTCTTGAAAAAGGACAAATTCAAGCTAGCAACGACTTGAACAATGTTTGTGATGTGGAGTTGATTAACGATGGCTACAAGTACAAAGTTCAAGCTACAAAATCTGGCCCAAACACTTATTTTATAGTGATGAACAACTCCTACAAAGAAGTGGAAATTCACCGACTTTCAGACGGTGGTTTGCTTCTTTCACTTGATGGTGCTAGTTTTACAACCTACATGAGAGAGGAAGTTGATCGTTACCGAATAGTGATTGGCAACCAGACCTGTGTCTTTGAAAAGGACAATGATCCTTCGTTTCTCAAGTCACCTTCTGCCGGAAAACTTATCAGCTTCCTTGTAGAAGACGGTGGTCATATTGACGCGGGTCAAGCTTATGCAGAAATCGAAGTTATGAAAATGGTTATGACTGTGACCGCAGGCGAATCTGGAAGTGTCTTCTATGTCAAACGTCCTGGTGCAGTACTCGAAGCAGGCACTTTGATTGCTCAATTGACTCTTGATGACCCATCTCTTGTTACAAAAGCTCAGGAATATTGTGGCCAATTTCCAGCCCCAGTAGCCCCTGCAGTTCCTGAGAAACTCAATCATCTGCACGCAAAATACAGAGCAGCTTTAGAAAATACTCTTGCTGGTTACTGCCTTCCAGATCCCTATCATCTCCCAAGACTACGAGAACTCATTGAAAAGTTTATGAATTCCTTACGAGATCCCAGTCTCCCGCTTCTCGAACTCCAGGAAGTTATTGCTACAATTTCCGGGCGTATTCCCGTCTCAGTTGAAAAGAAAATTAGAAAATTAATGACTCTGTATGAAAGAAATATTACCTCAGTTTTGGCACAATTTCCCAGTCAACAGATAGCGGCAGTTATTGACGGACACGCAGCGACTCTTTCAAAACGAGCAGAAAGGGATGTATTTTTCTTGACAACCCAGACGATTGTGCAGTTGGTTCAAAGGTATCGAAACGGCATTCGAGGTCGAATGAAAACTACAGTTCATGAACTTTTGAGACAATATTACAACGTGGAGAGTCAGTTTCAACAGGGACATTATGATAAATGCGTTTCGGCTTTAATTGATCAATTTAAAGATGACAAGACGATGGTAACTTCAACGATCTTCAGTCATAGTCAAGTGACCAAAAAGAATGTTCTTGTTACAATGCTGATTGATCATCTTTGGGCGAATGAGCCAGGCTTAACGGATGAGTTAGCTTGCACTTTAACTGAATTAACGAGTCTCAATAGAACTGAACACAGTCGAGTGGCACTCAGAGCAAGACAAGTTTTAATAGCGGCCCACCAACCTGCTTACGAACTCCGACACAATCAAATGGAGTCGATTTTCCTTTCGGCTGTTGATATGTATGGACACGATTTTCATCCCGAAAATTTACAAAAGCTCATTCTCTCTGAAACGTGTATATTCGACATTTTACACGATTTCTTTTATCACTCAAACCGAGCAGTTTGTAACGCTGCTTTAGAAGTTTACGTTCGTCGAGCTTACATCAGTTACGAACTAACTTGTCTGCAACATTTGGAACTTTCTGGAGAAATTCCTCTTGTCCATTTCCAGTTTTTGCTTCCGAATAATCATCCGAATCGTCAGAATCAATCGTTGGTAAATCACAGAACAGGCGCAATGGCAGCTTTTCAAGATTTAGATCAGTTTAGTCAATATTCAGACGAAGTTCTGGATCTCCTGGAAGATCTGTCATCACCAAATTCAGTTTCTGCGAAAGTTTTGGAAGCTGTTGAAGCGGTTGGCAGCGAATCTAGACATAGTACGTCGATAAATGTTTCTTTAAGTACAACAGTTGAAGGAA